>VZTJ01000753.1:1796667-1888125 GCA_013397795.1 Orthonyx spaldingii
AAAAAAAAAAATCAGTAAAACCAACCTGGAATTAAATATTTTTGATTCTTCAGAATTCCACTCCTAGTTTATTTTATTAAATTTGTTTACCAACAGGGACATGAAGGGAATTTTCAATCCCCTGAAACTGATTTTTTTATTACCTTTATGTTTTGCACACTGCTGTCTTGAGATAAGCTGCTGAAAGCTGGAACACACTTTCAAGGTTCTAAGTGAGCAAAATGTTTATTATAATCTTAAACTGTTGCATTTAATTGGAATTGCAAAATGTTCCACAGTGCTAGATACAAAATACTAACAAAAAGTGAATAACCCTTGCTTCTTGCAAATGTAAATTAGCCTGTATTGTACTGCATGCTTTTCTGGCTAGATTGCTTCTGGAACCTGAGATAATTAATTTAAAGCAGCCTTGAATATCTCCATAATCTATCAAGCAAAATTATTTGAGGAGCAGGCTGAAACCTAATCCTCTTCTCTTATTTCTGGAACAATTGGAGATTCTTCTGCTGAATTAATGCAGTAAAACTAGTGTGAAGTATCTTCTCTGAGGAAAAAAAAAAACCTGGCCCAAGGTTTCTGAAATATTTGGGTAAAGTCTCAAAGTGAAGGGCACCATATGTATCTAATATTGTTTGGTGAAATGCAAATATATCACTGCTGCACCACTCAGCACTTTGGTCACAACTCCCTATTATAATATGCCAGGAGGCAGTGGAGGTGGGTAGCTCTTTCAGGAAAACATTTCATCCCTAATCCTGACTCTCCCTGCCGTCCCTCTTCATAGCCTCGGCTATTTGAGTGAGCTGTAGCCTTGACAAAGAACATGTTTGGATTATTGTTAGCTGAACGCTTTAAAGTAGTTTTATAGTATCAGGCTAATACATTTACCACCACTAAGAGACTTTTCCAAACCAGCTAATCTCAGGACGATATAAAAGTCTTGAGGATAAGTGACAAAATAGGTAGTGTTTTCTAATGAAGCAAAAAAGAAAGAAAAAATAACCCAGGAATTTCTTGTTAGTGGGAAAAAAGAGTAAAATTTCAAATAAACTCCTACCCCATGCAGAAAAAACTGAACTGCAAAGTTTTTCATGACCAAATCAGGCCTGTATCATAAAGCCATGAGATACACTGACCTAGCAAAGAGCAATTATTCTCATTTTGATCTGTCAATAGTCAAATAGCATCACATGAGTTATTATCAGCATGTAACTTTATCTACATGATGCCTCTGGTTTTGTTCCTGCATGGCCTCTGACTGTATATACTTCACTGCTCCACTGGGAAAAAATGGAAAAAATGAAAAAAACCAAAAAACTTTGTACTTCCTCAGCTATTAGAAAATAAAATTCTTGACTTTTTTTTTTTCCACTCAGTGAGACCATGACTGGCTTCTGTTCCTAGCCCTGCAGAAGAACTCTGGGGATAACCACACTTTCCTTTCTTGCATGGAAAAGAAGACTCTATTTTCAACCACAAGAAGTTCACACACGATGATTTCATATGAAAATAACTTAAACCATAGCACCTTCCTCATTCTCAGGTGTTATGTGTGCAAATGGGTTGTATGCCAATGATTTCTTTACCAAGAAGAAACCTTTAGATCATCTGTCTCCAAGAGAGAATACTGCAGATTGACAATATTAAATTTCTTTAAGAGGTGAAACAAAATACATGGGCTTACAGAAGGATTAGAAAATTATATCCCAGCTGGAAAATTTTATGGGTACAGAAAAAATTGTGAGAGTGAAATACCAGTATCATAAAATAAATAACAGGAAATATGGTAATTTATGTGATAGAGAAAATTGTCACTTTCAGAATTGCCAGAAAGTCAACAGCATTTCACCCATTTGACTTCAGAAGTGAACTTAGACCTCAGAGGCTTAAAAATATATGAAGAGAAGTGAAATGAAATAAGAGCTCATGAATCCAATAGGGATTTACAAAGAAGAAAGCAATCTGTGCTAAAAGAGTTTTATAGAAGTTGGGAATGCATGTAATCAGAATTTAACTTATTCCTGGAAAGTGATTTAGAATATGCCAAATAATTTAAATTCCATTCTGCAAGATGAGCAATTAATGGGGCTCCTAATTTAGACAGCATCACAATTCAGAAATGGCCTTTAAGCCTGTTTAACCTTAAGCATATGTTGAAAACCCACTGAATTCAACACAGAAACAACACTGGAAATTAAACACAGAAAGCAAGAGGAGATTGAGCATGTCTACTCAATAGTTTGCGTTACTAATGCTTTATATTTCTGGAGATCTGTGCATCTCATGAGAAAAAGGCATTTCAAAAATATTGGTGGCCAACCAGTGCAGTTTCAATCCAACAGGACTCAGAGCTTGGATAGAAGTGGGGATGCAAATCTCTGAGAGAGCCCAAGTGCAGCCACCTCCTCCCTGTTCCAGGGGGCATGGAACAAGGGAGCCATCTCACATCCAGTGACCTTGCAATGGCCAGCAATTGTTACCCACCCTCAGGCCATAAGAACGAACCTACCGCTGCTAATTTCTATTTTAGGTGCAGTGGAATGCTGCGGTCACGCTGATACCGCTCCGCAGAGCCGCTGGCAAGTGCTAGCATAGCATGTAATGGCAATTACGGCATGTATAGAAGCAATACTGGCCACTGGGAAGCAGTTGTTGCAGGAATGTTGCTCCTGCTCTCGCAGTTGCTCTAAAGTCTATTAGAAACTGCATTTTCCCATTTTTATCCTGACATTCGTGTAATTTTAGCTTCTACATTTTGGCAAATACCGCCGTGTATTTTTGGCTCACCCCTGAGTTATCTGAAGCAGAGCAGTGTGATTTCAGGCAGAAGAAGGCAGAATTGTCTCAGAATAACAAGCAGATTTTTTTTTAATGCAGTGCAAATGGTTCATACGTTATTTTTGCATGAATCAGACATTTATTTTCTAAAGGAAGACAGGGTGGGGGGAGGAGGGCAAAATCTTTTACTTAAATCCTCTCATAGTTCCTTGCTGAATATCAACTTCTAGAGACAAGGCAATGTATGCTAGGCCTCTTGGTTATTGTGCTTTTGGAGATTAGCTGTTTTGAGTCATGAGGGTGTGTTACCTCACCCCAATTACAGAACTCCTGCAGAAATGGTAAAAACAGGCAGCATGAAGGAAGAAAGGGAACTTTTCTAGCATTCACGGGACATTCACATGAGCTGCATGGGCAGGATGAAATCATGCAACTGCCAAGAGACAAAAGCAAGTAGAAAATGAACAATAATGAAATAAAAGGAGTCCTACAAATGTTAGAAATGGAGACTGACTTGCTCTTATGCTGTGACCTTTCTTTGTGTTGTACTTTCCACAGTAATACTCTACAGACGAGATGGCACCAACTAAACCTAAAAAATGACTAACTGCCAAGATAATTCAAAGAATAATGAGGTTGCAACAACTGCAAAGATGCAAAGAAAACTGATGCCAGTTATCTCTTCACAGAGCTCAGCGAGAAGGAATCAAATGCTTAGTCTCTAAAATGAATGGGTTTAAAACCTGAGATCACAGCTTAGCTTATCAGGACATGCTGATGTACAGGATTATCCAGAAGTCACATGGTTGAGTCTTTGCTTATGTTTAATTCTGTGAAATTTGTTCTGCAGCATATTATATGTAATCACTTTTACACTGGAGGGAGAGAACTTACCTTTTGCAGAGGACTATATGAATTAAACTTTTAAAGTAAAAAGAATGCCAGTAATAAGTTCAGCTTTCTAATAATATAACTCTTGGGACTTGGTTGTGACTTGGATTGAAAGACTGCCGGAGTAAGAAAAATTAGGAAATCTCCTTATTACACTGTATGTGTTAAATGGCCCTTGGACCCTGATTGCTGGGAGAGAACTTCTCCTTGCAGCAGATGTGCAAGGTCAGGGAATGGGTGTAGGCTTGGCCTCCTCCCAACCTCTGACCATCATGGCCAATCCTAGAAAGGTCAAGCACTACCAGTATATGTTGATTTTAAAGGGCCATCCTTACAGAGAAGGAAAAGAACAGCACATGTCTGTGGCACCTCAGAGAAATATCCCCTTTGCATGCATCCCTAGGGACTGCAGAACACTACTGTTGTCACAGTGTAGTTGTAAAGGACTTTTTCTGTCCCTGGCTGAATACTGATGAAGCTCAATTCCCACCTGTATCACTTTCTTTCCTACTCTCAGGTTTTTTTGGAGCCTCATGATACTGACTCTCATTTCAGGTGCTGGAATCATGGTATTACATGAGAACCTTTGCTTTCATTTCAAGCACTTCACTATATTTATTTGCATAACCCACATGCTGTACCAAGTACTGTGCCATTGAATGAGGGTGTGGATCACAAACACGAAGCATCTCAAGGGTAGACTTTTAGAACCATCTCTTGCAATATAAACATTCATGGAATAAGCCTCAATTTCTCTCATCTTTTTTGGGAGCTCTTCTAAACACTTGTCCAGCTGCTGAAGCAGACAGGAACCTGTCTTTTCATCCATGCTTTGAATTCCCGCCTCCTAGCATTCTAGCAAACTTAGTACCTGCCAGGGAGAATTGTGTGCAGTGGGTGTCTGATCTCCAACAACGGTGCTGCAAGAACTGTGGATGGGAAGCAGAGGCTGCTGTGGTGGAGTGCACACTGGAGCAGCCTGCTTGGGTTAAGACTTAGTGTAAGAATAGCCTTTTCCCCTCACCAACCTACTTGTTTGGAGCTCTGCTTCATGCATGTAATAACACAGAAAAACACGTTGAGCTGAGCATTTGTGGGAGACATGGGGAGAGGAGTTGTCTGAAAAAGTAATTTTAAAATGTCAAAAATAAGGTATCACATGCAATGAACCCAAACATATTATTAACATACTGACAAAAGCCCTTGTAATTTCCACACTGATCTCATGATTTTTTGGGCTTAACTCATAATTTTTAGGTTTTTTTAAGTTGACAGTATATATTCTTTCATTATGTACCCTGACATTTTCTCCCCTGGGTTCTTGTACAAGAACAAATACAATACACTGAATACAGTACCAAGCTTTCAAATACGGACCGGAAAAGAGAGAAAGAGGAGCTTGTGAAAGTATGAACTCCTCACTAACAATTTGACCATGACCGGCCTTATATTTGGACATTTATTCTTCAGGGTCATGATTGGACCAGGAATGGAGAAATGACACCAGCCCATCAAACGAGTCCTGGATTTATGCCAGTGTTAGACCAACACTACTTTGATTCCTAGCTGATGGTTAGAAGCAGCAATAACAACAACCACAAAAAATGGACTGGTCTATCTGTACTGCCTGTCAGCAGTTTATGAACACCATACTTTCCCTCAAACTTTTTACCCCTTATTGTATTACAGCTTCACCCCAGTGGCTTAGTACCTAAAAAAAAAAAAACAAACAAAAGACAGTCACAAAACAAAAATACTACGTAATGAGTTACAGCCTGAACCATGCAATCCATGGATAGCCATATGTCTGGGGAGATGACAGGTCTAAGTGATGAGCCTTGTTGCATGTGCACACCATTCCTCGGAAACCTATCGCTTTGATTTAAAAGGTACGGTGTGCTTGGCTTGCTCCTCCCAACATGTGCTAATGGTCTGTGTTTTTTGCTGTAATAGATTACTTAGCAATTCATACTAATGTTTTGGAGGCAAATTGCTTTCCCATGTTTTATATTATGAACACTTGTTCGGGTCTGGTTCTGCGAGGAGCTGTGTGCTTTCAACTGCCAATTAAAACCATGCTAATGGGAGGCACGCTACGCTTCCCAGATGTGCAGAGCAGGTCCCCTGGTGCAGACAGTGGGGATGCTCTCCAAATGTGGGGCTAATACCAATGACTCATTAGAGGCACTGCACCAGATTGTCAGAGCACATAGAGGGAGCAATTAACTTTGTCAGGAACCACAGTGAAAAGATATTTGTTTATTTATTTATTTATTTATTTATTTGGCTGTGCACAGCCTAATTCCCATCTCTTAGTAACAACAAGGAAATGTTTAGATCTCAGCATTTCTGGTGCTCATGCACTATGTATTTAATACTCTGGAATTTGTCGTACTCATAAGATGTCATCTTCTTAATTTCCTACTTATTTTCAACATGCCCTTATTTATGGGATAGTGTATTTTACTATTCATTGATGTGTTATCTTTTGGTAATGTATAAGCAAAGTTTTGAACTCCCTATCATTGCTGTGTGTGAGTTAAACTCAGACCCAAGGGGAAGTAAGAACAATTCCATGCTACTCCATGTATTGGTGGCTTTTTTCCCAGACTGCTCTGGTTCCAGTAATTAAGAAATAAGTACTCAAAAAGGAAAGCACTGTGCAATTGCTTAGTTAAGTAATTTGGAAATAGGTCCGTGCTGGCTTGCCCTTACTCTGGGGTAGCATTTGGAAAGGCCACACACCAAAAGAAAATAGGTTTTATTTAGGTTCATGGAACTTAACTTCTTGATTAAGAAGAACTTAATTCTAATCATAGAATCATAGAACAAGCTGAGTTGGAAGGGCCCACAAAGATCATTGAGTTCAACTCCCAGCCCTGTACAGCACACAAGAGTCACACCATGTGCCTGAGAGTGTTGTCCAAACTCTTCTTGAACTCTGTCAGGCTGCATGGTGCTGTGACCACTGCCCTGGGGAGCCTGTTCCAGTGCCCAGCTTCCCTCTGGGTGAAAAAGTTTTCCTGATATCCAACATAAATCTACTTTGACTGAGCTTCAGGCCATTCCCTCAGGTCCTGTCCCTGGTCACAAGAATGAAGAGATCCATACTTGCCCTTCCGCTTCCTCTCGTGAGGATGTTGAAGACTGCAATGAGGTCTTTGCTCAGCCTCCTCCTCCTGTTTAGACCTTGTAGTGTCTCCAAAACAAAAGCTGGAATGCTGTTTTTGTTTCATCATCATGCCTTATATAGAATCACAGAATCATTAAGGTCTAAGATTGAGTCCAACAATCAACCCAACACTGATGTGTTCACCACTAAACCATCTCAGCAAGTGCCACTCCCATGCACCTTTTTAAATGCTTCCAGGAATGGTGACTCCACCACTTCCTTGGGCAGCCTGTTTCAATGCCTGACCTCTCTTCTAGTGAAGAATTTTTTCTTAATACCTAATCTAAATCTCCTCTGGCACAACTTGAGACCATTTCCTCTCATCCTGTCACTTGTTACCTGTGAGAAGAGACCAACCCCCTCCTGGTTACAACCTCCTTTCAGGGAGTTGTAGAGAGCAATAAGGTCTCTTCTGAGCCTCCTTTTGCTCCAGGCTAAGCTCCCTCAGCTGCTCCTCACAGGACCTGTGCCTCAGCATCTTCCCCAGCCCCGTTGCCCTTCTCTAGACTTGCTCCAGTCTCTCAATGCCTTTCTTGGAGTGAGGGGCCCAGAACTGGACACAGCACTCCAAGTGTGGCCTCACCAGTGCTGAGTACAGAGCGACAATCACTTCCCTGGTCCTGCTGGCCACACTATTGTTGATACTATTGCCAGGATGCCATTGGCCTTCTGGGCTACCAGGGCACACCCTGGCTCATGTTCAGCCAACTGTCAACCAACACCCTTAGGTCCTTTTTAGCTGAGCAACTTTTTAGGAACTCCAATTCTATATGTTCCAGCTCTCATCTCCATGAAGATATGAGACTTAATCTGGCTCTTATTACCAGTGAAGAAACCAAGGAGCTATATAGGGAAGCAGCTAGCTCTGTTAAAAAGAAATTAAAATAATTATTTGAATGGCTTATTGCTGGATCATGCTTTTTGCCCAAGATCCAAAAGATAAGGGGGAAAAAAAAGCAGAATAATACCTGGCAGGTACAGTGACTTGGTTGTGGTGCAAACTTCTGCAAGAGTAATAGATAAAGAGATAGTAGTTCACAAGAAAGAGATTGAAGATGATTTTTTCATGCTTGATAAATAAGAGGATGTAAAAAAATCAAATTAGTAGAAAAGGTTCACTTCCACAGTGAACCTTGGTTCACTAAGAATGGTTAGAAAAGGATGGCAATTTATCCACTATGCACTAAATATCTTCATACTTTACTTTTTACATGAAAACAAGTTTGGGTTTAGTGTAGGTAAATAGATATGCACAGAAATTATGTTGGCTATGCAATGCCACACTGTAGCCCCTCAGCAGACCCTTGCACTGATTTTTAATGCATAGATATTATGGAAGACCATACAGATCATTCTTATCCTGTATTAATATGTTCCACCCTTATCCTCCAAGAAATTTAAAGCATGATTGAATACTTTTCCCTAAAACCATTTGTCATTTTATTCTGAAGCATCTAACTTTGTTTCTAGCTAAGGTTAACAGTCCTGTTGAACAGTTATTGAAATTTCATAAGAAAAGCTAGCCTGGAAATATTTTCTTACTGTTCTTAAGAAAATTCCACCTCAATTTTGCAAGCCTAAGAAATGTTAGGGGTTCATATATGTTAAGAATTATTAAAGCTTTTTAGGGTTTTACTCACAAAAAAAAAGATTCAAATTACTGGAAAAAATTTTTCCTCTAGTTTTGAGAAGTGTTGCCAAAAAAAAAAATTCAGTGAATTTTGAGTTTTAGGTGAATCATCTTATACTATTCTTGTGCCAATTCCAGAAGGAGTTTCAGAAGGAGTCTTGGTTCTGGTTGTGATGCTCTAAATATATATATATATATATATGTTAAATATACACAGACTCCCTGCTGCCATCACACATCATGTGGTTTATCCAAATCTGAAACTGACAAGCAGTAGTACGCACCTTCATATTACATTCCATCTGATGGGCGCCAGTGAACTGGACACTGTTGTGTCTGTGTCTGCTGTGGCTTTAGCTCCCACAGATAGAAGTAAACAATACCCAAGGCAAAGTCTGCAGAGACTGAGCTTCCACCCAGCCTTCTTTAATCTTCAGCCAGTTGGACAGCTTGGGAGCACTTCAAGAATCCATACTGTATGTGAAAGGGAATCCCATATCCTCGGGTTGTTTTTTTTTCTTTTTGCAGTCATCCCGCTCCAATCTTTGGGACATCATCCCCTTTTACTTTTGGTGTTTGTACCTCTAGGTTTCATCAATCATTGGCACTTACATGTTTCCAGACTGGAAGAATATATGGTGAGAATTCAGCATTCAGTACAAATGCATTTCAATTAATTTGTGAATAATATGGAAGGTTAATTTTTAGCCCCCTCTGATTATGACAGGGCTGCATAGCAAGCTGTCATCCCATCTTCATTTCCAGCTCAGTTGCATCCCACTTGTTGAACACAGGATTTGCTCATACATACAAAGCCTGCCAGAGGCGAAATCTCTCCCAGCACAGGGACTCTTTTGTCCTGTAGTTTCAAGTTCTTCCAATGTCCTGTCCCTGAACAATGACCAAAACTCAGCATCAATACTCGTTGCTGGTCAAAGATTTTTAGCTGTTTTTTTAAGGTTTCATCAAAAAAAATTCCTATCTAACTGATATTAGATAGCTACAAAATATGGACAGCACATATGTGAGTAAAATGTCTTCTCAGACCATAATATAGGTTAATATTTAGGCTTGCCAAAGTGTGTGAGTGTATCTTTGATCTGTGGGTGGCATTCTGTATCCAAATGTGCAGTACAAATATTATTTATCCTTTCAGTCAAGTCATTTATGACTATCTCACTTTAAAGAAAAACCAACAAGATTCCAGTTTAAAAACATAATATTCATAACTTCCCACTCCTCCCCTCCAATCTTATTTCATGTTGCCAGACTCTCATTCAAATAGATTGTTTTGCAAGTTTTAAACACCTAACAGTTAATTTGTAATACAAAACAATATATACAAGGAACTTTGTCTGGTCTCTGCCAAACAACTGAAGAATTGGAATTCCTGATGAAGTCGAAGAGAAAAAAAATTTCAAATGCCTTGTTCTATTAACCCATTATACATTGGTTGTTTAAACTATATAGGCTAATGGTTCATATAGGTTCCTCTACAAGGTAATGTAAGCATTTTTTGTCATAAAATTTTGTGTCCTCAAATTATTTTGCATGTTATACCATGTTTAAGGTATTAAAGAGGCTATTTAAAGTCATGAAGTGACTGACAGCTGTCTACCTCCCGTAAAACAAAGCTTCATTTTGTAGGGAAGGAGGTGGCTGGCAGCCAGAGCAGCTGGGGAGCCAGGGTGGAGCAGCTGGGTCAGGACAGGGCTGGGAGGCTGCAGGGAAGGTACCGGAGGAAGCCCTGTCTGCTGGTGACTCAGCCCTTGGCATTCACCTCCCAGAGAACCAGTGCCAGAGTGGTATTAGGGCACCCAGTACAGGGTTAGGGACTCACGCTCATGGCGTGGAAAACTGGATCCTGATCAATAACCATTCATACGTACCCCTTGCTTTTTTTCAGGAAAACAAGTGGCCTGACTGTGCTACATTTCAGATGTTTACATTTGTCTATCTAAAATTAGCCTGTCCAAAACCACTTCTTTGGGCTGTGAAACAACATTCGGGGATAGAGGTGTCTAAGGAACCAGTGGAATTACACATTTTTGCTTGACCTTTTCATCTAGACCCTTCCTGAGACCCAACAGACCTGAGCTCAGCACTGCAGTTGCACAGCCACACTTGCTTTTGCAAACCATTTTTTTACCATTGCCATGGTAGTGGTAATGTACTCATATGTAGATTAGATATAGATACAGATGATAAAGATAGATAGGTGACAGATAGATAGATAAATAGGTAGATAGATAGATAGATAGATAGATAGATAGATAGATAGATAGATAGATAGATAGACAGACACATATAACGTTGATACAGTTAGAGTTGATAGAGTTAGAGATAGAGTAGATGGATACACTTGTACAGTAGCATGGCCACAATTCAGAGCTGGGTTGCCAGGGTCATTGCCACTGGCTCTGTAGCAGGTACACAGACATGTCTTGTGTCTGCTTAATACCAGAGCTGTTACGGCAATGAGAATCAGACCTTCAGGTTTATTAAAAGCATTTACAAAACTGTACAAATAAAATCTAAAAGTCTGCAGGCAATTAATGAAGCTGTGGCTCTGCAGGAGCTGTTATTACTGCAGTGTACACAAGAGACATTTCACAGTAATACAAGCAACAAAAATTGAATTCTTTTGCTCCAAAAATGAAGGGACTAACTGGGAACTTTTGGGAACCACTGACAATATGGGCCTCATAGCAGGCTCTGGAGCTTTCCTGGCTATGTCCTGCAGAGTGGAGCTGGTGCACAATATATCCCTTTCTGCAACACCATAATTTGCTCTTTGGACATTTCTTTTTATGGAGTTCTAAAAGTTTTTAAATTTAATTATTTTTTAGCACAGATTTCTCAACATAAACACATCAGGTACATTTCTTCATTTAAGGATGCCTGAAAAAGTTGTGTTAATGTGACCTCTGTCTGGTAGAATTAGGCTTTGGCCTAGCATTGGTAGCCTCCAGGGAAATCCATCCTCCTCAGCCCAGAAGGATTTCCAGTGTGAATAGGTGTCCTCTTGAAAGTTTTCCAGGTGAGGAATTTCCAGCAGTACACAGAGCTGTCACAATTTGTGACTATTTCCTTTTTTTAAGAAAAAGAAACTGAAGTGGGGTTAAAATTAAAACTTCCTTGCGACAATGCGCAGTAGCTTACCATGCACAAGTTTATCCTTGGTCAAGTCAGTAAACTTCAGACAGCATACAAGTATTGGTTAAGAAAGTAAGACTTTGTGGATATAAATTAAAGTTGTCATTGTATCTTAACAATGAAATTGGCTAATTGATGCCAAATACACTTGTTAACGGGTGTCTAATTTTAACTGATTTGTGTATGTATGATTTACTGCCTCACCCAATTATCATTTGTTACTTAAGGCATCCTGCTTTATCTGATTATCTGGCAGCAGTAATCATTTATTTCCTGAGGTATTGGAACACGGCACAGGCTGTTCTTGTACTGAATTAATGTGTGCAATACATGCCCCCTCCCCCAATCAATCCTGCCTTGAAAGTGCAGCCATGAGGATCCATGCAGTGCCCGTGATGGGAACTCATCACACAAGTGTTCTCCCCAGCCCATTATTGTCCTGTTGTGGCAATCAGGATCCACTTTAAGAGGCCTTTTCGTCTTCTTACAGGGACTAAATCGCTTTATCTCAGTGACTGACTAATTCCTACCTACATCTGTTAAATTTGGAAGGACTCCAGCTGACGGACCCCAGTCCTGACCGGTGACAAGGAGGAGGCCACCACATCTACATGCTATGTCTGTACTTTATTCAGGCTCCATAATGCCTTTTTCTTCCCATGCTATCCAAGTCTGAACCAGCTAGTCCCTGACTCAGAAGCACTGCAGTCTGAATAGACTTGGCAGAAGAAAACCAAGACAGGAAACAGAAGATTGAAGGGACTTGTCCTGCAGACAAGCTACAGCTCATATCTATGCTCCTTGGCAGGTAAAGGAACACGATCTTTGGCTTGCTGTTCTTTGGATACAGGATGGTGCAACACTCCTGAAGGACTCCCAGACAGCAAGAATCTCACCAGCCGATGCGGTTGTGTGCCACAAATGGAGGTGGCTGCCAAGGGTGGCACCACGAAGTAGCCTGCCTATGAAGACAGGGTTACACTGAACCAGTGTGCCTGTGTGTGTGTTTCCCTCAAACTCTGCTGCTTCTGCACATGAGGAGGGGCGTGGACAGGGGTGGGGGACAGCAGGGGCTGCTGCAATAGGACTGGGAGGGTAACTTGGCACTTCTACTCCCAGTGGTTGGTGCTGCTGCCTCTTTCCCCTTTTCTTTTTCTCTGTACCCACACGTCTTCACCTGACCTCCATCCACATGGTGTTCAGTCATCATGACAGTATAACCTTTTTTACTCTCTTTCCCATTTCCCTCTTTGTCCTGTTGGCTGGATAGCAGGGCAGGCAGAAGGTAACACATAGGACGGGACAGTATGGCAGGGATGGTGGTAGGCCACAAGACAAGGAAGAGGCCATGAATAGCAAAAGACTGAGACTGAAAGGCCTTTGCTCCCGATAAAAGGAGAAAAAAGAGGAAATCTGAGAAAAAGAGAATTCTCCCACGACCACCATCCCCACGTGCCTCTGTGAACAACAGGTCTCTCCTCTGTGTCCTCACTCCCTTCCCTCTCCTCCCTGGACCACCAACAGAAACTTGAATGTCTTCATGCACTGAGAAGCCTCCAGTCATCCTTACTGATCCCATTATTTGTATTTGATAGACATACATTTATAAAAAAATATTATGAAAAGGACTTCATCATTTCCATTCTGCTCCTTCACTTCTAAGCTAATTTTATTTGCTACCACTTGTGGCCATGAGGTTTATATTTTCCCCATGGTCCCACTTTCCAAGAAGTCTTGTACTAACTGTAAAAGCATACAGGAACTGGGCATTATCCTTGAAATAGCCTGTAAGTCCTTTAGTTACCCTTGCCCTTGTCTATATTTAAGAAGTTTCCAGAACAATTCCAGGGAACCAGTTTCATAAGTATTGCATATTGCCTCTGCTGAGGGTAGAGCTGTTCCATCTTTTTATTGTGTCATTATGTAGAGAGTAAGTGACACAATATGCTTACAGAAATTACCACTAATGGCTTCCCGGACTTGTTAAAAACATAGACTTGCAAAGACATTTGCTTTCAGCATTATTTCAGAAAATTCGCTATAGTTTTGTATGCAATACTTCTGAAACACATGCAACCTCAATTTTCTTCACTCAGAGTCAGCAAGAAATGCAATCCCCTGTCCCACCTGGAAGTGATCTCTCTTTCTGGTCCAACAATTGCAGTGTGTCCAGCTAAGCTGGTAATTATGATTGTTAGTGTTGTCATGATTTCTTAAGATCTTATTTTAATAGAAGGCAATCACAAAACAATATTAAACATGCCAGTGCTAATTATACTTATTCTTTAGACAATTGTGCTGTCACTGAGCTGATGTGTTAGAAAAAATTTGAGGACCTTTGACAAGCGCAGTGTCATACTCAAACATATGTGGGCACTCAGTACTGAAAGAAATAATGCCAGATGTGTGTTTGCACAATAGTATGATTCATGATTACTGAAATCTGTGTGATGGAAAAAATTTAGTGCTTTTTTAACCATTTTGTTATTATTTTCCATTGAAATACTGCCCTTCTTTCATGACTTTGACAGAGAGGACCTTTATATTTCCCCTTTCGTAGTCCTTTCTTTTCTTTCAGGTAGAAAGAATCATGTCATGGATGCCACTTCTCCAGCTGGAAGATATTCTTCAGGCATAATGATATCCTGGGATTCCCCTTAAATGTCAACTGCCAGACTGTACAATTTCGAAGTCAATAATTTTATTGACTTTAATCAATGAAAGCATTTAGGTGTTTAGTCAGTTCATATTTTTACAGTCAAGTGTCACAAGCTATTCACTCACATGACTCAGGATCTGTGCCTGTAACATTTTGTGTGTCCTCATGTAGACTTTGCTCTCAAAAGAATTGTTTCCATAAAACTATTTGTAACATTATGTCATATTTATGCAGAAATGTGAAATCATGTACTTTTAGATGATTTCTATTCTAGTAAAATACAAGAAGAATTTTTTCCTAAGAAAACACCCTTCACAGAGAATTACTTCTAAAAGACCTTCACATTCATATTATTAAAAAAAACCCCAAAACCAAACACTCAAACATGCGACTGCTCCTGTTTGAAGAACTTCTTCAGGGTACAGTGGGATTTCTGTGGTTGCTGCTTGCAAAGGGCATTGCACGGATGCTCATTTCCAGAGCTAGGCTGCTTATACAGCCAAATCTTCATTCAGGGAGCAATGCACAATGTCCCAGCCTCGTGCTGCAGCACAGACCTTGTAGATCTTGTCAACACCACTCTGTCTTCCACTCAGCTGCAGTCCCCTCCTCTGCCCACTGCCCCGCTCTGTGTTTGTGAGAGGCCCATGCTGTTGGCCCAAGATAAGCGAAAGGAAACATCTTCTGGGAGAGGGCAGACATGGCACAAGCACTCTTGAGAGCAATGTGCCATCCTAATGAGAAACACTGATGAGAACATTCCTGCCTTCACTAGGATCTTGGGCATTTCCAGGCTTTCTGTCAGGGGCTTACATTGAAGTGCCGCACTTCATTCCATGAGGATCTCAAGAGCACCTCAGAGATGAAGGATATTTCTCTGGCAGATTTTTCCATACAAAACAGATGCAGTTCTCAGGCACTTGCCTGCCCTTGTCCTTACAGACAACAATAGGATACATATTTTTTCTGCGCACAGTAGTTTTCCCTCTTTTGTTAGTTCGCCCTATTTCCTGCCAGGTGTCTTGCTTTCCACTGGTCTAGGCTTGTTTCATTTTATTGCTGAGCCAATTTAAATGACAATTTCCATGGAGATATTGAAAAACTGAGCGGACATGTGCCTGGACCTACTGTTCCAGCTGACCCTGCTGGAGCTGGGGATGAGTTAGATGACCTCAGAGGTTTCTTCCAGCCTCAGCGATTCCGTGGCTCAGTGAAACAGAAGCCAATACAAATTTTCCTACCATACATAAATGAGATTTATATTTCCCACACTTTGGAGAATACTTATAACTGACTTAGAGGAAAATAGAAAACAGCATTTAGCACTTGCCTGAAGATTTGCAATCTCCCACAAGCACTTAATGACACAGATGATGGTGACGTATTTCAGATCATATATGTTGAAGAGTATTAAAGTTTTTTTTGGCGTACAGCTCTGCTTCTTCATTTCCCCCCTCACTCCTGCTCTATGACTGTGTAAAACAGAAACTGTCTCACCAACATGCTTAACACCACAGAATGGTATGAGCAACATTCTTGCAGGTGCTAGACAGGCTCATCATCTTTTCATCTTGGCATAAAAATAAGTGACCCGATTAAAAATCAGCACAGTTCTTAGATAAAACAACCTTTACCTGAGCTGAGGAGATTCAACACCTGATAAATATCAACACTGTTAGGCCAGCCTAACTATGTTATCAAGGAACGAAGTATCTTTGGGTGAGGTTTGATGCACACATCTAGTAAAACAGCCATCATGCAGCCCAGGCACTTTCTGCTTTGAGGTTGAGGAGGTATATTCCCTCTTTTACAGGGACATCTCAATTAAGTGTTTTACAGCCTATTTGGTAAAGGTAAAAGATAGATTGTGCCCTCCTCAAAATCTCCTGTCCCAAGCTACCACCTGACCAGAAAGAAAATCTTAGAATTCTGCATGAGACACTATAACAAAAAATAGCAAGGAAGCCGAGCAGATTTGAGCACAATTAGTGTTTTCCAGGGGGCATATTTTCCTGCTTAGAATGGGTTTATTGTACTGGGTAGCCTATCCAGTCACCTGCCATTTCTCACTTCTGCACTGGTGGCAGGAACACCTGAGTATTAATACTTACTTTGACTTTTAGAAAAGGGGAGCCTAGGGTTGTATATCATTCTGCATGGCATTCCAGCTGTATGTAATGCATCCTTTAGAATGTTTTGCTTAAATACACACAACTATCTGGAGACTTGAAGCCTAAGGCTCTATTGTCCAAGCATATGTAGTGTGGAATTAAATACCTCTTTGTTTAGCTATTAGTTTTTATTAGTTTCTTCTCAGCTGCTGTAAGAACATCTGTTACAGTCTGCAAACCACTCCAGCACACAGGAATAGCCTTCTGCCTCCCTGTCTTCTCAACTCTCTTTTTCACCTACTTCTGGAAAAAAAAATTAGGTATTCATTCTTTACCTTACAGGAGTGAAAAAAGAAATGCCATATGTGCTTTCAAAACACAGGAAAAGACAGTGCTGCAGAGAATGCATTGTCCAAGAAATAAACAGAATTGTGAGAAGAAAGGGTGCAACAGAGGGATAAGAATAAGCACATGCCTTATTAGTTAGGATATTATTTGTGGTTAATTAAAGAGATGTCATTAAGCTCCTTTCCTGTTATGGAACAAGCTTTAAGGTTCTGGTTAGCTGTGTTATGGAAAAGAGATTGGAAAAGTGGTCCTGCAATAATCTACTCAGCACTAATGTCCCCAAAAGAACAGAGGTCAGAAAGCAGAAATCAAAGAAACAAACAAAAGAACTGACAATTTCATTAAGCCATTTGCTTAAAAAAAAAAACCACCAAGAAACAAAACAACAAAAAAAAAACCAGGAAAAAAAACAACAAAGAAAATATGTTTAAAGCTGAATTTTGAGTAATAGTGCCCAATTATATTAGGCAATTAGATGCTAGAACTTTAATGTCATGGCAGATGACAGTTTCTACCACAAAATGTAATAATTAAAGTAATAAGCAAACAAAAAAAAAGTAGTTACACTGCAGGTGTAGGTCTTGCTTAGGAAAGTACAACATGTCTGGCCAGACTGGGAAGTGACACACCTGCTGTTTAGGGACCTGCCTGCCAATGGTGATGGAAAATCCAAATCACTCCATCAATGCACAACTCAAGTCAGGATGAACTCTCTTGCGCTTTCACCCACTGCCCTTCCTGCGTTTACTTTGACGACTCTCAAGTGCTAGTTCTCTTCCTTGATTTCTGTAGTACAGCAACTACACCCCAACTTTCAGACAAGTTTTTACCACCTGTACAGAAAGCTATTGTCCTAAGAAAGTACTGGAAAACTGTCTCAGATAGTAAAATTTCTAATGTACTTCCAGTGTGCAGAATTAATCTTTTGTCATTCATTGTTAGCACTGTATTGTATTAAACTTCTAAAACAGTGCTAAGCCTTACTCACAATGTGCTTCATTAGGGTAGTTATAGAAAGTTTCAAGAAAGTTTAATGTGCATACATATCTCCAAATATTCTCTGCAACTGAACAAGACGCCTTCCATAAACTTCATTTCAAAATAAAGTTTTCTTTGCATGTAAGTGATTTTCCCATTCTGTTTTTCCATTAGCCAACACAAAATTCCCTGGAAAGTTAAGATGGCGATATCTGTGAAATCAGTGTTCAGCTTTTATGTTGACAATAATTACTCTGTCAACCTGAAGAGTTAATGTAATTTCTTGAAAATCATTTTTAAGAAAAATGTGATAAAACATGGGAATGTCTGACAGCAGAAATGCGAGATTTGCTCAAATACAAATCAAAATGTATCAGAAAACAGCCACTGAAACATTTTTCCAATTGTCTGTAAAAGGAGAACTCTAAAGACCTACAGCAGGAATATAGATTCATGCTCTGGGGACATTTCTGGCTTTCAGATTCCTGCTTTTTTGCTGCCAAAGACCAAAGCCAAACATATTGCTAAGGCTTTAAGACACATTTTCATCAGTAAAATATCTTATAAAATAGAACCCAAAAACATTGAATGACTGCCAAAATGTCAATTTCTTTTTTTTTTATGTCCTCATTGAACAATGAAATATTTATGTTAATAAAGGCATGCTATAATAAATTAATATTGTGGAAACCACCATTCACAGTTTTTAATTAGCAGTAGGCACTGCAATTAAAAATGAGGACTATGTTCTTCCCGCTTTAAGTTCTCTTTTCAGATCAGTGTTCTGCACAATAATTTTGCAGAGATATATTGCTCCAGGAATGTCTGACACTCATTGTGATTCTGTTTTTTCTAAAATTATTTATGAGTAATCTGTGTTATCCTGGTGCGTGGTCCGAGCCCAGTCTGGTGCTGTTAACACTGCATTTGCAACTCATCTCAGCTTAGGAAAGGTGCTGGTCCTATGTAGAATTTTCACTTCCAGACCTTAAAAGTGTCTGTTGCTTCACTAACTTAAGCAGTTCCTTCACACCCAAAAGTGTGGTTGGTCCATGGAAATGGTTTAAAGTCTGAATGCTGGTGTTGTTCAACTTCCTTGCATGCAAAAGCTGCAAGCTATCACTCTAACATTAACAAGTGCTCCTTTCCAGCATCAGTAGGTTGAACAGTGTAAGTTCAACACATGGAGAAGCTTTTATTCTGTAGCCCAGAGACCTGAATGGTGTTGTGTTACCACTCCTGAGCTGGCAATTGGAGTTGAGGCAAGGGCTGGCACTGAAGCCTGCTTTGAGAGCAAGCAGTGCTCCAGATTACTGTTTCCTATTTTGGACTTAAATTTGATCCACTTGCAGCTGATGTTGGATGTGACAGATAATATCCTGGGTATCTAATTTATATTTGATTATTTAAGGTGAGATTTTCCAAATGGTCTCAGTGCTGGAATAACCCCTCTCCCACTGAAGTCAATGCCAAAACTAGAAGAGGTTGAAAAAACTCCCGTCCTTATTAGCCATTGAAATATCTGGTGAAGAAACAGGAAGCCAGGCATAATTTTTATGCTGCCTCTCTGGAAAATGTACTCACTTTTAGAATTTTCTTTATGAGCTTGAACTCCTCACCTGGCTCTCTGTCGAAATCAGTGCACAATAGGAGGTGCAAAATACATATTTTCAACTAAAAGCTCCTGGGATGGTTGCTCTTTCCCTCTTCCTCCTCTAGATACAGAGCATCTGAAATGGTGTCAGGCATCCCATAAATAAGGACGGCTGCTACTACAAAAATAAACAGAATGTTGACAGGCAAGTAAGAACGGATTGTGACAGAAAAAAGAAGCAGGGAAAAAATGAAGAGGAGGATCTTGCAGTAGTTTCCTAAGCACACCTCTCTACTGATACCTTTTTCCTGAAAAGGAACATTATTTTAATTTAGTCTAGCCTTCCTTTCACACATTTTTCTCTCATGTGATGTCAGAAGCATTACTTTTTGGATCTTTAAATGCTGTGATTTCAGTAAAGCTATTAAAAAAATAGGGGCCTCCTTGGAAAGGGACGAAGAGCAATGTGTGCTATAAAGACAAGAAGAGCCAGATGTCACTTGTTAAGCATATGGGTTGAGAAGAGTGAAAGGCAGATCTGAAAGCTTAGAGGAGCATCAGGGTATTCACTCCTCCAGCATGACACACTCTGTCTTGTAAATAATTGCTAAGTGTCCTCACACTCACACAGCTCATGGATTCCACAGGGGTGAGAGCATAAGACAGCCTTGCAGACACACTTTTGAGGTAACTCCAATTTGAACTAGGAAGCTATCCAGTTTTGATGTCAGGAATTTTTAGTAATACCCACAGCACTTGGGTTAGTGTTTCCCATGGTGAGTTGGCCTCACCAAGAAAAACAAGTGCCCTACATTGAGTCAAATAAGGCCAGCACAGAGCACTGGTATCAGAATTTATACTTCTTTCTTTGCCAGACTTAAAAACCTAAATACAATCAGGTCTGTGGCACACAGGATCTCTCCTGTCACCTTCCAGTTGTGAGGGGTAGCTGAAATCAACACTGGGCATTGAAGTCATCTCCCTAGGGACATCTGTTAAATGGGTTATTTCTTGCAATGTCAGAGCACATTCAACAACAGGACTTCATGGACGAGGTGCTCTGCCCCTCCCTTGCCCCACTGCTCTGCAGCAGAGAGCTGTGCCACTGCCTGAGTGTTAGCAGAGAGGAGCTCTGCTTGCTGATGCCAACCCTGGCCCTTCCCTGACTCCACACAGGGCTCGGGAAGAAGCAGTGATGCATCTGCCAGTTCTCTGGAAACACAGAGTCTTTCTGGCAAGAGGACATGCCTTACAGCCGCTTCCGGGCAGATCACATTCCCATTGTGCAGTGTGAGTGATGCAAGGTGGCCCTGGCCAGAGGATCTTTTCCAGTGCATTTTAGGAGCAGCACATCAAAAGTCACACTACTACAGTTAAAACTGTCCCACTCCTTAGTGGGTACAGCCAACAGTGATTTACCCCAAGCTGAGAGGCTGGTCCACAGAGTCAATGGATTTAACTGGCACATATAAGCAATCTTAGATGTGGACTCACATGCTCATCCATTTGCAAGATTCAGGCTTGCTTGTGAACTAAGTTCTGCTCCCTGCAACACTATATATATCAGATAATCGAATGTGATGATGATGGGAACAGATGTGGAAATATATAGATAGAACTGGAACCCGGTCAGAGGACTGCATCTCATAGTGCCATGCCGGAAAGGAGAAAAAAAAATCGAAAGAAACAGAAAATATCCTTCTTGCTTAAAAGAAACCACAACTTGCTCTAAATTTATTGTTCATATTCTCATTCCCTATGCAGGCTTTAAAAATGAACAAATTCTTTAGGAACACAAAGCTCTCACTGTCTGCTGAAATTGCAAAGTTAACAGCAGCCAAAGTAAAATTTCAAGATTTCCACTTTGAAGTGGAACTTGGATTTAATGGGCTGGGCATGCCCTGATACATAGCACACAGCAACATACCTTGGTTGAATCATAGAAGCTAGAGATGGAAAAGACCTATTAGGTCATCTTTTCCATCTCCCTGCCAATGTAGGATTATTCTCTGCCAATTTAGGATTATTCTCGAATGTTTTCTAGTCTAGCTTTAAATGACTCAGGCTGTGGGGCTTCCACCACTTCCCCTGGGAGGCTATTCCACAGACTAATAGACTTTGCTGTTAGGAAAATTTTCCTGATATGCAGCCTGAATTTTACTTTGTTCCATTGCATTCTAGTTCTCCTTGTTATAAGTGTATTACACTACCCTAGGTAATTTGTCTCCCTGTGTTGGTGTTTATGACCTTCAAATACTTTGAGATGGCTTCAAAATCCACCTTAGGATGGATCTTAGGTAGCATTATACACCACAGCTGTCACATATAATATACTTGCAGCATCAATTAGATGATGATACTTAAAACATATTCATATTTTTGCCATCATGCTGTGAGATCCTCCAGTGTGGCGCACATACTGCACCGCTTAGTAAAACCAAACTTGCCTCCTGCTGTTTGACAGCAATTGTACCCGAAGTGATTGAAAAGCACCAACAGCTTGGAAAGTGCCTGAAGCTACTTGATCCCGCCTTGCTGACTTCCACCTGTGGGATCACAATGTGTGATGGGTTAAATTAGCACAAGTACCTCCAGTATTGCCTTTCCCATACATTTTCCACATGGACATTTCAGAGCGAGAAGCTGACAGGCAGGTGGGGGAGCTCTCTGGGGGTGGGAAAAGAGACAGCAAAGGCAAATCACTCTGCATGAGTGGCTCCTGAAAGGTTGGAGACACTGGTTTGGATGAGTTTGCATTTAAAAAGCAATAGGCACAA
The DNA here is from genome assembly GCA_013397795.1 of Orthonyx spaldingii. Lineage (NCBI taxonomy): Eukaryota > Metazoa > Chordata > Aves > Passeriformes > Orthonychidae > Orthonyx > Orthonyx spaldingii. The sequence continues at coordinate 1,818,762 of VZTJ01000753.1, forward strand.
TCAAAGCTTTTAAGGCCACAGTGTGGGACAGCAGTATCCTGGGGACAAGGCACAAGCACTGGGAGGTTTCCTATGGGTCAGGGTCTTGCAGCCAGGGCTGACCCACTACTCCCATTTGGGGACCAGGGCAGGACAAGGCCGGAAGAGTGTCATTTACCATTAACTACTTGGAAATGTGTCAAGATATTTTATTATACAGATGAGTGTATATTTTAAAGACCTCCCTGGCTGTGCAGACATTCACAAAGGGATGATCTCTAAAAACCAGAGCGTTCTTGCACCCTCTTCATTGTGTACTTTAGTCCTAGAGACTCTCCCTGCACATCTCTGTGTACTGGCCAAAGGCCAAAGGGTGGCTGTGTTACCTAGAGATGATCTCTTCCTCTGATTTTTTTTTTATTTTGATGTGACCATACAGGCAATTGTGAGAAAATCTTCATTGAAGAAGATACAGAAATTTCCTGTCCTGACCAAACTTCTCATAGTTCTTTTTTGAGAAAATCTTGCCTTTTCATCTTTGTTGCTACAGGGATCACTAGCAGTCACAGGACCAAGATGCTGAGACCCCAGACACCATTCATTTATACTTTACCTATTCCCCCATTTTAAATTTATTACTTGATTCAGAGTCAAATATTTTGAGCAGAAAAACTTATTTAGTCACAAAATAATGATATCATTGTGATACATGTAAAAATCAACAGGATTAGAAGACATATTTTACAAGGAACCTTCATAATATTCACCCTGCTACCACACTCTTTCAGCTTTGCTACACCCACTCACACTCATAAACATAAAGATTTTGGAAAATTAAAAACTTTTTAGAATAAAATTTTTGCTAACAACAGGAAGTCGAAAACCAAAACAAGGACATTTCTTTAGACTTCAAGCAGAAAAAAGTCCATAAGATATTGCTGCAGGAACCGTAAAAAAAAAGCCCCACAAAACAAATCAGACCATTTGAGAGGTGTCATAGTTCAGCCTATGAACTCACACACATGGAACATCTGCTTTTGCTCTGTGATTGCCCCTAGTCGCTCCACAGAGGTCAATAATTCACCGGCACCATCTCTTTAGATTTAGCTGTATGTGTGATCAGGGTCCATAAAACACATGTACAGACCCTTAACATGCTTCCAGCACTTTTGGACCATCTATCCCAAGACCCTCTGTCTCATCAAGAACATTTGAAGTATGGTATAGTGACTTTGTAAACCATATTCCCTTTCCCATATGTTTATATTGCAGCTTGTTAAGGACCAGGTGAGCAACAAAAACATAGTTCCCTTTAAAACCACACTGGTCTTGAGTAAAATAATCTTCTGCTGGTTTTTGGGAACCCCCTCCAGCTGGTTCCCTTTCTCTGGCTCCCAAATCCTAGTAGAGGCCAATTGCTGCATGGAACTGAAGGGCAGGTAAGGAGAAGAGCAAGGTCCATGTCACACCCCCCACTCTTCCCTTCTTCCCAGGCTTAACTTTATTCCTGATTCTCTACCTCCTGTCCCCTAGAAGCACAGGGAGAGGAGGGAGCGTAGATTTCAGTCAGTTCATGTCATGTTGGTTGTGCTGCAACTTCCTCCTCAGGGTGTGGAGTCTTTCCCCTACTCCAGTGTGGGGTCCCGCCCATGGGAGACAGCCCTTCACAAATTTCTTCAACATGAGTCCTTCCCATGGCCTGTAGCTCTTCTTGAGCTGCTCCCTACATATGTAGGGCTGTCACAAGTCCTACCAGGAACCCTGCTCTGGCGTGGGCTCCTCTCTCAATAGGTCTGTAGGTCCTTGCCAGGAGCCTGCTCCTGCACAGGCTTCCCATGGGGTCACAGCCTTCTTTCTGGCATCCATCTTCTCCAGTGTGGGCTCCTCCATGGGCTGCATGAGGACCTCTGCTCCATCATGGGCCTCTGTGGGCAGCATGGGCACAGCTGGCTCACCGTGGTCTTCATCACAGACTGTTGGGGAACCTCAGCTCCGGTGCCTGGAGCACATTCTGCCCCTCCTTCTGCACTGACCTTGGTGTCTGCAGCATTGTTCCTCTCCTACAGTCTCACTGCTCCCTCGTGCTGTAGTTGTCATTGCACAGTTCCCTCCTCCCACCCCTTAAATACATTATTCCAGAGATGTTGCCACCATCACTCATTGGTTCAGCCCTGGCCAGCAGCAGCAGCCGTGTCCTGGAGCTGGTAGGCATTGGCCACCCCTGTAGTCCTCCCTGCTACCATAACCTTGCCACACAAACCCACTATAATGGTATAATCTAACAGAGAGTTTCTTTGGAAAACCTTACCGATTTAACACTGAAGCACTGACCTAGTCAGCAGCTGCCTTCATTCTCCACACACTTTTAGACATATACTTAAAAGAATATACTAAGGAATGAATTAATTGGCTAGACACCAATGCTTCATGGGAATGCATCTGTTTTGTGAGAGTCAAATTAAAAATGAGAAGCATTCTTTTCAGGACTTTTATTAATACAAAAGTACATTTAATTATTCTATTCCTTAAGCCAAACAACATGTACAGCGTTGTTTTGAAATACAGAACAAAGGAAATAGCACAAATTATTTCAAGATAGTACATGGGTATGATATGGATAACAGCTACATTAAAGTTGCTTTGTGGACATAAACCTTTCTGGTTCATTCCATGCCTCTTTGACAAACCTTTAAAGCACACTAACATTTTATAAAGAGACTGTACAGCTATGAAGACTTTGGAGGAACCCATTTTTTATTGAGACTAAATGCTCTGAGTACACCAGCATATATTCTTAATGATTGATGCACATATGGCAATGCAGCCAAACCACACAAAGCTGTGGAGCTATAAGGGGAACCATCTGGCCCTTCCTTTCCCAGTGCCATCTCCTCTGTGCAGGACTGACACAGCTCCTGCAGAGCTACATCACGTCCTCCATGAGGCAAGGGAGTGAAAGGGACTGGGAAGATGGAACAACAGGTTGTGCTGTGGTAGCAACAGTCACTTGGGGCCAGCATATGCCAAGATGGGGCTATTCCTGGCCCAGCAAACCTCTTTCCTAGAACAGCAGGTGGACCATAACTGCCTCTGTGATGCTTCTGTCTTTAGGGATGCTCCAGAGGCAGTGGAGAAACTCACTTTCCACAGCAGTGCAAGAGCCATGACTGAGCCGAATGCTGCAGGTATAGGAGGAGAGCAGCACAAGTCATAGATGAGAAAGTGGCCCAAACAGCACAGAGCCAGATACTAATACCCTTACTCATAGTCAGTAGCATTCTGCTTATAAACTGTCCCTTGTGACACTTCTAATTTGGTTCTCCGAAGAAGGTTTTATTAAGCCAGAGTATCAGAGGATGATCTTAGTGTTGAAGACTTAAATTAGGCAATCACTGAATATCCAAAGACCATTAAGGGGGAAAGGGCCAGATCTTGTGTTTCTGTTTTCTTCCCTGAAATGTGGTTTAAGGCCTTTAGGGACAGTTCATGCATTTTTACTGATTGGTGTGCGAAGCCAACTGAACTGAGTCCCTCCCGCCCATGCAGCAGAGCTGAAAAAGCTTAAGAAGCAGAGTTGGGAAGATTTTGCAAATGCCTGTTTATTGAAAAGAACAGATATTAATAGGCACAATTAAAAGGCAAATATCTAAAGTCAAACCAATGAAGCTCATGTGCATCCCTAATGATGGTGATAACGGCATTACTATTCAGTGCAAAACCAAATGGTCCTAGATTAAGTGCTGGGCACTCACATTTCAGATGATGCTAGTAATCTGAATTTCTCATTATAGAATTTATGCCAGACTAAGACTCTTGCCAAGGATGATTTAACTGTTCACAGTGTCAAACTGACCTTGTAGCTCATAGAAAGACAGCATTAATTGCAATTTCGTTGTATTTCATGATAAATTAAAAACTGGGCAGTGTTTCACATTATAAACTCAAATTATAATGAAAATCTCCTCTATTGGCAGCTGTATTTAGAAGTACTATATCCTAGCTAATATAAACTAAATGGGCAGCTTCTTCTTCTCTTGAAACCAAAGGTATTTCTCTGATGATAAGGTAGGACTTGCTCAGAGAAAGGATGCCATTATCTTCACAGTGCTTTCTGCAGTTCTGCTTTCCCAGCATCCAATTACAATGTAAACATTTGCTCTTCTTATCAGTTCTGTGCTGGAGCAAACAAGGTCTTAAGAAAACTTTCAGTGACAGAACGATATAAGAAGAAAAGAGCAATGAGGCCATAGTTGAAAGAGGAGGATAGGAAGATATAACTGTTAAATTTTCTGTAATTGCATGATACAGCATACAAGAGTAAAACAAAATAATGTTAACCCATTCAGAAGGATAATCAAGTGCAATAGATATGGGTAAATATGTGCCTTAGACCCAAAGGTGTTTATAAATTTTAAAACTTAAAAAAATCCTACTTTACCCCAATATTCATGTATGTAAAATCTACATATATTTTTATAACCGGCCTGAAAAAATTTGTAACAAATATTCTGGAGATGGTAATAGAGAAGCCAGATATTATCTCACTCAGTGTTAAATAAATGCAGGGAATATGGCTTCTGGTTTGCAGTTTCCCTCCTACAGGCTGCTGGGCTGTGTGCTGTGATTCTTCTGAAAATCTTTGCAAAATGCTATGGAAATGATTTGATATTTACAACTTATGATTAATGCTTTATTTGCTGGTAAAGTTTGTTTGGCGCTAAGTCTCCATCACTGGATTTAGCTCACTTGGCTTACACAGAGTTTAAATAACAAGGTATACCAACAACTATATTTAAGATTAATATCAGGTTGAATATGAATGTACAATCTTGTAATTAATGAAGCACATTGCATGTTTCTATTGAAGGACATGTTAATGGATTATGACTTTTGGCTATGTAAATGAAATTTCTGCTGATAATTCTGTACAGGTACAATCCTACACAAAATAGTGATTTCAACAGAAGAGAATATGGTTAGAAAAATCTGACGGATAAAATTTGTGATACTTGAAAAACAAGAGAGGTTTCTGGTGACTTTTTATGCAGGTAACTCCACTGCAAATGGCAAAAGTATTTCAGAATGGTAAGAAAACTGTAGATGTTCTTAAAACAAAACTCTCTCATGTCCCCACTATGTCTGTTCAGGATTCTCTTTCACAGGAATAATAGCACTGCAGAAAGAGCAGCAACAATAACTCTATTATCTCTGCAGTGCTCAGAATATGAAAGTGCTTTGCAAGTAAACCACAACTGAGCCATAAATTAGTGCAGTGAGTGTGTCTTGACATGGTCTGTCATAATTCTGTGCCAGTCAAGTTGATGCAAGCTTTTTCTGTGAAGTTGCTTACCCTTTGCAGAGAAGAAAGAATTGTGTGAGAACAGTGCAGTATTTGAACTTCAGCTGTCCAGAGACATATCCTGCTTTCTGTCAGAGGCTCCTACACCCAAAACAATGGACTGAGAGACCAAAAACCCTACTACAAACTTGTGCTATGGGCACACATTACTAATGGACGCATCTCCTGGCCTTTGCCAGCCCCTGTTCCAGGCAGCAGTCTCTACAATCTGTGGGGTAGCACTCGTCCTGCTCCTGCCTGTAGGGAAAGGAGACACACTGCAAGGAATGCGTGGATTTGATGAGAAGTTATTCCACCATGTTCCACCTTTGATCAGTTGTTGCTTTCTCCTCTACTCTGAATGTCATTCAATATTCCATGAAAGCCAAAGTTTTAGTGGTCAAATGCAGTCAAGTGCATTCTTGGAAAAAGTGTGACTGAAGAGGACAAAACGTAACACGTGGGATGTGAAACAGAGAGTGAGAGGTGAACGACAAGAGGATCCTGGAGTGGGGAAGTAGCTCTTACTGGATGATCAATACTTCCCAATTCTGAATTCAGTTCAGGCTTAAATAGCCTTAAGAATATGTCAAGGTGTAGATATTACTTTTGTCGGTAGATTTTTCTTATTCTCACTGCAGAGCACCTCATTTCATTTCCATCAGCATGTCTGTAGACAAAATGGTGTTCAGAACAGCAGTTTTATTGCTTGCTGGTGTCAGATTCCACACCTGTAAAATTTCTATTATTGCCCTTCTAAACACACTAAATAGGGTGTGACAAACTCGGCAAAGATAGTATCTGATGCAGGAGGACCTGCAGTAAGTGATACATCTTCCACTGTGAGCTTAAGGAATTGCAGTACATGGGGAGCTCAACAAGAGGCATAACTCAGAAAAACTCGGTGCTGACTGCAAGAAGCTGCCTCCAGAAGTTTTGTTCCCATCCTTTGCTGCTCCTCAGAGGCATTTTCTGCAATAGGATGCTCATTCCTCTCCTCTTGTTTGCTCAGTCAGACTCAGCCATACTCTGTGTTTCAGTCTGCCTCATTCCTGGATTCACCTCCTCGTTTGCTAACTCGTACCTCTGGTACCATTATTTCTTTGGCAACACATTCCTGAAACCAGACAATGTCAGAAACCAGGTAGTAAATTATAGTAGTATATGTACCAATACTGATACAAGACAAATAGAGGGACAATAGAAATGTTAATTCTCACTTTGTGAGTTCATCTGAGATTACAGGCTGACTGTTCTTGAATCACCCATTCAAGAAGGTCTCCATATGACACTGTTACCTATTAGTTTTATTCTTTCTTGCCTGGTTTATTTTAATGATGGTAGTAAAGAGGAGAGTGATTTATTTTAAGCAAATAAAATGGTATAGGAAGAGAGGTCAACAATTGGTGCAAGAGGCTTCCACATAGAGTACTCTTCAATCAATCCTACCAAATGTTTGCCCAATTTGTTTAATTTATAGTCTTCACTTTTCAGTAACAGTGTGAAATATGTTCTCTGTTGCCATCCCTGCAAGAAAGACAGGGATGTACAGTAGTAAGGCAAGGGGACGTCACCAAGCTGACAAGTGGTCTGGAACACATGATGTATGAGAAGAGGCTGGGAACAGCATTCATTCAGTTTTATCAGGAAAAGAGTGATTGAACATCATTTTGGTCTCTTTAGCTGTGGAATAGGTGGGTACAGACAAGGTAGACATCAACATTTTTTGGAGGAACACACTGACAGCTTGAGAGTCCATGATCACAAGCTGCAACAAGGGGAATTCTGACCAGATAGCTATAGATGTCATCTCTAGTTACAGTGATTCTCTGTGCAATTAATGGATAAATAGATATCACTAGACATTAAAATTATTTAATATTCTGATAGTTAGACATGATTGAAATTCAGTTTGACCACAATGAACTGGTGTAAGCTACACACTTATTTTCATATTTGTTTTCTTGACACCACTGTAGATTGGTCTATGAATCCAGTGAAGAGTAAGAAAAATAGCAACTGTTTTTTATTAAGAGCAAGAGATTAAATCAATTCATTGGACCTGAAACTGCATGAGTAGGTGAGGCAACATTCCAGTTCATCTTAGTTCCAAAATACGCCTTCTCACACTGAAGCTCCACAGCAGGATATGAAATCACAAACATCACATCATCAGAACAAATGCTCATTGCAAGATCGTGAAGGCAGGACACCATAAATCAACAGCTCCTGAGAGCTGCTGGGTTTGAACTTTTCTAAAGACAAATGAAACTTTTTATGGCCTGTCATTTAAAAATGAACCCAAAATAAAGAAAATAAAAATATGGCCATGCAGAATCTGTAATTTAATAAGTAGAGTTGGCTAAAAAGCAAAAAAGTCTCCCCACAAATGCTCCTTCATATGGGCCATGATTCAATAAAATACTGAATCATAAGCTTAGCTTTAAGTCTAATTCCACTCTGGTTTTGCAAAGAATTTAGGCACTTTGTTAAGCTTAATTAAGAATGCATCTGTTTTGCTGTTCTGAACATTTTCATTTGCATTTTTAATTAATCCATTTCAGACTCAGTCCCACTCAGTCCCCACTCTTGCACACAAGTGAACGTGCAGACTTTTGAGTTGACCAAAAAGGGCTTCCAAAATATACAGGTAGATATTGGCATCAGCTATCTTTTTAATATGTTAAGAACTCTGGATATTCTTATGCAGCTCACTGTGTGAATTAAAACATGTAAAGTCTCCTGGTAGCCTAAGAGCAGCAGAGCTCAAATTTTAAGTAAAATTGATTAATATAGATAGTGTAACAAAAATACATTCAGACAGAAAAAGTGTTGGAAAAACCTGTGATGGGCTGTCAGGTATCCCACTGGAACACATATGAAAGAACCCAATATAAGCAGAAGGTGTTCTGCTTTGAAATGATTCACTCAGCTCTTGCCATCAGTTTTTTTGGCCAAGATAACTGGTTACTTGGCACCATTGCATGTTGTATAGATTCTCAGAGGAAGGTGCCAAACCCTTCTTATTTTAGCATTATTAGTGTTATAGCTGTTCTTTTGTTGTGCAGGGCTTTGTTGTTGGTTTCAAAACACTTGATGCTGGGTGTGGTATGCAGAAACCCTCACCCTGGGAAAGAGAGTTCTCTGAGTCCCTGCAGTTTCCAGAAGTGGTTGTTGTTTTTTCTTCCCTGGTTGCACGAGGAGTGTTCTGCTGCCTGAGTGCTCACGATTGCTATGCACTGCATCAGGAGAGTATCCTGGACAATTCAATTCCTGCCTGGCTCTGCTTCTTTGGTTGTTGTTGTTTGTGTTGCTTAGGGTACGAAGTCCTTTCGGCTGCAGCTTCTTCCTTTCCTGTGCTTCTCTAAATTCTGGTACTACCCCCTGCTGTAATCTTGTACTTGTAAACTAAATGAATTGCTGCTAGACGAGCCAAATGAGCCTGCTGGTGACATGCAGGGCACTATCTCCCTAGAAACACCCTCTGTAAACTGAAACCAGCCAGCCAGCACCAACAAAATCCTTGCACCCATTCTGGCACGTAGACTCAATTTTTTAGCAGAGACACAAGCAAAAAAAATTTCCCTGGGATAATGGATTTTGGATTAAATAGACCAGTCTTCAGGGTGTCAGTTTTTCTCAGCTGGTAATGAATCCTCAAATCCCAAAGAGTTTATTTGAAAATGTACAGATGGAAAGGCAAACAGATGAGAACATATGCAAGTTTGCGTAGTTGTTTATTTCTAATTTACACAAACATTTTCATATGGGTAGGTGCTCCTGAAACTTAACATTGAATTTCAAATGCCCCATTTAAACTTAAACATTCTGCATCAAAAAATAAATCACAGACAAGAAATTGGCACTGATTTCAATAGAATCTGTCAATTTATACCAGGTGAAGGTCAGGTTTTAAATTTCTTAGACTCCACTGTTTCTTGTAACCACAACTCTGAGTAGATGCTAGAGTAGCGCAGATCCCCAGGAACTTAGGAATGATGGATGGTGTTTCTATGGGATATACTCTGTCTCCGAGCTATAAAACATAGAAAAGGAGTGTTCCACCAGTTTTTTAGGAATTTGGAGGGCTTCTCTGCTCCCTGGTGTTGTGCATATGGAGAAGGCATCAAATCAAATGTCTGTCATTCTTAATGGAAAAATTCTCACTTGCTTCAATATTCAGTAGGTAGCCTTTAAGATATCTGTGTAGTTTCAGGAGACTACTCCAAAAAAATTGAGGAAAAATTGGTGCTCTTTTGTTTCCGTTTGAAAAATGACAATAAAACATCTTTTTTTCAAGAAGTTCATATTAAGCGAAAGTTAAATAAATAAACTGTGACATTTCAAAGTACTCTGTACAAATTATAATCTTACTGACTCTTTGGTGTTTGGGCTATTTTAGCTCAAAGGATACCTACAGCAGCACTCTAGGAAAAGCCCTAAGAAAGACATTTTTTCCGGATCATAATCAGAGGGAAAAGCTATCAGCTAAAATGACTAAATTTCAAGTACTCTCATTTTATCCTTGTAAATTGTTTCATTATTTCTTATTTTAGTTTTTTCAAGAGTGCTCTCCATAGCTGAGAAGAAAGAACCACTAGAAAATCGTTAGCTTCATGTGCTTGAAGATAACATGCCTCACTCCAGTTTTACAAGATATTCATGACTGAAAACAGATCATGGTTTCTGAATGCTCCTCTGTTCTCTGCAAGCTCAAAAACCCTACAGCTTTGTTTGCACATTCCTTCTTCTGGGACCCCTTTCTCTCCATTAGAATATTATATTTTCCCGTAAAGCTCTCAACATCATCAGGTTGATGTTTCAGATAGAGATTAGGTGATCCTGCCTGAATGTAAAGAAAATGGCTAAAAAACCAGCACATGGCTTCCTCTTTTTTATGCAATTCTTTTTTATACATAAGCCTGTATAAAATGTGGTCACAACTTCTATGTGAATTTATGAGAGGAATATGAATGCAGGGGAGTTCCCCGCTTCAGGAGAAAAATATTCTTTTAAAATGAAATGTGAGTACAACACACTGAAAGTAAAATATGTTCTTCCCTTCCATGAATTTCAACTTTTTTTGGCTTTTAGATAAATGAATGCTTATACAAAAATTATAAACAAAGTCAAAATAGTATAATAATTTCATTTCCGAGAAAAGTTTTCCGATGCTATCCAGGATTTGTGTTCTGAGTAGACAAGGGTAGTGTGTTTTAGTTTTGCCTAATGTGACATCCTTGAGACCAGCTGCTAAATAGCACAAATGAAAGTAAACCTACTATTCATCAAAGCCAATATAATCTTACAGAGCTGGAAGGGCAGGGAAACCTGTTAGATGAAAATAATACAGGGCAGCTAGAAGAGGAAGAAAAACAGAGACATTTAAAAGACATTGGCGATTTTTTTGTTCTTAAAAAGTCATTTGACCTTTTGACAACATGTACTGAGGCACAACACATGGTTGTACCATGCCTTTTAGCTGTATTTGTTACAGATGCAGTATAAGTCATGTCATCCTGTGTCCTAGTCATTGGACTAGATGAGCTGGAAGAAAAACACTGCAGACTTTGGGCTGGTGAGGTAACAGCCCTTCAACAAACTCAAAACTACTTCCTGTCATTGTGCCTAAGTGAGTCCATTCCCAGGTAATACTCTTTTGGCAAAATTAATTTCTTCCTGTGTCATTCATTATTCAAAGAGATTCATATGACACGGGGTTTACAGAAATTATTTTCTTAAAGAACAAAATAAATTCTGAGATGTAGAAGACATAGGATCATAGCATAACTCAGGTTGGAGGGACGTCATTTAGTTCCACCACCTATAGGCAGCAGGGTCATTGATTAAGTACAGTTGGGTTATTCATGGCTTTATTCATTAGGATCTTCAAAACCCGTAGAGATGGAGGCTGCGCAATCTTTCTCAGCAGCTTGTTTCACTGCCTAACTGTCCTCATAGTGTAAAAACATTCTTCATAACCAGGCTGAACATGCCTTTTTCAACATACACGTGTTGACTCACCTTCCCATCATGGGAAGGTGCCAAAAGCCACACACTCTTTTCTTGGCACCCTCCCCATAGGTAATGGGGACTGCTGTCAAGTCCCTCAAAACTGACTCTCCTTCAGGCTAAGCAGCCCCAGCTCCCTAGGGATGAACTAAACTGAAAGGTTAATCTGTAGATGGGCAAGAGGTGCCCTAAGTGCCTCACATATCTCGTTAGACATGGCTACAGATTTAGACAGGCAGCAGAACTACAGCTGGGTAAAAAACAGGTTGACTTGGAAAACTGTTCTGGTAACTACGTTTGAGTACTCGATGTATCCTTAGTACTTCAAGACAGAAAGTATGGATCACTCCTTCCACTTTACAAACTGGGATGCTGGTCTCCAGTGAGCCAAGAAAAAAATCCAGCTCTCCTGGAGAACTTGTGTTGTCTTTTCTACCTGACTAAATGGAAAGATAAGCTGTGCTCTGGATTTTGTTCCAGTTTAGGAGCTGTTTTATTTTTAAAGATTCATAACTGTGAAGTTTTTGAGAGGAGATTAGAAAGACTAACACACTTTTCATGGAAAATCTTAAAAATATTTATAACCCATGAAAATCTAAAAGATATGACAGAAAATTCTCAGGGAATATATCCAGTACTCAGAGCAATGATGTAATTTTGAGGAGGATATACTATATGCTGTACTTTTATGCTCCTTCAGAAGATTTAGTTCCTGCCATGACTAGAAATCTCAGTTCAACCTTAACTGTGAAGTCTCTATTCACTGCCATAATAAAGATCAACCTTGAACTGCTCCCAGTCCTTGAAGACCTGAGAATTGGTGCAGTTACTTTGTCTTTTAATTTATAGAGTGATCACACTGAAATGTTTAAACAAAGAATAACATTGCCACGTAAACAAACTCCATTCCTTCTGTTACTATGTTGATTTCTATAGACTCTTTTCTCCTTACTATTGTTAAACAACATAAAATTTAAAGACTGTAGAATTTTCCCCCTGTGAATTGACATTATCCCACTTAATGTCATCAAACTACCTTCAAAGCTCAGTTTATCTCCAAAGAAACCTATTTCTGTGTATAGGCCTTCATATACTGCTTTCCTCATCCAATTTGGATTTCATTGTTTTCAGATATATATTAGTCTTACTGTGCAATACAGAACACAGAAACATACAGTGGCATCTACTTTTGCCCATCACCTTTCCCTTTAAACGTCATGATGAGGACACAGTTGTTTAAATGAAGGCAAATTGTTTAAATGTAGATGCAGAAAAGCATCTTTAAGATGAAGGTCGAGTGGAAATCAAGTGGAAAAGTGAACGTGAAGGGCAGCAGGAGGTGACAGATGGCAGGGGTATATGGCAAAACAAGTATGAAATGAAAAGCTTTCAAGTCATAGCAAACAATTAATTAAAGGTGTGCACTGTCTAGCTGTGGTGCAAATTGTTACAGATGCACTGCAGTGCTATGCATACTATTTTCTGTATTACTGTGATTTGTCCACTTATATGAATTCATACCTCAGCTGTTTATTTCAAAAAGAGACGTAACCACAAGAAAATGCAACTTCAGCAGGTGACTCTGGCCTGTAATGATAAAACTCCCCAGAATTTGCCTCTCCCCACCCTTCCACTCTGCTGGAAGCCCCCAGACTGAACCATCTGTGAATGAGACAGCACTTGGGAGGGATAAGAACATGAATCAGCCCCAAGACGTTATTAGAGTGATATTGTAGCTGCAAATGTTAATGCATAATCTAAAGAGATTTCTTCAATCAGCTAGATCTAGAGAAAGGATATTTTTATTCAGAAACTTTTTAGATAACTGAGATTCAGCTTTATACCTTGCTGAGCTAACTGTATTCCTACTTTCCTTATTACAGGATACATCTGGTTTGCTCATTACTGTGCAAAGAAGAACTGTGTGCTTGTACCAGACAGTAACCTTAGGCTATCTGCAATCATCATTTCCATTTTTCACTTGCTTTAATGAATGCTTCTCCATTACTGCTTCTACTACAACAAGAGCATTAGCTTTCCTCACCACTGAATTATATCAGTTGTGATGGCATTAAGAAAGTGTCTTAGAACTTTCAGAAAAGCTGGGTGAAAGTATTTCTGTAGAAATGGTTTCTGATGGAAAATACAAGCTCTTGTTTTGGTTTAAAAATTTTTTTTAAAGGAAATATGCAATATTAGCAATGTCTGTTAATGTCAAATGTGAGAATGTATCATTTTGAACATCATAGAATGGCTTGGGTTGGAAGGTACCTTAAAGATCATCTAGTTCCAACTTCCCTGCCATGGGCAGGGTCACCTTCCTCTAGACCAGGCTGCTCAGAGCGGCATCTAACCTGCCCTTAAACATTTCCAAGGAACATCATACTGAAAGTTTTCATTCAAATAAGGAACAATACTTTGATATTGTCTTGACATGAAAATAGTATTAGAATTCTAATTTTAATATTAAAACTATAACGTGTCTTTGGTGAATTATATACTATTGCTTACAATACCTGAGTTATTAAAATATAATATACTATAGTGCTTCAACATGGTTAATTTAAAATGTATTAACAAGAGAATTAATATCACGTGAAGTTGATGCTATTAAAATGAAACACTTCAGTGATTTTGAAGCAAACTTTTGTTCATGGAGAAACACAAATATTTTAGTATTTACTTCTGATTCAAATGAAAACCAGTTTTGAAATACTGCATTTTCCACTGGAGATAAGAATTCTTTTTCTCTGACCACTTCTTGTCGTCAGATAAATTTGTCCTTTGAGAATTATTGTTACAGATGTTCACACCTATATATGTCTACCGATACAGGAAAGAGATACTGTAATTCAATGTATTACTAACAGGTATAGAAATTCTCAATACTACAGCTGTAAATCTGCTTTGCTGTTGGTTTGCCACACAGCTGTCTATAAACTTATTAATTGTTCTGTTTCATTTCTCCCAAGTACAGCTGGGACAATACATCATATTTTAACTCACTGTCTGTTGTAAAGTTTAAAAACCTTCTTTTTGCAGTGCCCTTTCAAGGAGTGAAATACTGAAGTCTGGAAAAATTGCTATAATAATTTAATTAGCTCTCCTGCAAAGCACTGAGCTAAGTTGAACTAAAATACATGGGGTTTTAAAAATCTGTGTTAAAGACATAGGAATCACAACCATTACTAAGTTGCTGTGATAAGTATTATATTTATTATAAACAAGAATTTATGTCTAGAGGAAACCACCCCTGTGCTGGCACTTGCATATCTTGTTCCTCCAATGCAACACATTTAGAGGAACTCTATGGAAAGCAATAGAAAACCATACCATTGTTTCTTTTAGTCCAATATCCTCTCTTGTCTAATACAAGATATGTTACATTAATATGCAAGAGAAGAGTAATTATTTAAAGACATGTAATAGGACAATTTTTTTCCTAATGCCCTTCACTTAGAATCTGGCTTACACAAAGAGGCAGATGAGTTTATATCCCATGCAAATATTTTAATATAACAGTATCCAAAGTGGCAGTGAATATTTTTATTATCCATATAAATGACCCATCACTTCTTAAATCTTGTTAAGCTTTTGACCTCAATAACATCCTGCAGTCATGTGTTACAGAGGTTAAGTATAAGCTATCTAAAAAAATGTTTTCTTGTATTTGTTTCAATTACGCTATCTTTCAACTCCATCAAATATCTCTGGGGTTTTCAAAATACAAAAAAGGAGATGGTTTGATTCACCCCTTTATTTCAGTAGCACTTTCTGTTCCTCTTCTGTGCTCTCTATTCCATAGAGTAGCTTGGGAAAAAAAAAATCTGTAAACTTCTGTACCCTAAATTTTTCTAGAATGAAACTCAAGCAATGGATTTCCAGACTTTGGAGATGTCTCATATATTTCCACCCACCTCCACTTCTGGTTTCCATTTAGAAGAAGAATTGTTGAAATACCATGAGGACGGCTGTTTTCACTGCCATGACAGGAAGCAGGAGTGTTGGAAATGTCACGAGAAACTCTGTTCTTACAAGATTTCCATCCCAACAGAGCAGTTTCAAGAAGCTACTTTGTGTAGTCTAGATGTGTTTCAGATAAACATCTAAACTTCTGAATACTTACACAAGCTGAATCTGAACTCTGAAACATCTCAGGTTTGTCTGTCACAGACACCGACATGGCGTAAAATATCAACAAAACAATCCAATGAACCAATTGGCATGGAGATATTCCTCCTCCTGCCCTCTAATCCTGTATTTATTCTTCCTTTATACCATGCTTTATCAGAAGTAAATCCAAAGACACCACAGGTGTTAGTTTTAGATGTAGGCTCTCAGGCTTGCACTAGCAGTGGCCTGAGTGGTCTCAAGTGGGAAACCAGATTTCCTCAGAAAACTCCTCTATTTCCATAAGTCTATCTGCTCTCCCCTTCCTGAGCCCACGAAATTGCTGTTTACAGGGACATATGCAAAAGCCCTTTGCCTGAATCCCTCTTGTCCTGACAAACACGAGAAGGGCGGGAGAGGAAAGAAATGAGAAATGAGTGGCCTTGCTGACCACAATAGCCAGCAAGAGAAGTGCAGTAACTCGGTCTTTCTCAGCAGGAAGGTGCTAAAATTTTTGATTCTTTGGCCAGGTCTTGCAGCTGTAACACCACACACTGACCCTTATCTGGGACCCAGCAGGTGGTGATGTGTTAGTTATACATAATTTCCAGGGTAGTATGCACACCCCCACTTCTCCTTTCTCTAGCGCTTTGGTGCCAGTGGTGGGCTATCAGCACCAGAAGAAAATGTCCACTCAGAACATACCCAACAGAAAGTGATGCAGTAGCTCTTAACAAACACTTTTGCTTTCCTGTATATTGAGTGGACATTTTCTCCTGGTGCTGATGGACCACCCCTGATGTGGAAGCTGTAGTTAAAGGAATAATGGGGGAGTGCAGGAATGAAATTCTTGCATTGCTATCAAACAAAGAACTAAACTATGTGAATCTCTTCAGCTGGGAATGTTGTCAAGCCAAAATGCAATTTAAAAACTCCAGAACAGCTGTTATGAAGACAAGGGAAGGCACACTGGGTTCTCACTCTGTTTGTGCAAAAGGAAGCCCAAGGAGCATTCTTCTCCCTTCTCTCCACTCTCAGAGCTGCTTTAACCCAAGTTAAGGACACTGGGGCAAAACTTCATCATCAGGGCCCTCAATGCACTGGCAAATTTCCAGTACATTTCCAATTTTTCCACTGGTTTGACTGGGCCCCCAGAAGAAATGGTTTATCTACATGGAAAAATCTACGTTTGAAGGGCTCTGTGGTTTCTCCTCATGTCTGGACATTTGTATTTCCCATAGAACTATGACCAGACATCTCACTTAGAGCATACACCTCCTTGGGATTCAGACTATTATAATGATGGACAAGCAAGTTTATATAAAAAGAAGTATCAGCACAGACCCCAGCATAAAACTTCTGTTTGGGGTTAAAAAAATTCCTAACTTATTTTCTCTTTTGGTTTGTTTACATGTGATGTTCTCTGCTATTCTTCATCTTAGCTTGGGGAAAAAAA
This sequence comes from Orthonyx spaldingii, assembly GCA_013397795.1. Classification (NCBI taxonomy): domain Eukaryota; kingdom Metazoa; phylum Chordata; class Aves; order Passeriformes; family Orthonychidae; genus Orthonyx; species Orthonyx spaldingii. The sequence continues at coordinate 1,835,657 of VZTJ01000753.1, forward strand.
GGGATATACTGATTTACCATGAGAAAGATTGTTCTTTTGCCATTTCTGGCACAGATAGAGTTAGGAAGTACTAGAGATCTCACAGCGGAAGGTCTTTTCAAGAGCTCTGAAATTTCTTATGATTTACTTAAGCGTTCAGCTTTTCCTGAACTCCACTAAAGTCAGTGGAGCTGCAGCAGATGCAGAATAAATTTTTAAACCTCTTTTAGTTAGCCAGGGCTTCCATGTTTTTCTCACTAATTTCTGATCATATTTCTGATCTCAGAAAAAGAGGCTCCTTTTGTCATCACTTTGATGACACTGGGTGCGGTAAGTCAGACCTGCACAGAGTTAAAGGCTGAATTAATGTATGTTTGTGTATAAAGGTGCTGCAAAGGTCAGCAAGACAATCCCATACATCCATATTATGACCCAGAGACAGCCATGGCGAGCTAAAATGTAGTTGGAGACATGAAGGGTAAGGATATCTTTACTGCTTTTTTGTCTATCTCTGCCTATCTGGTAGTAGCAAGAGAAAGTAACACAAGCTGATATTTCAAAACAGGGTACTTAATTGTTTTTATATGAATAATTCACACTTTTGCAGAGGCTGTACATTTCAATTCTTATGAAAAGCTGGCGTTTAAAGTGGCTTTGTTTCTTCAGACTTAAAAATAGTCTGAACTGTAATAACGCATCCTATTCGACTACTAAGCCAAATTTCATTTTTTTGTTTCATTGCATTAGAAGAATCAAGATGATGCAGTCCACATGGAATGCAAACCATGCCACTGAATCACAAATTATATGGAAATATGCCTTTCATCTTAATTATAGACTGGACAGGGGAATGTACTATATTCTCTCATACATGTGAGACGAAGGAAACTTTCCCAGGGTGTTTTGCTTTTACATTTCTGACTCTTATTTGGTTGAAAACTTATCAACCCATGTGATCCTGAGCTGTCTGACTTTCCATGATAAGGCTGAAAGTATGTAGGAAATGTTTTCCCAGCACTGCCAGAAAAGGTCTAAAGGACTAGGATATTAAAGTCACAAATTGCTATTTCTTCATAACCCTTTAAAATACTGTCCCTTGGCTGAAATGGTAACTTTATTTTTGGATAACCAGGTAATTTTGGAAAATCTTTCCCCATTCTAACTGTGTGTTTTGTATCTCCAGTCTTGGAGTTTCTTCTCTCAGACTTTAGACATTTTGCTAATTTTATCCTGGGTTATTTGGTTTTGAAGTAAAAGAAAAGCAGGGGTTTTCGGCTTTTGAAGAAAGGCCAAATCCCACTCAAAAGGGGTGTACATGTACTACTGAAATCAGCTGCCATGAAACCAGGTGCCCAAGGGAATAGGAATCATCACTCTTTTGTCTGGAAGAACTTCTGCTTTGACCCACTGTCATTCCCTTCACAGACGCATCCTGACAAGATGCGATTCAAACTGTTAGAAGAAGAGGTAGGAACTGTCAAAAACATTCCACTGGTGTACAAAAACATTTAACTAATGCTGTAGTTTTCAAAGTACTTAAAGGGACTGATTTAATTGCACATTAGAAGTGAAGTGTGCGTCGATTGCCTTTACGTATCAATACTTCCAGATTTATTTATTCCTAATGACACGGACAAAGTGGATTCCCAGTGAGACTGTTAAGCAGCATTTTCTCAGGAGTTATTCACAGTTGCTGTCACTTGTCTTATCTGATTTTAAGCTCTTGTGAAAATTGTACCCGCTCCATTTTTAATTTTTTCAAAAGGAATGAACTGTGTTTGGCCTGCCCCATATTCACACTTCTACTTTGTCATGGTTATAAAATATTGTGAACTCATGTACAGAGGCCTTCAGTTTGTCCCTGGGGTCAAAAGCTGTTGGAAATGAGGAAACGCTATGGGAACTAACATGTGTAAACAATTTGGCAGAGGTGTCCTAAAAATAAACCTTTGGAGTGGAACACAATATTAACATTAGGAGTGGACAGAATGCAGGGAACAGTGGAACTGAAGTCAAGAGTCTTTGGATCATTTGAGATGATCTGAGCCAGCAGGTGGTAAATGTAGTTCGATATTAGCACACATCAAGTAATTTGTCTGCAAGCAAGAAACTGATGCAAGAACTATTGTATGTGTTGAATTAAATAGTCATCCAGTACCATTCTCTGGAAAAAGACCTGGGAGTTATTTGGAAAAATAGAAAAATAATTGAAGCCAGCAGCCAGCTGCACAGCTGTGCTAAAAAGAAGACAAAAAAAAAAAAAGAGAAAAAAAGGGTAAAAAATGCAAGCAAAATGCCAGTTTGTAGTAGCTAAAGGATAGAAGGGCAACGACAAGCAATGTGTTTTCTGTGTCAGCTATTTGCAAGAGCCAGTACAGAGTGCCAGTGATTGTACTGTGGGAAAGATATTATAGCCAAGGAAAGGGGGAAATGATGAGTGCAGCTCAGGAGAAAGCAAGGAAGAGTTAGAACCAGACAGTCTTAGAGACAGGAGCTACTGAGTGGCTTAATGAAAGTCGTGTGTGTAAGAAAGGGAGTGACTGAATAGTCAGAAACATAAAATACCCTCCTGTAAAGAGCTTCAAAACTACACATATAAATTTAAAATTACAATGCAAGAATTAAATAATTAAACCAGGTATAGCCATAAGAGAAAAGAAACTTCACGTTTCAAAGATCAGGTCTGAAATCAATGGCATGAGACAGAGTTACACCAGCTGAAGATAGGGGTTATCCAATCAGTTGCAGAGGAAGAGCATAAATCAATGATGAAAGGAGCTTATGTTTCATATTAATCACTCACAAAAGCTCTGAGGAAGAAAACAACTGACTCACCTCCATTAGCATGGTGGGTGGAAAGCTGCTGGCTGTCTGCCTGCCTGTTTACCCTCAGATAATGCCTCTGGTGGCTGTTCCTGCTTGGCTTAGGAAGGAGAATCCTCCTGAGATTCTTTGAGTTGCTTGCAAGCCAGCGCTACTCCCTTGGAGATTAATTTCCCTGGGATATTCTTGTTTCTGTGTGTCTTACCATCCTCCTGCTCAACTTCTCCCTCTAAAAAATGTGCTTTCGTTGAGGAGACTGTGCTGCAGAGAGCCAGTACTAATTTGGGATGCTTCCGAGGGAAGCATCTCCTGTCTGTTGCATGAAACCCTCAGCTGAGTCAATATTTGACACTGTTCCCTCTAAAGCACAAAGTCACTGCAGTGATCTCACCTGCAAAATATGTGGAGGCTAGTTGCCCTGTGAGGTAGAACAGGCTATCCTGGAAATCCATGGAGCAACACTGCCTGAACAAGTGACATTTCCAAGCTGTTCTATATAATCTAATTTTCATATTGTTTCGAGTCATCACCTGAGCTTATGTAGGTTCTTCATGCTCACAGCTCAAGGAAATGGAGCAGACCTATTACAGAAAATTAATGAGTCTGAAACCAAGCAATAATAACAAAAATCCATGTTATTAAAAGTAAAGCCATAGGAAATGGGAAGGAAGTAATTAGAAAGTGTTTTAATATTTTACCTTAACTATTAGGATTATATTAACAGGCTGGGGGTTTTCTAATTGAAAGCAAGCTCTGCTAGGAGAGTAAAAGCTCTCAACTGTGTGATTGCAAATCATGTGAGAAGATGTTCCTCAGCTCAGCAATGAATAGTGGTTAGTGATGCAATCCATGAGTGTGGCTGGAATTTCTAGGTGTAATAACGCATGGTGAACCCACAGGTCAACCCATCTGTGGAAAGGAAGGAAAACATATTGTTGATTCAGGGATGTGGTTAGCACTTAAGGTAAAGACTGACTGACAGTGATTTATAGCTTCAAATTCCTTTTCACACTTGTGTGAGAACCTGAACCAAACAAAATGCAGACGTTTAATATTGTACAGGATGTAGAGTTTTTCAGGGAGTGCTGGCATATTGGGTATCAGAGTTACATCCTAAGTGTATGACGCTACAACATAAATATTTAACATAAAATAACAGCCTCTGTAGAGGGGAGGTGGGATAGCAATGGAGGAACAAAACATGACTGCAAGTTAAAAACTTCATTCCCAGATCAACAAACTTTCTTAATGCAACTGAGAAGTCACTTGCACTCTGAATCGGGAGGAAACTTGCACACAGGTGTGATCTTAAATTCACATAGTTAAAGCCATACAGTTAGAACAAAAACACCAAATGATTTCACCAAAATTGGGTGAAGTACATGACCCTTGAGCTGACATATTCAAGTGACAATAGGTAGACAGGTAAACCAGCTGTGTCAGGGTTGGTTAAGTTTTCTATCACTGGGTTTCATTGAGTTGAAAGAAACTTGCAGAACTTATTGTAAACAGAGATTATGAAAACTTTAGAGTTGTCAAAAATGTATATAGCAGCAACACAGGTAAAACAAAAAAAAATAAAACAAATTTAAAAATCACACATTTGAGCATGACTTTTCTAAAAACAGTTTTTAAAATCTATTAGTAATTTTGAAGATTTTTTTTTAACAATGACATGTGCTCAGAAGCAAAAGGGATGGTAATGGGCTTAAGATTGAAAACTATTTTTATGCAGTACTAAGGAAAACTTTAAGTATTTCAGAATCAGCATCTCACTTCACTTGTTTGATTTTAGGTGTTTTTAAATTATGTAACTTCCAAATATATCATTTTATTGCTGATGTTCATATGTCTAGATTATAAATATTCTCTTAAACACATGGGCCATTGTCAATTATTTCTTCTACTGTACTCTCCACATAAAATTAATATGTGTGTGTGCCCTGTATTAGATACAATATTGGGGGAGTTTACCCTTTTCTTCCCTGAAACAGACACAGAGAAGCAGGTATATGAAAAAGAGAAAGAGAAATACATTTTTTATCTGCCTCCTCCTTACAGTCCCCAAACTAAAATTCTGATTCTCTAGATATCTTTTCCCTCAAAGAGATAGTTAAAGTAGAAAACAAGGACAGGACAATTGTTCATCACATTATAGATGTGCTGCTGAAAGCCATGCAGTTACTTTAATGACAACTAAAAAAATAAAAGGAACATAGACAAGAACAGAACATTCTCTGTTTAACTGAAACTTGACTCCATCCAGTGCCATTACAATAAATAACCAGCTTGGGTTTCTTTCACTTATATTATCATGGGTTTGAGAGTTTACTGGAGTATCTTGAGGGAACACCAAGAATTTGGTTCTGCTTTCACTTTCAGAAAACTTGTCCAACTCAGAGCAACCTTGAACAGTGCCTAGCATTTATTTCCCCAGAGTAGACATAAAAGAGGATTCCCTTTTCAAGTATAATCCACTCTGTAAATCCCTCAAGAGCCATTTGACTCAGTCAACATTATCCTCTGGCCTTCCATGGCTCAGAGTGCTGGCAGAGGCTCTACAGCCAGGCTGGGGCTGAGCTTTCAAGAATGATCACTGTTGTCATTTATAAATCGTGTGGCGGCTGTGCCTTTGAGACCCAGGCATGGGGGAAAACCCCTCTGTAAAGAAAAAAAAAAAAATCCACTTGCCACAAAGCCCCTACAAAGCAGCAGCTGCCTCCTCAGTAAAGCATCCTTGTTGGAGACAGCTTGGATTAGCCCATATATTCCCACACCTCTGTGTCTGGGTCAGTAGCACCATTCACTCTCCATGGAAAGTTTTGCTTTGCTCTGAGCCAAGAGTTAGTCCTGCCAAGAGAGGTATGATAAACGTCTGTTGCCTCCAAGCAAAATATGGAAAACAGCTTCTTTTCTCCGACTGCTTGTTTGTTTGTTTGGTTTTTTGTGGCGAAAGTCTCTCTCTATTCTGCTGGGGACATTACAGGGTAGTGTGACACTATAGCTGAAGCTATTTCTAAGATATTCTCCCAGTTCAGCTTGGAGCAACACTTTTGATGTAGGCATGTCTAACCTTTCAGAATAAAGCCCTGCAAATCTCCAGAGCCTTTCCATCAGTTTTCTTCTGGCTCTAGCTGAAGTGGTTGTTCACATCACCAGGAGGAAGAGCAGAATCAAAATGGGATGGGGGAGCTCTGTTGCCAGTAGCCCTGTCACCGTTATCCTGCTGCTCCAGTTCCCAGGGCACAGTACCCCTGGGCAGCTGCTACCAGCTCCTTGATTCCCTCCTCGGATCATGGGACCCTTACACGAATGCCCTTTTCCATATCCCTCCATTTCTGATCCTGTAACTCCCCACAGCCCTTATCTTTTGTTGTGTTCCACAGTCTGCTGTTTATCTCCGGATGTTTGTTTTTCTTCTGTCTTCTTCTCTTCCTGGGAGGGCCAAAAGGTCTTACTAGGGTTGAACTGGTGCCTGCCCCTAAATGAATTGCGAAAGGAATAACTGATTTTTCAGGTTCTGACTTTTCCGTCAGAGCTGGTCGCTATCAGACAAGCAAATGGCATCTGAAAAAGTGGAAATGATTTCCTCCTCATTTCTTCCCTCGCTTGTATGGAAGCAGAAAGGGTTTATTCTTTAATACAGATGATGGACGAGTGACTGGTGAGATGAGAGGAGACATTTCCAAAGCCTTACCTAAATTCCTCTTTTTGTGATGCTAAAGTTTCAGAAATATAAGCTCATAGCCTGAAATTCATCTGAGGAAAAGCTCTAAATTATTAATGTCACCCTTTCCTGCTCCCCCCCAGGAAAGGGCACACCCTCACACCACAAGAAAATAAGCTGAATGAATAACTTCTGCATCAGGAAGAGAGACATAAAACATGACTTAATAAGAACTTTGTTTATTTCAATATATATATGTGACCTGGGCAAAGAGACATTGCTTTGGAGGTGGAAATTAACAGGTCACCAGATAGGAAAGAGTAAAACACAGATGAAACTTTTTCAGTGCAGTTACAAATGGACATTTGGTATTCTTCAAACAAGTGAATATTTGTGCCAAAGAGCTGCCACTGAAAGATGCACCAGTGCTACTCACATCTGTTGTTTCAGTAATTGTCCCATTCTAGAGAAATGAGATTTCCTCTGCTGAGTCTGAATCAGTTCTACTGTTCTTTTATAAAACGAGTACTTATGTGGGCTTATCTGAAACTTAGTGTGGGAATATCCCCACTATTGCAAGGGCAGAATAAGGCAGGACCATGGGCTTATATATGGAGAATTATGCTTCTGCTCGCCACAATATTGTGACAGTACTCGCCATATGCCACAACAGATGTTCATCATAAATTTAACACTGAGGCAATGGATTTCATCACTCAAAAATTATCGTTGTGGTGTTTTGTGAAATGTTTGCAAGAAATTGCTTTCTTTTTAAATCCACATCTTTTCCTGCCTGTTCTTAAGTAACTATTCCTCCAACATCTTCTCCCATGTTTTATAGTCACTCCATTGTATTTTCATTATGTTATTGTGTCTCTCCTTTTGCTCACCCCACACTTCTTAAAAAAAAAAAAAATCATAGTCCATTTAAACCTGAAGAATTTGGCCAGTTTAAAGAAAGAGTAACCTGAACAATGTTCTCAGCAGAAGTTTCCTAGCAGATGGTGTCACGAGTTCTTTTGTGTCTAAGATAGAATGATTTGTAGAGACTGAACCTACAGTATTTTTGTTTTTTGTTGTTGTTTATTTGCAGAATCATTAATGAACTTTATAAAAAGATCTCAGAAGAATCTCAGCCAGGATCAAAGCACCACTGTGCTGCAGATTGGCTAACACCTGCTGTCAAAAATTAAGACCAACTTCTATATGGAAACCTGGAAATACTGTTATTCCCTCTTTATGTATGGAAAAAATGTAACATTGGGACAGCTGGCCCACCTAAGAGAAAGCTGGCTTTTTTAGGCATTGAGAAGGGACTATCATCATAAAGGCAATCTGAGGCATAAACAGAACTGAATCCAGTTTTTCTGAGCTCCAAGAGCATTAAGAGACTTCCAAAGGATCTTCTGTGCATGGGTACCAGTCAGTGAGAAACTGAATTGGAATTGTTAGCATCTAAGTTTAATTATTGAGAGATTAAATGCAGATGTAATGAGAAAATTATACCATTCTCTACAACTGGAAAATAAAATTAGATTTTTTTAGGTTTAAAATTAAATTTTTTTAGGTTTAAAATTAAAAATCCTAAAGTGAGAGGATAATGGTATACAGGACTTTGAAAATGAAGATGGTCAACACAATGCAGGCAGAGTTGTCCAGAGCAAAGTTGTATCTATTGTTGTTGTAGAAAATTGACTTTAGTTTTGTTACAGGTAGATAAAAAGGATGATGACAGTCAGCAAATATTTAGGCAACAAACAAAATGTTAATGAGTATTTCTATGTGTATGAAGATGTCAATGTCACAAAGGAAGTCATCTGTTTGAAAAATTTTCAGGACCTGACAAAATCAACACTTTGTAAGAATGTAATTCACAATTTAACCATCATATAAATCATTCTTCTTTCAGGTAGGGTGTCAGAGGGTACTTTTTCCTGACCAATGTTAATTTCAACAATGGGCATCTGAAAAACCCTGCAGGGCTCCTGTCTGATGGACACCCTGGGAAAATACACCTCTTCTCTTATACTTCCACTGATGCCAGAGATAACAAAGGAATTGTGCTTTGCTTCCTTAAACACGTCTAATGTGCTTTTTTAAGACTGATCACCAGAATCTCCTTAAATGCAGTTGAGCTCATTCAAGGGAGGCCATGAGTTCCTAGGCTTTGATGTCAGCATGCAGGCACTGAGGACTGCTGGCCCACGAGTCATTTTTGTGCTGTACTCTCTCACAGCATACTCATGCCTGCCACTGAGCTGGAGGAATGGTCTCTGCTGTTATCAGACTTCTCCAAGAATGTGGATGCAGTAATTGCTCCACTCTTTAAGCCTCTTGTGGTTTCTGCAAATGACATTCTTTCAAACTGCAGCCAGAACGAATTAACCCAGAGACACAGAGCTCACAATTAAAATAAATACATTCAATAAAAAAGAAAATCTTAATTTTCTCCAGTAGCAGAAGATGCTGAAAGCATTCAGGTGCTGGCAGTCGAATGTACGTTTTAGTAAGAAAATCATTGAGGATTTCCAAGTGCTGTGGATGCTCGGATGGGAAGGTAGAGGCACAATCAGGGCTGGTCCTGGATAACAGGGTAACCAAGGGAGAGGAGCAAGGCAGGGCAGTGGAACTGCCTTTTCCCCTGTGCTCTGCGAACAGGGCACAACTGCATTCCCCATGCACCCTGTAAGTCATAGACAAGGACTGGGCACAGCCCCATCTCCGTCAGAGAAAGCAAATGCTGAGCTCAGTGCTTTCATGGGCAGCTGAGGAAAAACCTATAGCTCTCTGGCTGTGAAAGACAGTGTGAGCCTTTCACCCACAGATGTGTTTTCTCTGGCCCTCCCGTGCCACCCTCTGCAGCACAGGTCTGCAAAATTCTTTTTCTTCAGTGAATTCCAGCATCTCTTACATGTTTACATTGGGGAATGCAGGAAAAGTGAGCGTATGTTTTAAATGAAATGTAACTACTGTCAGAAGCTACTGGAAAAAAATTGAGCTACCACCCAGCTAGATCTGTGGGTAAGCTTTTTTTATAATTCAATAGAAAAATGAGACAGCAACTCACACATGCTACATCCATCACACTTCAAAGGAGTGTGCATATAAAAACATATTTGTGGTGTTGTTCAGCATGCTGAACAAGCTTCATGCAACAACCTGTATCTTCCATCTGTCTGTAATTTCCAGTGGCTCCACTAACAACTTGCTGCATGAAAAGGCATCAACCTTAATATGAGTTTATATCAGCAGCACTTGTCAGAAAATATTTCCCTACCTTCCCGTGCCATGCACCATCTCATAGAAGCACACGAGGCAATTTATTGCAAATGCTTTGGCTTTTCAGCCAGAAGCTGGAATTTACCATGGAAAGCAGACAATCCATGAAAAAAAAAAAGGGTAGCTGAAAAGCTAATTTTCCTTCCAAAACAGATTATTACAGCAGTGTTTCATCCAGCTGTGCCTGGAATACTGCTAACAGAGAGGGCCACAAAGATAAGCACAGGGACACCAAACCAGCAGATGGACTTGGAGGTTCTGCAAGCTCTTAGCTCAGGGCACAACATCGTTTTCAAAGAGGGTAATAACACCACTTTTACAAGCGTGAAGAAGAAGGTGTGGGTCATAGTACAACAGATGAGGGAGAAGTCATGGCATGTCATTGATAATCTTCCAGCTAGAGAAACCTTTGATAAGAATAAGGTTCAGCTGCTTGTGCAGAGCTCCATGTTTCCATGTTTCTCATCTGTTGGTGTCCAAGCATGCCCATTACACGGGTCTTCCTGTACAACACCACCATCATTTCCATCATTTTATACACCTAAAGATCTCAGTCCTTCCATGGGTAACTCTCTTGTATGCTGCAGAAACAGGTGCTCCTGTGAAGTTTCATCCACATCTCCACAGAAGCTCCTGCTTTCCAGAATCAGGGATGAGACAGCTGTAAAGACAGAGATCTCATGCACTCTACAGGGCCATTTGAAATAATTTTGGATATTTATTTTTAGTATTATTCCTAGTTGTTGAGTGAAGTAATAAAGCACAACAGGTCTGTGCTTTGCTTCATGATTGGCCACCCTGGCATGGCCTAAACTTCAGAGCCTGAACTGAGACTCCTGAAACTGAAAAGCACTGAAATTTTGAGTAAAATCCTTGCTCTGGTGAGTTAATGATAACAGTGTTAGCTGGCATAATTAGAACTAGAAATTCACTGGTTTATACCTTGTAGCCATGCACAAGAGGTGACTCAACTCTTAGATGGTATTTCTGTATTAAGGGCTTGATTCAGAGCATACTCAGGTGGGTCTTTCCATTAACTCTGGAAGGCCTCAGGCCACCAATGGTGACACAAATTTCCTGCAGGATTTTGGAACAGCTTCCACACAAATACTTGCAGTTCCTTCCTTGATTTCATCTCACATGAGTCCACAACACAACAATTAAACCAGCAAAGCTATGGGGCATTTTTGTTGGGTTGTTTCCTCCCCACCCCCCCCACTCTCTCCTTCTCCAGATGAAAGGCACAAGAGAATTCCTGTACTGAGGTTTGGTCTCTGCGTGGTGGGAATGTTTTATTTCCAGTAATGACATCTGTAGTCACATGTGCACCCAGGGAGGAAGGAGATGAGACCCCCATTGTGTCCAGCAGATGAGATAAAAGAAGGGTTTTGTAAATGTATCTTGCATCTCATGCATGTCTAAGAAGCTTCCATATAAATAGCACCATAACTTTTGCACTTGATAGCACTTGAGCACATTATAAGCAGCAACAGGTGGGAGGCATGTTTGAACAATTGAGCAGGCTGTAATAACCATGCTTAGGAGGTCTGTTATGTTCCTAATGCAGATTCCACATGCATGTTTGGTTATTTCAAACAGTTTGGGCTTTCTGACTGGATTAGGGGGCTGTTAGACAGGCTAGACAATGCAAGTCTATGGTTTGAGAAAGAGTAAGATGTGTTTTGTTTAAGCAGTTTTGGGAAGAAGAAGTAGGGTGGAAGAAATCCCAGCCACAGAGCCATTTTGTTCCTCTGAGTGATGATGGGCAGCTAAAATGTTTGCACTTTGTATTTCACACAGGGTTAATGCTACCCTGAATAGCTATTTCCCCCTAGGATTTCATAGTACTGCAGAATGTAAAAGGAAAACTAAGTTTAGAATTAGGATATACAAGGGAAAAAATGCAGATAGGTTTTTGGCACTGGATTGTGGATAAAATCCAAGCCAAGAGCGCTTTGCATTTTCTAAAGATATTTGGAAGTGAATCGAAATTGCAGAAATGCCTGCCTCTGGGAACTAGAGAGCAGGGCATAGGAATCTGGAGAACTAGGAAAAAATGAAAGAGCACAGCCAAAAATTTCATATGGCTCAGCACTTGATTGTATAATGTTGCTCAGCAGGACAAGAATCACAGTCCCTGCACCACAGACGTCAGTCAGAGAGGAAGGTTATTGTCTGTAGTCCCTTTCCATGAAAATCAGGAATACAATGAAGGGAAGTGCTATTGCTTTTTGAGAATAACAGCAATTCATTAATTGCAGTTTTTTATTTCTGAATTAGAAACATATTTTAAAGAAAGACCTCATGAGCTAGTGTCTGTAACTTTCTCAGTCCTTCAATCTCAATCAGCAGCACATCCTGCATAAAATGAAATTCCATATTCTGGAAGATCTACATGGTGGAAAATAACTGACAAATTGTTAAATTATTGTTCTCAATTACCCCCAAAGGCTCAGCTCTACGGAACTATAGAGGCCCAGATTTTAAAGGGCACAGAAAAACACATTGTCCCTTATGCTCTTCACCCTTGAACAAAGCTGATGTTAGCCTGTGCTTTATTTTTGCTCTGAACTTCTCAATATGTTCCAACTGGAATTTGTGGTTAGCTTCCAAGCAGATAGAACAGATCAAAAAAATAACACTGAAAACAAAGGAAAATGTCAATGATGTTTTCATTTTTCAAGATTTAAAGCAGACTAATCTGATTGATCAAGTGTAATTCAAGTGATATTTTATTACCTTTCTTCCAAAACAATGAGATTATTATGTTTATTCTTCTGTTATTCGAAGCAAGGTTTTTGTAAATCAGCCATTTTTTGTTTTTTATAAAATAAGTTTTTATTTTACTCAGAAAATAAAATTGAATTTTCTGGTTTATTTAGAACCTGAAACAAAATAGGCCACTCCTATTTCAATAGCTACATCCATTTAGAAAAAAAATATTTGGAAAAAAAGAATACCCTCAAAAATGACAGACAATCAATCACTTTTGTGATGGACTTCAATAGAGGCAATTCTTTAAATGTAAATGTTTATATTTGAATACTTTCTGCCTGGCTTTTCTCCTGGGTAAGTAGCAGCTCATTTTGTAGGCACTGAACACGCAGGCTTCAAAGCTACAGAGTAGAAGCCAGTGGGAGTCTTGGTAGTGACTTAGTGGGAGAAGGATTAAGCTCTCAGACATTATATTGATGACTGTGTTGGAAATAAACTGTCAGTATAAACTCACCAGATGCAAGACAGGAGTTTGATCTCATATGCATAAGTATGTGAGCCACTTCTCCTCTTTGATTATCCCCAGTTCTGTTCCTGTAGTGCACCTTTCATCAAGACTCTATACAAGGGTCATTTTTTTAAAAAGCACTAAAAAGAATCCAGTGAGCTCTTTATTTCTTTGTACTCATGTTCAGAAAAGAGAATCTGTGGGTTGTTTTGTCTGGTTTTTTTTCTTTTTTTTTTTATATCCAGGAAAAAATTGTATGTGAATTGGCCTGTAGCCAATAACATTTCCTTGTATTAATTTATTTTAACATAGTTATTAGATTTGAGTGACAGAGTTTCTACAAGTGAAGTTCTTTTAACATGCACAACACCTATAAAGGCAGCACAGATTTCCACAACTCACCCCACTTACTTTCCTTCTTGCTTCCTTCTTGTGGAGAGATTACTTCTAAGGATAAGAGGTAAATTCCAATATCTTTTTCAGTTAAATCTTGGCTTTCAAAGGAGTCCTAGGTTCAGGCAATACTGAAAAAGGCTCTTGCTTGTCTAAATTACTTAGGTCTTGCAAGACAGCAGAATAATGCCTAAATATCTTTAAGAATCTGGAAACTGTCAAGAAATGTGTGACCCCCAGCTATGATGGTGGGCTTTGATATGAAGACCTATTCACTGAGAACTGGAGTGAGATCACTAAACAATATTAGAAACACATATGATAGAAAAGGGATTGATCTCATGCCACCAATTGTTATACCCAAACCACTTAGATGACAGTGCCAATTAATAAGTATCAGATCCAGCTAAATCCAAAGTGGAAGTTTTTACATTGCATTATTGGTCATCTGTACCCTGCAGTTCTACCTGCACTACAATTTGCAATAAAATTACTGAGAACTGTTCAAATAAATTCAACGGGGCTAGTGAAGCTATGGTCCAATCGTGATTTCACTAAGGATGTGAGACAATGGACTCAAGTTACTGTACAAGAAATTCTGGCTCAATATCAGGAAAAACGGAAGTCACAAACTCTGGAACAGGTTGCCCAGAGTGGTGGTAGCATCTCCATCCCTGGAGATATGCAAAACTGACTGGGCAAGATACTGGGCAGCCTGCTCCCCCTGTATCTGATCCAAGCAGGAGGTTGGGATGGAATCCCTGAAGATCCCTGTCCACCCCCAGGGATTCTACAGCTCAAAGTCCTTCTCCTTAACAGTACTGGAAGGTAGGAAATGGAATATGTATATGTCTCTCATGTATAACGTTTCAAAAAACCCCGATGCTTCCACATCAGGCAGCAATTCATACTCACAAAGCCATCCTTCATATTTTCACTGTCAATAAACTCTGGTAATTCTGTAATTCCCTTCCAGTTTCCAGCTGGCTAAGGGTTAAGGCTGGGTGGTTCTCAGAAGCCCAGTGCCGGGTTGTAAGGGGTTCTGTCTGGTTTTTGTCTCTGAGAGCTGCCTTTCAGTCAGCCTGTGCTCCTCTTGCTTTTCCTCGGCTTGACTGTTTGCCTCCTCTGCATCTGAGTCCATTAGATACGGAGTGTGGGGGATTTACAGTGCTGCTGGCAGTACCAGACAGAGCACAGCTTTGTAACTGTATCCCTGTCTTCCAGCAGAGAAAATCTTTGATGGAGATCTTTACTCTCTAATGTACATGTAAGAACACAACCCCTCAATGCCCGCCTTTCATTAACATTACAGTGATAGTTATGCACATGCTGTGAGGAGAATGGTGAAGCCCGAGCATGACATGCGTGTGACTCTGTATGCCAACCCAGACCCTTCCTTGCTATAAATCTGTGTTGCTTAAATATTGCTTCATCATGCTGTCATTCATGTCAGGCAGAAAGAATCTGACCCATGGCATTCTCAAAAGTTTATACTTCTGAAGCAATAATATACATAGGTCATCAAAATTTCTTTGTAACTCACTGCTATCTCAAAACTAAACCCAGTGGTCACAAGAAAACCTTTAAGGGTATGTGTCCTTGGAGAATTATTTCTAAATGACAAAGCTGAGATCTAAAGTTGTGACACTTGTCTGTGCCTTGTCTCAGTAACTAGAAATGTGCTGAGCTCTCTGGATATTTGGCTGAACACACCAGCCAGATGGTTCCCCGGTGGGCAGAGCAGTGAGAAGCATTCTGGAAGATTTGCACAACATCATGTTACATGACATCATGCTACCTTGTCCAGGAGAGCCATAAAGAGGGCCTGAACCTCGCAGAAGATATCTGCTCCCGGAGCTTGGAGATTGCTTAGGAAATGAGCACATAGGCTGTGTCTACAGCACTGCAGCGGGAATGGGCTGGACACAAGGGGATGGCAAACAGAAAGAAATCTAAATGTGATTTTCTGATGGCAGGTCTCCATAAATACTCTCCATTATTTTTTGAATGACTTCCAAAATTCATCCACAAACAAAAGCGGCAAAACATCATTTCCCACTGCACATCCCAGCAGTGAAAAGATAAAACACCAGGCTTTTCAGGGACTTATTATTTTCTTATAGCATATTAAAGAATAGACATAGTGCTTTGAGCTGAAACCTGTTCCTAAATGTTCCTGCAGGATCCCAGCCTACAGTAGTTCTCTCAGAATTATATTCAGCAGTTGACTACTAAAGAAATGTTCTATTATTAACTAACATGTAATTAGTTCATTAAAAAATACCTCAGCTGAATACTGTGTAACATAATACAGCCTACTACCAGAGTGAGGAGATTTCAGGCCCGGCACAAATGGAAGTGAAATTACAGTGCAAAGAAGTGGAAAGGAGACACTGCCAGCTGGCAGGGGACTAAGTGTTTCAAATTACTGTATGTTTATGACCTCTGTGTTCTTAAACAAAATTAATTAGATTATGCTATTTGAGAATCTTGGAATGCAGTGGCCATATGCCAAACTTATCTGAACCACACATCTTAAGTTTAATTAAGATGTTCTTAATTTCTCCAGGTATTCCTTTTATACACACATATATTCACATGTGTGTGTTTAAAGTGGTGCCTGTGGGAAGTGATAAACAACAGACTGCAATTCCTGAGGTGTGTTTAAGGTGGCTGCTTGCTTAATAGGACTTGGGGGCAAAATCCATGAAAGGGCTTGGATACCACTTCAATGCTCACCTGCTGCTTTAGGTCCCCAGTCAAAAATTCTGACCCTCAGGTCCCTTGTTCAGCTGCCACCTAAGTGTGGGGTGTTTACACTTGTTGCAGGGAACTAAGCTTTCATTGTTAGTTTTCTATGTCTTGAAGTTCTGCTGCTTATTGTAACAAGTCGTTTTGCTTTATTAGCACTGATAATTTAGGAGCTCTCCCATGCTGAGTTGGGCTAAGCTTCACCAATATCCCTGCAGATTTTGAGGTGTTGTAGGGATGCTCACCAACAGATTGAGCGTCACTGGAAAAAGGAATTGAGATGGTGCTCCTCCCTGATGCTGCTCCCGAGGTCAGAGCATCATCCACCTGTGCTATGAAAGGGATGGGTCCATCTCCTCCTCCAGCCAAGGAGATTTGAAGTCTCACCTGCCACATCATAGAGAACATCTTCACCTTTAGAGGGTGGTATTTGGCGAGGGTGGAAGAAGGACTTTGGAGAGGGTGAGTCTGGTGAGTGGGTCACAGCAGGGAAAGAAAGGAGATGAGGAAATGCTTATCATCTATGGTGATGTGCTAATTGGAGCATGGAGAAAAGCTCTGTGTCTTAATCATCCTAATGAATGTCATTCCCACTATTTTTCTTTGACATAGTGAACACTCTCCAGTTCTGAATGCAGGAAAAGCTTCAAAGAAAGGTGAGAAAGTCCTTTGCCTGCAGAACCTCAGAGACTGGGCGGTAATGCATATTCCAGCAGAGATTGAAACGTGCACTTAAGTTTCATCAGGCTGACAAAATCTTTGATGCTTATGCTGAATGCTGAGCAACACTGGAGACAGACTATCACCATACACTCCTCTGGGCATGCTTTGAAAGAAAGAACAATCTTTCTTTCTTCCATCAGTTTTGAAAGAATTCAGATGCATATATTTTACAAGATATTTCAGGACTCTGAATTCTCAGGAGAAACACTCAAGGAAAAAGCTGTGCAGAAAACGCCCCTTGAACTGAAGTGAAATTTAAGTTACCCTTCATTGTTGATATTTAATAGTAGGCAGTACTGTGGTTTCCCAAAAAAGCATGATGGTCCTTTTGGAGACCATACTCTTAGGCATATAAAACTCACCTCGTGCTTAAGTCCCTATATCAGAGCTGGTGATTCCCCTGGGGGTGCTGAGTGCTGATGCCCACCAGTATGGATGGATAGATCTGCCAAGCTAGCGGTAAAGCAGAGCTTGCAGAGTGTTCATAGCTCACAGGCTTTTTGCTCAGAATGATATTGTTCAGTGGTGGTGCATCATTTTACATCAGTGCACCAAGCCTATTTGTAAGCTCAGAGATCTACTTGTATGAATAGCACCTTGAAGGGTTGTCTGCTTGTCCTTGCTAGACAGGCACTTCAATACTACTCTGTCTCCTGCTATTCCTAATTAACAAGTGGTAAAGCTAAAATATTCATCACTGTCATACAAGAAACTGAGTTGCAAAACCTGTGGCAGAAGTCAAGCCTGCAGTTTCCTTATTCCTCTGTGTACCATTGAATTGGCAAAGAAAGTGTAAAAAGAAATCTTTGTGACTGTTAAGTAGCTGCTATTTTGGCTAAGAAAAATAAATCTGGTTGCTCAACACTACCTGGTCAGACTGAAGGGACCTCTCAATAGACACAGACTGAAACAGTCATCTGTAGCAAATACACATTAGTTATCACATGTGATGGGAAAGTTTTAAGCGCCACTGCTGTGAAAAATTAATCATGTTAAAGCTTGATCATATGTTCTCTGAAACAGCTGGCTCCTTCTCCCCAGGATTTGATTTCAATAACCTTTTGCTGAAAACATGTCTTTAAATATATGCTACTGAATTAGATTAAAACAGTTTAATGCTTTGACCTCCAGAATTTCTCTCATTTTTGTTGTGCAGAATGCAACACAGGCAGTTTTTGTTGTTTCTCTTAAATGTATTCTCATTCTTGTATTCCTTTACTTCCTCTTGACATGTGTCTTTCTCTCAAAATGTTGTGATCCTCAGGTCACAGCGTGCTCTAAAAAGTTATGTTAAAAATGCTACAACACCACCAGACTTTACAAAGGAAGCTTCAAAGCAACCCCTCTTCTATGTTGACAGTGGCATTTATTATACTTTTTTAAATCGTAGACTTGTTTCTTTGTGTAGCCCACTTAAATGAAACTGCACCTAAGGTGGATTCTTTGGAGTAATCTAAAAACTATGAGAGAGAAAGACATGAGGCCTATAGATAGTGTCCTTATTTGCAAAGAGAAACTTTTCACCAGTTCTTTTTCTTGAGGGTTTTTTTGGTTTGTGTTTTGAGTTGGTTTTTTGTTTGGAGTTTTCTGGCTCTTACCCATAACAGAGTAAAAAGCTAGCTAAGAAAGGTAAAGACAGTCTTCTGCACATAAAGTTGAACCTGCTTTTCTAGCTCCCATAATCTTCTTAGACCTCCTGGACCACAGCTGGCTGCTTCATGGTCTGCCTGAGTTGGAATAATGTGAGAAATGTATTGTGCTGGACTGGTACAAACCTTTTACCTCTATGCAAGTGTGTTACTCCACTAAAACATTATTGTTTCCTCCTCTTTGAAAGTGACTTTTCAACTGATAGGTCAGCAAACAAAAGGCCTCTGGAACAGAAAGAGAACAAAAATTGCTCTGGCAGAATGTTGTGCTGTTGACAGGTGATTTTTCTAAGAAAAGTACTTGCCTAGGGGTAATGGGTATAATTAGACACTGTTTTACTCCAGTTAAATGCCAGGCTTTGTAGACTAGAACAAGGTCCTTTGAATTCAGCAAGCCATTATTTAAAATAGAAAACAATTATCTTGTGTTCTGGCTAATGTCTGGTAAAAAGTAATTTGATTAACCAAATATGAGAATGATAGGAAGTGTTGGTGTTGGCTTGTCCCAGTATTTTTCAAACAGTAGAATACAGTAGTTATGCAATACATTTCCATGCAATGAATGACTTCTTTTCCCATGTTGTAAAATGGATAATACTTATATCATTGTGGTAAATGTATAAGAGGGGGGTACTGGTTTTTATTACTTTCATTTTTTATGCTGACATCTAGACAGTTTCAGTGTGGCCAAAATTAGTCCCATAAGCACAACTTTTGTTCTTTCCCTCATGGCTCCCTTACTCCTGGAGAAGTCAGGTTCTTGTTGTCATGGCTAGCAGTAGACTGATTTGGAAATTTTATATGAAATACATTCAAAGTTAATGCATTAACAAAAGCTGTGGGAAATGCAATGTGCTTAGGATCCAAAAGGTACAAAAGCAAAAGTGGGTCATGGGATGATTATGCAGAAACAGGGTTTCTGCCATAGTTTTCGAGGCCATGCACCCTTCTACTCACACAGAAAAAGGAAAATAACACCAGAATCGACCCAACATTTACCTAAAGTAAAAACCTCCAAGCCCAAAAGACTTGGGAGTGAAAACAAACACACTACGGGCAAATGTTCCTAATTCCTCTTATATTTTCTTCTGTTTCAGATCGAAATACAAACTTGTGTACTTCTTTGTCTGCTCAAATAACATTTTTCCTCTGCTGGCCTTATTTTTTTTTATTTCTTTTCCCTGAACCTCCCATTTATTTACCCATGTTTAGTCTTAGAGAATTTGATTTGTTCTTTCTCTTCCTCAAGATGCAGAATATTGTTTCTATATACTGTTACAAAGAAATGAAAGAATGTGTGTTTCTCCCTAATTTTCTCCAAGAAAGAGGCAAGCTGTCACAATGCACTCTCCTAGACCTGGGCCAAGGAGATGTACAACTTCTCTAAAAGTCTGTCTGTGCAGCAGTCCCTGCCAGCTCTCTGCCCATCACAGCCAAGGCAGTAAGTCCAGCAGTAAGTCCAGGACAGAGGGGCTTGGAAGGGGCTTCTTTGCAGTTGGGAACTCTGGCAAGCTTTGTGCAGATCTTTTAGCTACAACTGTTTAAGATTATTTAGTGGCTTTTAAAGACTGTTCATGCCCATTCCAAACAAGCCCACAGAACATCTGCACAGTGTCTGCTAGCTGTGCTCAGGGAGTGTCTACCAACAATCCTATATTGTTCTAAGCAAACATATATCAGTCCAGATTTTTTCCCTGTGTCTGACTCTCCTCTTCAAGCATTGAGGAGGCTGTGACCTATCATTGATTCAAGCACGGAAACTGTAATAACAATATTGAGTAGTTATATTTGCTTTGGAAAAGTAATCCTATTGTTCTCCTCTTTTAAAGCTTAAACTAACAGTCAGCATGAATGTCATCTTTATAAAACGATAGGAAACCTACAGTGTCTGGTATTAATAAATGCCTCTGTGCTCAGTGTCTGAATGGGGTTGGGGCTGAAAGGAGAGAATGAAGTCCTTATGACAGAACTCAGGGGTAGTCTCTCTTGTATTTTTATGAGATGCAACTGATACAGAAGTGCATCTTGTGCATCCCAAGGCAATCAGTTTGCTCGTCAAGGGAGCACAGTGATAATTTATTCCTGACAGGAGAGGAAAACCCCTAATGGTGATCTGAACTGCCACTGCTGTTTGCTGATTCAGTTCTCCTCTGAACTGTTGATGGTATGATCAGAGGAAGAATTCCTGCTGGGAACAGATGGGAAGAGCTAACACCTTACCAAATCAGTGAGCCCTGCACTGCATCATAGTCAATCCCAAACACTGCTAAATTTTACTTTTCACAGAATCATCCAATAGTCCTGAAGTGCAAGCAACAAAGACTTGATAAGGATAAAGGTGACAGCAGAGAATTATACACTGACAACCACTGTAACTGTGGAATGCAATCACTTAGAAAATTGATCTAATTTGCCACAGTATTTTTCATAGCCTACTTGCTGTTGTAATGAATGGTAACTGAGGACAGTGGTGGAAGATTTGTCTTAACATTATTATACAGTGCAGGGTCTCAAGAGAACTGGTTCATGGTTCCTCTTTAGTCTTTCTGTATGGTTTCAAGAGAGTCACTTAATCTTTCCCAGTTCCTTTTCCCTGTCTACAAAAGAATAATATTTTTTGTCTGTTAAAGTTGTAAGCTCTTTAGTTCTAAAGTGTAACTGCAGTATATGTTTATACTGCAGAAAATACATGTGGCTTTGATCTCAACAGTGGCCAACATGCAGTCATTAGTAAAAATAGTATTAATTAAAAGTAAAGACCTCATTATGTTTTAACAGGGCTGTATTAGATAACAATGGCTGTACATACTGTATTCATGTAATTTTCACAACTGTGCTCAGAGTAGGGAATGATTTTGGCTGGAAACAACTCAAACAAGCTGTGCCAGCAGCTGTGAGGTCAGGAATAACTGCTGGGTTTTATTTTTCTCTCTTGGTATTCTTACAGTTCATTCAGTAAAAGAAGGAGGTGAGAAGCACACAGAAAGTTCTGATGGTGTCCAGCACTACTTTTCTGAAGTTAGTCTTTGTTAGTACACAGGCATAGCTCAGACTCACTGCTTTTATATGGTACTAGGAATAAATGGATCAAAGCAGATTGTATTACAGTAAAGTGAAAAGATACATAGCTATTATGCTTCAAATCTTGTTTTCTTTTGCAAATCACTCCCAGAGCTAATTTTCACAACCTACCTATCATATACAAAAGCCCCAGAGTTTGTAAAAGTGGAGGCCTAGTGTGCACCTTGTTTCTGTATGGAAATGGGTTTTTCTGGATAATATTTCATACAAGCACAGTTGTCAGGAGGCCAAAAATGTGTGTACATCAATGTATGCCAGTTCTGGAGATGAGTTCAGCTTTCAGCTCTGAACACAGGCTTTACAGAAAGGCCTTGCTATTGCAGTGGCAAGCAGGGAGAGACAAGGAACAATGTTCCCTTGCTAAGACTCTTCAAAAGACCTTATGTAAGAGAAAGACTTGTACAAGAAGTGGTACATCTCTTTGAATCTAGCCTTGAAGAGTGCATTGTGACTGCTTGCATTTTTCTCAGAGTCTATTAGGAAGAATCACAGGTTTTTTGATTTCTTTTTAACAGCATGTAGGAATAATTTTCTGCAGCTTGTTGATTGCCCCATGATTGGGGCATGGTAGGTGTGCGTTGGCCTTGTGATTGTTGTGGATTAGTGTGTGATTGCCACATGATGGGGCTGCTGGTGATGCACAGAGGAATTCACACCTGATGATCAGCCAACTGTGATGGTAAGAGATACACAAATACCAGTATTTGTATTTGTCTCACTCATAAGGACTTCTGCTGAGATTGGTGACACTGCACGTGGGAAGAGAAACCTTCTACTTCGAAGTTAAGAAATATAAACTGAGCAATAGCTTTTTCACAACCCCAGAATAAGTAGCCACTCTTTGCTGTGCTGTCCAAGACTTTTAAATCAGTCATCTTCTTTCTGATATTTGGCTAATCCCAGGTAAGAAGGAAGCCAACACCTTAAACAGATTATTTATGCTTGCAGAGCCAGCAGACGCAAAGTGTCTTGAACACAAAGTATGAGAAGAGTATCTTAAGACAAAAAACAAAGTGGGTTTTTTAAATTTTAAAAATGCATGTATACATTTTTTAGTTTTTCTTCTGACTTCTGAGTCTTCTGTGTTGTTTTTGCAAACCTCTGCCTGCAACCAGATATGTAAAGCAAAAATATTTCAAATCTCCGCATCTAACTGCATTAGAGATTGTTAATACCTTAAACTCATGAACTAACCAGCTGGACTATGCTGAGAGATTATGTGTCTGATGTAGCCCATGCTTTGGATACAAATATCCATGAATTTAAAGAAATTCTAATTTCTCTAACTGTTCTATTCCCATCAAATAAAATTTCTGCCTGTGAGTGATGATACATCCACTCTGTAAGCAATAGATTACAAACATATGGAAATAAACAGCCAGTTTGCCACAACTTTCACCTTCAGTTTGGTGCTCAATAGCCTTGGTTTTCAGTTCACAGCTTATGCTGTGCCCTCTGTCTCTTCCTCTTCATTCTGGGATCTCCCTTTTAGGGTGATGTCAACAGATTTAATCATTCTATCACTAGTGTTGGGCAGATGAAGATAAGAGAACCGGTGCATTACAAGCTTTTTAGACAGAGGAAAAAAATATAAACCATCAACAACCAAGGACAAGGAAGGTAAAGGACAGAAAAAGAGGCCCTGACACTTTTCCACCTACACAAATAAATAAACAGAACTGCAACTGAGGCTGGTGCAGTGACAAGAATCCTATCTGCCAGGGAAAGAAGAAATGCATGACTAGAGACTGGCATATAGTAAATTCCAGCTTTGGATAAGGAAGAAGGAGACAGCAGGTGCCATCAAGAAACATCATCAAGATCAGTGATGATGATGATGATGGTGATGAATGAGCTAAGCTCACATGCCTCATGAATACAAAGCTGAAAATGGGTCAGGTTTTGGTTTGTTTTTTCTGAAGGATTACTGGCTGTTTCGTAGATAATTCAAATTTCTGCACTTAGTCTGCTATAATGGAATGTTGTTATGAACAACCCTGAGTATGGACAGGCTCCTGCCTACCTCATCAGATTAGCAGTACCAGGAATGATATGTAGCCCATATAAAGATATATTTTGGCTACTTCTTGCTCTCTGAACTATTTTGGGCTTCTGTTTGATCTGCACCCCAGACCAACAAGGTGAGGAGGAGAGTCCTGATACGACATAGCCATACCCTCTTCCTATACCTCTCAGAAGGACTCCCACATATGTTGTTTGCGGCTCAGAAATGCCACACATCTCCTTTCAGCACCTCAAGGCATCCAGATGTGGCAAAGGGGATGACTGTGAACCCCATTCCCTTGCGAACTGGTGCAGAATGGGAACCAGCCTTGCTGCAGCTGTCTTCTCATACAAGATTTCCTGGCATGTGAACAACACAGGCATTTCTCGTGGCTTCATTTTAGGCTTTCTGCAGAGGAGGCAAAGTCACCAGCTCCTTGAAAGGAGAAGGAAGAACACAGAGCCAAGCTTTTAGAGAAAATTAACAGTGCTGCATAAAGTCACTATTTAATACTCTGTTATTCTGTGTCCATGAGCCTGAGAAAAGCTGCCAAAATGTGGAGTGTGAAATGGGATTTTTCTTCTATTTCATAGGAGACATGTCTAAATACACAGAAAGAAGGGCTGAGCACATATGGATATGTCATCTGGGTGGTCAAAGCGAAGCTGTCTGTAAACTGGACCTCCTTCAAGAGCTGATGCCTGAGGACAAGGCGAAGCCTTAGCACCCTTCTGTTGTTTCAAACGGTAAGGCACACCATAATAGGACTTTGGACTTGCCTACCCCAATGAGGATCGACAAATTCATGTGGTCAGTATCACACCCAAAGTAAATTTTATTATGTTTAAGCATAAGGCAAATGAACTCCTTAATTATTTTTACATCCGTTTACACAGGAATCATGTCAGTCCAGCTAAATGTGTGAACATTTGGCCACTGTCTCTGCTTCCTTTTTGATGCAGAAGTTTCTGGCCTTGTTCCCAAAACTTCAGCAGAGCCATCAAAACAGCAGTAGGGGACAATTTGGCAGAGTGAGACTGTGTGGCTAGAAGTCTGGAGACCTGGGTTCTGGTCTGGGCTTTATCACAGATTTCCTGTGGACATGAGATGCATTCACTTAATCTCACATTCCCTTAGTTTCCTCTTTTGTAGAAGAAGGATGATAATAATCACCCACTTAGCAGGGGAGTTGTGAGGCTAAGGCAATTAATGTTTCTAAAGCCTGTCGATGTCCATAAGTGTAACCACTAAATAAGCAAAATATATTACAAGTATTATTTATTTTACTATGTGAATATTGCCAAAGCCTGTAAATTTCTCTCACAGTCTGCAGATGTATTAGCTGTTCTCCTAAATACTCAAGTGAGAAAGAAACTATGGCCAAGGAAACTATTGCATCCTGCTGGAAGGAAGTAGCTAATGAATGAACAGTTCACTCTGCAAAGGTAGAATTTGGACTTGAAATCCAGCCCTTTGGTGTTCGCAGGTCACTGCCCATAAGCAAGCTGCTGGTAAGACCAGATGATCATCTATGGTCCTTTCCAACCTTTCCCATTTTTTGATTCTCTGATTATGTGGTGTAGGAATCAATGATTATTTTGAAAAAGTCCATCATTTACTGATGTGCAATTTGCTAACTTGAAAAAGAAATACTAGACTTTACTAACCAATCCAAGGTGTTATGGATTTCCCAAGTTCTGATAATACCATACATTTGAAATGCTTAACTCAAAATTGAAATATTTTTCCACTACGTAATTATTGTTTTCACGAAACTGTCCTTTTAAAATGAAGTACAATCATGACCTGATATATACTAAAAAACTCAGTGTGTATTTTGCCTTCATAAATATTTTTCAGTTTTCATTACTTCATTATCATGACTGCTCCATAATTTCATGGAATAATTCTACTGGTAACAATTTTAATTTAACATATTTATAAAGGATTTTCTGATATAACCATTTAACATGATGGGCATTTAAGTATCTACTGTCACAAATATTTTGTGAGATATTATTTTCTGATGTGAACAGTGGCATGAACCAGTGTATCTATATTACTCACACATACAAAACACTCAGAACTTCTTAGATCAGCTAATGTACCTGAACATCATAAACCAGAAAGCATTAGCATCTCCTAAACACTCATATGAATATTAAAAGTTCCCAGTATTTCACAGACATTAGGGTTTCCTTTTTTACATTATACAGGTACATCAATCTACGTATTAGAAGACCATAAAGCAAGGGAATTGAAATGTAAACATTCTAAAATATATAGAAACAACCTGTTCCAAATTCAGTAGTAGGCTGGAGCCCCACTGGGCTGAGACAAGATACAGAAAAGCAATGCTCTCACACCTTTTCAAGCCTGTGTTTAATATGTTACAACCCCTATTTAACATCTCTTTTGGAATTTTATCTATTCTGCTTTTCCATCTTAAAATTTCTCTGAAATATTTTCTGAGTGATTGCCCTTAAGGAGTATAAGAATCACAGAGCAAAACTTAATGCAGCCCTCCATCTCATCCTGCATTAAAACTGTGTTCCAACATCTTTTGAAAAATAGTCAATCAAAGAATGACATAAGTAAGAGTAGACCAGATTTAATCACGGGTATCAAACCGACTATGCCACATTGATATTACAGTTGTGTATACAAATGTAGAGGATTTCTAATCAAGAAGAAATTTTGCAAGAAAGAAATACAAAGGCTTTAAAACAGCACAGAAAACCAAGCCAATAAGAGAATGGCTCATAAAGATGCAAGTCTTTATTTAATTCAGTTTATGTTAAATTTTAATAACCTTGCAGAGACAATACTCTGAAGTACATGATTCCAATATTCACATATTCTTTACAGTATTGACTGTCATGGGTCCAACATCATGCCTGACTGGAAATGTAAAATATATTCTGACAATCCTTACTTCCATGTAATGAAATAAATGGGTTCTTTTCTTTCTTTTCCCTGTCCAATTCCCACTACCTCACCTTAGTGTGGAATTCTATGCTTGAAATGAGAGAAAAGTGGAAAACATCTCCTTCTTTTCCAAGGTACCAAACCAGCAAAAGCTGGAAACTTTCAGTAGATGATATGCAGCATTCCTTACCCAAATAAATGGATTAATAAATGCAGTGCTATCAGTGCAAAGTCACAGAGAAGATCAAAAGGGATGTTTCCATCACCCTTAACACAAATGACAGATATTTTTATATGTACAGTCAACAAAACAAACTGCATTCCATAAGCAAGTTGCTTTCCATTAGCCCCGTGTCAAGAAAGAGTAGTGAGGAATCACATTGTAAATTACCTCCAGCTAATTTAAAATAAGATTCCTCCTTCATCCAGACTCCTCTACATTGCATTGCATTGCTATCTTGCAGGACTTCAGAGATATACACAGGTTCTGCAGAAGTAAATTGCAATCTTTGGTCTGGTAGCTTATCATCCAGTAGATTTACATATGCTTCAATCAATAAATTGGGCAAACAGACACCATCAAGCGTAGGTGATCAGATTTTGATCTAACAGGTGTGAAAAATAATGGAAGTCTGTACCCAATAATTTGGTTGCCTTTCTTTTGGGCATGACATAATGAAAGTAATGAATGGGTACTGCTGTATTCCTTTTACAAACATTTTCCCACTTTCCACTGATGATGTAGATGTGATTTCACCATCACTTGTAGCAACAAAAAGAAAAAATTCTTTTTCAAGGACCCAGAACCAAAGAGATTTTTCAGTGGAAATTTCTCTGAATTCTTCTTGCAGAGCCTCTGCATTAAATGAGGGAGCAATGAAAGATCTGCACTCGCTGCTCTCCGAGTATTTGGGAGTGGAATTATCCTGTACAAAGAGAGAGTGCCTGCAGCTGTCGGAGCAGAGCTCAGAGAAATATGCCAACATTTTCACAGTGCAAGAGCAGATGTGGTTGAAATTGTTGACATGAAGCAAGGGCACAAGGTCAAATGCAGATTTTCCATATCAGTTTTTTCAAATGCCTTTTCCAATTAAGGCAAGGATGGTACTTGGCCAGGGAATTCAACACAAATCTTATGAAAGGCATAATTGGTCAGGAAACAGAAGCTGGTGTAATGTATTCCAGCTCGTAACAATACTACCTCATGAATAACGCTTTGGTTTATTTTTATTTCACTTTTTAAACGTTATGAATATGTAGTACAATACCTACTCTCAGTCTTATGAATGCATGTAAACACTCATTAATGTTAACAGGAAATGTGTATGATTTTCAAGGGAAATGTAGACTTTTCCTTCTCCCTCCACACCCTATTTTGCTAGGCAGAGTTCATGGGGAAAACCCTAGAGGTATCCTGCTTGGACCGGTGGTTTTGATAAGCACCATTTTGTTTCATACACTGTTTCACAGAAGAAATTTCATCTCATCATTCCTACTGAAATATGAGAGGAGAACCTTGGTCAACAGAGCTACGTACTGGGCTGAGCAAGACGCCAGCACATTCACAGTCCTGAACACTGACAACCACAAAGAGAAGGGGGAAAACCCCTAGACAGAGGAGATGAAGTTAAAAAATCACCTTAAAAAACAGAAAAGAAATCATCTATCATCCCCTTTCCCATCTTTGAGTCTCAAAGGTGTACAGGAGTCCCAGATTTTTCAGTATGATGTGAGTTTTTTCTAGAAACCCAACTTATTAAATGAAACCTAGATTGCCTTTTAATCCTAAAGCTGGGAGACATGAAACAATAAGGAAAGCATCAAATGTTGTGAGATTCGTCACAACATCTCAGGTTTTGGCAACTGGCTGCATCCCAGTTTATAGCTGAAAGAACTCACATCCCAAGCAAGTGTTCATTGCTGCTGGGCACTGCACTCCTGGGTCCTGCTGCTCCAGGACACTGCCTGAAGTCAACTGAGCTCCACTTGCGTGATACTGGATCAGCACAGTGGTGAACCAGACCCCAACTTTTATTGACTTTTCAGGCAGTCTGCCACTTGGCAGGAGAACTTAGATTCAAAACATAAAAGCCATTTCTTAAAGCATGAGGGATTCACTGGTAACAGCAACTGAAAAGCTGAAATTGAAACCAAAAAGGCACAGTACCACATTACCAATTCCCTGAGCCATCTTGTCCCCTTTACTGCTTTTTTAATCTCTATGCACTGAGCACTAATCATTTTTTACTTGGACTAGAAAATGCAAGTTAATGTTCCAGAATTTTTTTTAATTATTATTTCATAGTAGTAATATTTTAGTCATGCAATCTTGTTTTCTCACAGAATGGGTTGGGGTTGTTTTTTACTTTTTCAATACTCCAAACTATTTTGAATATTTTCAGTATTTTTAACTTCTGGACAAGTGACAAATATTAGAACTATGAGCTGGATTGAGTAGCTTTTGCCAGACAGATTAAATCTCCTGAGAAATTTTTTGCTCCATTCATGGACAAGCAACCAACCATTATTTGCTGGAGTCTGTATGTGCACAGCTAAGTTTTGGGTTTTGACAAATATTCATGTTTGTGACTTGGACATTTTCCTTCTACAGAGAATTTTGTCAGTAAAATTCTGTTGGTCCAGAAAGCAAAATGGAAAGTGAAGAAACATTGGGGAAGCAAACAAAATTAGCATTTTTATTGCAAATTATGTCTACCAAAGTAGAAAAACAAAACCTTTCCCAACAAGAAGAGTTCCTTTATTCTTGTTTTGAACATCTTCAAAAGCAGGTATATTACACACGTAAGCACATACCATAATCTACTGTAGATTTTTAGATATTTTTTCCTTTTTTTCACTTCAAGTGCTTCATGCTTCCTTTATGTGCAGTTTGCTACAATGAATCCCAGTTTTTCAACAACTGATATTTGTTTAGAGGTGGTGGCTCACTCTTTAATAGCCCTGTGAGGTGAGTTTGGTGCTTCCACTAAACTTTACTGCGGAAGCAGAATAAAACAGAATGTTATATTAGTGAGCACAGTTACTTGCTTCTATAACAGAGAGACCAGGTTTTAAATAGGGATACAGATTTAGTCAGATGTGCTTAAGATAGGCCAGTAAAATAACATGGGGATTCTGAGCTGCCTGTGGTTTACCTTTCCAGAGGTAAAAACATAAGTCACAATAATACTGTCACTAATACCATCAAATGGATACTTGTGGTGTTTCACTTTTTTTTGGTCAACCATTTGGGATAAGAACCCCAGTGATAAGAAGCCAGGTGAGTGGTTTTCTCTTGGCCCTGTGTTCTCTGATTTGCCATGTAAGAAGTGACCCAGTAGTCTAAGAAATAACAACCAGGAGTATGCCCTTTCCAGAGCATTGCTCTGTGCTGACAAAAAACTGTGTATGGGTTCCTCATGGTGAGAGCAATTAGATAAATCTGATTGAAGGCTTACAGTACATTAAATGCCAGTAAGGAGAACAAGATTGGGACCCTCTGAACATCCCATTCTAAATTCTCACTGTGACACTCTCTGAAATAAAATATGGAAACCCAAGTACATATATTTCAAGTGGTTCAGATGTTTCCACTGATTCAGAGAGAACTGAAATGAGCCTTTAAGACTCTATAAAAGGAGAAAATATCAAAAGTTGTTTGTTTATTAGGATCTGATTCCTCTCAGCCAAGCATAATGTATAAAACTGTGTTTGTGTATCTGCACAACCTGCTGAAGGCTCAGGCAAAATGCTGCATTAATAGTGCTGAGTAAGAAAAGCAAAAGAGGTGCCCAAGACTGAAAAGCAGTAAGTAAAAATAACTTAAGAAAATAAATTTTAATTTCAAGGAGCTTCAGTCTGGGCTAAGCAGAGTCTGAGATCTGATTGATGGTCTGATGGTAAATTTTTTGTGGGGCTGGGAGATTAAAGCAGAAAATGTTTATGTGGCATATCTGACCCCCTATACGCCAGTCTCATTTTATTCAGTGGAACCTTCCTTTCTTCCAGCATTTGCCTTTCTAGATAGCAAACTTTGCAAAGTCCAAGGCTACTTCTTGTGAAGTCTGTATTTATGCACTTGCAAGCATGTTGAGGGCCTTAATAGAAGGTCTCATGAACTACAAAGGCCTTGAAGAGTTTGGAGATATTTTTTATGACTTTTTTTTTTTTTTAACTTTTAGTCCATAACCTTCCATATCTCACTGGTAATATAATAAACAACCTAAGAAGCTGATCATAGCAGAAAACAGCAGAAAGAGCAGAAATTTATCAAAGTGCCTTTTCAGGCAACTCAGGAAAAATATCCTTTTCACCCTTTACTCTGGGCATGTTCTACACATTTTTACATAATCATTTCATTACTTGCACCACACACTGCAGAATAAGAAGGAAAAGGAAAGACTATTTATGAGGCAGCACTCTCCAAAATTGAAGAACTTTTCTGTTTTCAGAGAAGTTCAGAGACATAGTAGGTGCCAGTTTTGTAAGTGCTCATTGACTTTCCTAGATAGTCTATCTCATTAATAGATCAAGACAATAGTTCTAAATTTAACTGATTGGGAAACAGGAAGAAAGTGCACTGAATACATTGTATGAAGGGCTATAATCTGCAAAGGCTACAAAAGGGCATTTTCTAGCTGAACATTTGCAGTGCTGTTTTTAACAACTCTGGCTCTTTAGAATGCACAAAGAAGCAGATAACAAAGCCTAGAGGCTAAAAAATTCCCTTTTCCATTACTATATCACTGACCAACACATGATGAAATTCAGTTTGTACCCTAGACGGAGGAAAACAAATCCATTAAGATGATGATAAAGCAACTGCCAGGGTACAACAGTTTGTGATATTGATGCTTGTTGTTACACCAAATCCAGAACATCACAGACTTTCAGTGCCCATTTCTGCCCATTAATTTAAGTGATAAAGTCAGTGGTAACTGAATGCACTATTTTAAGTGAAACAATTACCAAAGAAAGCCCAAGAAACAACTTATTTTTTATGGGATTAAACTGTTGACTGAAATATAGAAAGGGAAAAGTAAAAGTAGTGGTAAACCTGGCTGAAAGACTTGTTTACATCTCTGTAATTTCCTGTGTTTCATCTGGTTATGAACTCCAGAGACTGAACTATTCCTTTGGGCTTCAACATGTTTCTAAGTTTTCTTTCTGTTCCCAAATATCTTAATTTAATGGCTAGTGTAAGTTTTCTTAGTGCTTTTAGATTTAAAACACAAGTTTCACCATTTTTTCTGTTAATTTTAGCACCTTAAACAGACACCAAGGATTCCTGATTCCTTCCTGAGTGCCTGTATCCCATTCACGTGGTTATGTGACAGTCAGTGCTGCTGCAAATCTAATCCACAGCCAAAAAAATTGGTTGTTTCTTCATGTACAATTTATATTATATAATTTGTATGTCCCCCAACTCTTTCAGAGATCTAAGTCTCTGTCTCCAGTTTGTGGGGAGGTTTGTCTTCGATACAATCCTTCCTCTGGAGCTGGTGAACTATTCCTGTACCTTTTCAGTAACTGTGAGTAAAAGTGTCTGGTATCCCGTAGTGAATGGGAGACTGACTCAGTCCTGAGAGCATTTAGTTATAAACTAAACACCTAAGCACCCAGCCAGAAGTGAGCTTTCAAAGAATGAAGGATTAAATTATATACTCTGTGTCACAAAAAGAGCAATCAATAGGGCCTGTCTACTCAATCTGCTAGTCTTTCCTTCCTGCCTGACTTCCTGTCTTCCTGCCCTCCTCTCTCCTTTCTCTGTCTTGTTCTCAGTCTCTTTTTCTTTCTGAATCATGAATTCAAACATTAATTTTATCTTGTATTTTCTTGACAACTTATTTAGTACATTGGGCTGCTTTGGGTACTGGTTATTGTTTATTTTATGGCTCCATAGTGAAAATACAAATAATCTGACATTAATGAAAAGCATTCAGCACACAGGGAATCTGTCCAGTGGCCCTTTTCTGTATGCTGTACTGGTTTCACACTTATTGAATACAGCTAGCTACATTTGCCTACTTCTGCTACAAAGCAGTGACAAAGTAGAATGTTCTTCTTAAAAAGAACTGACAACACTCTCTCTTGATTTTGAACATCTTAAAACAGTCTGTTGTTTTGGTACAACTAATTTTTGGGATTGTTACTCTTAAACAACTCTTTTAGTATGCCAGGTGTGATAGCACATATTGCAACCATATTTGCATGTGGGAAAATGTGTCTTAGTGGACCAAAGATTGCTTCCAAATCTTTCTCGCAATTGAGTTCTCCCTGAGGCCCTCCTACTCAAATTTAACAATTAATTAATTTTTTTTTAAATTGTCACAGCTGTCGAACACTGGGAGATTCCATTGGCTCTGTGGGTGCTGTGCAATTCAGTTCACTTATTTTTTAAATTGTAAAATGAATTTGTGAAAGTAAATATTAGATACTGTTGTTCAAAACTTGTATCTTTGTATGTGGGAAGTCACAAACTATTTGTTGGTGTTAATAAAATATGGGGCAACATTTGCATAAGGCCAAGGACTTAATTAATCCCTGGGCAGGTAGTGTGAAGTACAGTGTGTGCTGGCTACATTGCCTGGAATGCCACCCCATTACCAAGCTCAACCTGGAATTAAGGTCAGCTTGAGAACTAGGTATTAAACAAAGAATGCAGATGCTCTAAATGGAAAGTTTACAGTTTTAGCAGACTGCGCTCCAGATCCTGGAGATTTTTACTTCACCTATTGACTTAAGCATTACAAATCTCCACAGTCCCCACATCCTTTTTCAAAGAAGCATCTGTTTCTCATGGTTCATTGAGGTATTAACCATTTCAGGCACCAGGTGGTTTTTATGATCAGATTTAATGCCTGACCCTACAGCCCTTACTTGAAGACTATTATACTGTGCAAAGTAGCTTTAATAACAATGAGAGGGAGAGGAGGGAAATGGCTTGTTTATTGTCCATCTATGTCTTTGATATCATATGGAGTTGATTAGACAAAACCTGTAGCTTGTTTGCTTCCACTCAATCAGCTTTGCACACTCAGCTTGAGATGTGAAGGTCTAGCTGAGTTTCTCCCTGCCATGAAAAGCTGCAGAAGCTCAAAGACTGAGGCCTGCAGGTTCACCTGCAGAACCCACTGCAGGATGTCAGCAGAGACACCAGTCCTGCCTGTGACACCCAGTGTGGCTGCCATGAGTTATGGTACCGCCTCCACAAACTGCTGCTGCTCAGAAGGGAACAGGGATATGAGGTGCTGCGTGCCAGCTGCTCCTCTGACCTCTGGCAGCTGGCTCTAGTTGTGCTCTTATGGCTTCTATGACCTTCCTTAAAACTTTTCCACTCCTTGTTCACTGTGGGTGAGGGCTTGCCCAGCTTGCTGGTAACCTGCCCCACATCACTTAAAGGTTTCAGCCTTTCCAAGGAGGGATGGCTTTGTAAAGCATTCAAAACACGTGCCCTTTCTCTGTAGGTGAGGAGAGAATGGATCTTGCATCCTAGATCACAGAATCCTAGTACTTGATGCACCACCACAAGACTTTTGGATGTACAGGTCAAGGCAATGTCCAAAGAGTGTAGTGAAGTGTATGAATTCTGGCTTACGCATTTTAAGTAATCCTCTTTGTCTTCTAAAAGTTCCTTAGATTTGAATGGAAATTATGGAGGCATAGTTTCCATGGGTATCCTTTGAGATTTGTGGGTTTTTTTGTTTAAGACTCGTATATCCACTTCTAATTCAATTCTGTAGGCTCAGCAGGGACTGCAGTTTTTTATCAACATAGATTATCTTCCTAAAAAGAGGCAGGGCCTTGGTGAGACAAGCAGGGGAAGCCTGTCTCTGTAATGATTGTGCACTGGATAATAAAGAGGAATTATATCCCAAATGATAGCTATCAGCCTGACAATATCCAAACTCACTGGAAATGAATGGGCAAATTAGAACAAAACTGCTATTTTCCTTTTCTCTTATTTATCTAAAGGCTTTTCATGGTGCATGATACAACAGTTCAGTCAAAGTTCAGTTTTCAACCCACAGCATTTGCTGTATTTCTAAAACTGAAGAAATGAATAGTGTTTTTCTCCTAACCAGTATAGCATTTTCTCTTGCTTGGGCAGGGCCCAAGTACTGGCAGTGAAGAGATGAGTCCTTAACTCGTCTGTGATCCGTGCTCAAAGCAGGTGAAACGCCCTGGGCTACAGAGGTAAGAAATTTGTGGAAACCAAGAGTTTAAAACAATGAGATGTGAGAAGGCAATACAGGGTAGCTGGGAAGAGGCCTGACCTAGGCAAGAAGGGGAAGACTGCTTTTCTGTCTACAACTTAGGATTTCTCTTCATGTTCTTTATCTTATTTCTTTTTTAACTTGCAGGGTCTCTTTAATCTGAAAAACAGAAAATGGAAGGTGATTTACAAAAGTTATTCTTGTTGCTTAGGAAGCATGTCAAGAGCTCTGTTGCTCTTAGTACGTGAAAGCTACTTGAAGTGGCCAACTGCTTTGTCGCGTGAAAGCATGCTCCTCTCAGAGGGGAAATAGTTGTGTTTTCTAGGAAAGAGATTGTATCCTAATGATGTTTAGAGAAAGAAAGGAAACTGGGAAAAAACAAAATATAGCCTAAGAGTAAATGGCAGGCCTTGTGGTTTTGTTACAGTAGTGCCTTGTTAAACTAAGTTCTTCCAGAAAATTATGTTTTGTTGGGGATTGTGAAATGTCTGACTTAATGAGAAGCAAGCATGCTGCCAGGGGCCCTACATAGACACTAACCAGTGAACAATATCTTCTACCAACACCACCAGCAGCAACTCAAATGCAGGCAGTTTGAGGAGTGCAAGGGAGCGCCTGTTGAAAACCAGAAAATATGATGGAGCAGTGGGGGAACACTACAGGCAATATAATTGGGTTTAGTTTTCTTTAATTTCTTTGGTTGGTTTTCTGTTTTAGTTCTGCCTTCTTATACTTGGTTCAGGGGCTTGAAACATCTGTTAGTTTGGAGAAAAACAATAAGATTTCTTAAATAGTTACAGAATTTTCAGAAATTCTGCAGTCAATGTCTGACAAAGAAGCCAATCTATATTATAGTATATATAATTATTTACTGCTATGAATCTCTCAAAGCACATCATAGTTACAGAGGAAGGAAAATAACAGATAAGGAGGAACACAGAATGTCAGAATATTTGGGTTACTAAGCCATACTAACATTAAGATCAAGACCAAAATAAATTTCAACTGTAGAGACAAAACCATAAAGCAATGAGAGAAAATGGTAAAGCAGATACAGGAAGTAAAAATGGGCATCTGAAAGACCTTGAATGTCAGAGTCAGAAAAAAACCCCTGATCTAAACATTGGAAAGAAAGAAAAAGTATGAAGAGGAAGGCAACGTGGCGTGAGTATATATGCAGTAGGTAGCATAAAAAGAATAGCTTGAGTTCCAAAAATGTTCATGCTAAAAAGTAGCTGATAATTTGTCATGCATCTAGAAAATAGTTAAAAACAAAGAACATAGAACATAGGTGTAGATGTGATAAAATTGAGCTGTGACTAAAGATTTCAGTGAATTTTTCTTGCCACCAACCATATAAAACCTGTTCATGAGGTGATATCTTGTCTTTTTCAGCACTAGTGTGAAAATCTGCATGTACATCTAAAAACTTCATTGGCACAAATTTTTCACTATCATGGGAATGGGAACTTCAGTAAATTCTTCATCTACAAAAATTCAGTAGAGGGGAAAATCATAATGAGTGTACTGCCAATTTTTTTTGAATATAACAATAATGTAATAAACATCAGGATATAAACCCACCATATAAATAGAAAATATATCTTATGTTTACATATGGTAAATCTGTATATTAGTAACTAGGGAATGTAACATTTAATACAGATAATGATATGTCTAACATAGTAGGAGGTTGGCACACAGAATCATTTGCAAACCCCTTGATTTGGTGTATTACTAGATTCTAATTTATTTATGTGCCAATGGTGACAGCAATTGCAAATCAAACTCTCACTTTTCAAGGGGTGACAGGCCTTGATTTGGGCTGCTAGTAGAAATATGTTTCCTGCAGATTAGGAAAATGCCACCATGTGTTAGCAGTCTCAGTCACTAGCTACCTGATCCCAGACATGAATTGTAAAATTACAGCCGACTTCGACAATCAGGCTAAACCTGCAGAGGGGTCATTACCCAGCTGCACAATCCCAGCCAGGATTTGTGGGAGTGCAGGAGAAGTGCTCCATCTCCAACCCTGCACCGTGATACAATGCAGAGGGCTCACGGTGCGTAGCAGGTTTTTATGGCTCCATATAAAGACTATGTGGGAAAAGTGTGGTTCCCAATGACCTTTCGAATGTTGTTGACCACTGGGATTTACCAGCTGCTCTTTCCTCTCAGATTCGAGGGCTATAATTATGAGTGGCTGTAAAAGATGCACCAGGAGAGCAGCACAAGTTCAAATGGGGATCTCAAGAGACCTGTCCCAGGAGAATACAGTACAGTATTTTAACTTATGCACTCGAGAATTAGTAGAAATACAGCGAGGAGGATGACAAACCATATCAATATTATAGGTTTAGGAGGTATGGAGACTTCAGCAAAGCATCCAAATATTCCATGGGTTTATCAAACTTTTTCTAGCTCTTTGATTTTTATTATACACACATGCTCATAATTTAGAGCATCAAACAAACACATCTTTCTCAGATCCTTAGCAAAAATGGTTTTGAGAGTTCCTTCAGTACATCTATTGTATATTTGAAAGGAAAAAATAAAGAACGTGTTTTGTTTTTTTTGCTGTTTGTGCTCACTGTGGCTTTCTGGGACTATAGAATTGCAATATTGAGGCTTTACTAGAAAAGGACAAAGGACCCTTGTGCAGAATCTGCCTTTATTTTGCTCAGTTTTACTTTCCCAATCAATACTTTGCTTTTCTTAGCATCAAAATTCATTGATTTACAGAAACTACAATCCCTTTCAGTGCTTTCTTAAATTTGCAATCATGACGAGGAACTCATGAGGCAATCAGTTATGGGAGTTTGTTTCAGACAATCTTTCTGACCACCCTTATATGCCCAGGTTATTTTACCTCCTTAAATAGCTCATGTACAACCTCTTTAAAATGCAGAAAACTTTTCAACTCTTGTTGAGTAAGATGTGTGTTTGTTAAGTGCTTGATGATTTTTTATATTTCTTGGGAACCCTGACCATTTTAATGAGCTACAAAGTGGTGAAGATTTGTGTGTTGCCCAAAGCCAAGCTGTTTAATTTAAGGTTTTCCTATAGCTTATGTACAGATTTGAAATATGTACTGGGTTATTTGTTGTTGTTGGGCTTGGGGTTTTTTTTCCACTTCTGGCTCCACTCCTTTTAAAGCTTAGTGCTAAAGTTTCCCCAGGCAGCATTTTCCAAAACAGCTCAATTTGTTGGTGTCATAGGCTTGCTCAGCACACACAAGACACATTATTCCTTATTTATTTTGAGTTCCAGTATAAACACATTTGCAGCATTAGGACCAGCTCCCTTCTGCATGCCTGTGATTTCTGCTTGGTAGGTGCCAAGCTGCTTCTGTAAACCTAAGGGCGTAGCCAGAATCCACTTTGGGTGGCTTTAGAAACCCAGTCTGTCATTCACCTTATATCTAGCAATATTAGGTAATACAATTCATGTTTGCAGCAGAAGACTCTATGTATTCTCATACACTTCCACTTCATCCGAAACAGGGAAAGAAAAATGGCCCTGGACTCGTTTACAAAGAAATGCTTGAGATGCAAATGGCACGGGAGGTCATTAATTCTGTATTAACACTGGGACAAGAATCCATGCAGAGGACAGGTCAGAAGAAGCTACTGCAGACACCACAAGCACAGACATTCTGCCTGCTGCCTTCTTGTGTGCATCCACCTCCTCCGTGTCTGGCTGTAACACCACTGGAGCAGGCAAATTCATGGCTGTGCTAACCATGCACAGCTCATTGATATTGCACACTAGTTTACGAGGAAAGCTGGTATTGTGGAGTTTTGGGGTTTTTTTGGATTGGAGGGGAAATAGGTAGAGAAGATTGCTTGTGTGATGCAGTGTCCATTGATTTAGAGACTGGATGTTTGCTCATTCAAAATGTTTGCCATCAGCACTGCATAATGTAGCCCACAGTTGGTGCTATGACTATTAAGCCACTCAGGACAAAAAACCAAAGAGGTTTTCTAAGGTGAGGAAATTGCTCAGTGTTGTATTTGACTTTCCAGGACACTACTGGATGCTTAAAGGTTTCCTTCTTTATATCTGTTCTGAGATAGAGGTACAGAGAGGCACACAGGCTTTGGAATATTTCAGCAGGTGTTTTTTACACTTAGGTAGTAGAGTAATAGTGGATTAGAAAGACACTTAATATGTGTTAGGGCCAGAGTTTCAGCTGGCACGAAGAGATATATTTCCACTGAAGTCAAGAATCTGGCCTTATACTATCTAAGCACTTGAAATCTTCAAGACTTGGCTGCAGATCTTGAGAATAAGCTTTGTTGCAAGACTTTCAGCATTGAATGTTTGCACTTGGGCCACAAAAATATCCTTTCGTACAGTATTTTGGCACTTCACCTTCTGGTTAGGGCCAGAATCGAGATGTACATGAACATGGAAAATAAATTTTAAAGCAATGGAAATGTTCAAATGGAAACTTCAGATGGGTCTGTGCTAATGTTTAGTTTGAGGGAAAACTTCTGATCATAGTTATTTTTATGTGTAGCATTTCATTCATCTGTCTTTCAGTAGTGGTCATTTTGAAACGAACGGAGTTTGAAACTCCCAGGAGGGAGAAGATAATCTTGCGGTTAATGCACAGAACTAGGAGTCAGGAGTTCTGGCTTTTTAGACATCTAGAGTGATTTTAGGCAGTTCACTTAAGCCCTGATTCAGCAAAGTATGTAAGCATGGGAGTAACTTTAAGTACATGAGTGGCCTTGTTAAATCCAGCAGTGCATTTAGCAGCAGCACACAGCCACAGAGCACTGTAAACAGTTTCTGCTAATGATGAATAAACAACTGTTATTCCTCACGCTGTGTGCTGGAGCTCTGATAAACAACAACAGAATGCACAGGGAGATGGAGCTGTTCCCAGCACAAAAATGAATATTGATAAGTATGCAAAGCTGGGCAAACTTTGAAAAGATTCCTAACTCTTTCCTTGCTCTTGTCTGGACAAAAGACTCCTGTGTAAGGTCTTCAGGCATCCACCTGAGTTTCTGAGGGGATTTTTTTGATTTTCTAATGGAGTAACTAAATAGCTGCCTAAAAGCACAAAACCTAAATAAAGTGTATTCAGATGGAAAATGCCTACAAAAGAGTTGTAGGGAATGGCTCTAAAGTGGTGAAAGAGCTAAGGAAACAGTTCCTTCTGTGAGGAAGAACATTTGTGTCAGGGGACTCTTGGATAGGGTCTGGAGTTTCATAAACACCAGTGCTGATTGTCAGAACTTCCTTCTCAAAATACTGAAAATAGTTTTATGTAGAAATGCATAATAAAGCACAGGGAGTGAGGGGATGCATTATCCATCACTCTGCTTTATTACTCTGCTCAGGAACTGCAATGGCTAGTGTGAAATATGTTGTTTCTCCCAGCAGAATCCCTATAAATGGCAAAATCAAAACTTATTCTACCGCCAAATAAACACACTAAAGGTTAAATAATGTTGTGCTAGCTAGTTCTGTTTGCACACAGCCCACACTAAGAACTGCTGATTTGGACACGACCCTTGAGACTCGCCAGTTATGCTTGGGCGGGGGTTCATTCGAAATCCCTCTTTAAATGGTGTTGCATCCTTGCTTCCTATTGTGAAACAGACTGCAAGCTATGACTGAAACCACTTCACATCCCTCACTGCCACTTTTGCTCCAGAGAGAAAGGGTCTTTTGCTCCTGTGTGTGGCAGCATCACTGAGACAGTGGACACCTAACACAGGTCTGCATTAAGAAGAGATTCTTTTCACATTCATAACCCCAAAAGAGTAGAAATACTTCCTCTTTTGCAAGTCCTTAGAGATCCTGGCTGCAGTCCTATGCAGGAAAAAGGGCTATAGA
The DNA here is from genome assembly GCA_013397795.1 of Orthonyx spaldingii. Classification (NCBI taxonomy): domain Eukaryota; kingdom Metazoa; phylum Chordata; class Aves; order Passeriformes; family Orthonychidae; genus Orthonyx; species Orthonyx spaldingii. The sequence goes on from VZTJ01000753.1 coordinate 1,876,227, forward strand.
GACAAACCTTCATTTTCATATCCAGCTACCCATACTGCAGAGGAATCTGGGACCTCTACTCTTCCTGTACTGTTTGCCTTGCCCCCACTGCCTCAAGTCCTAGCTGGACTTGTCTAGTTAGGTTCTTAATGAGGAGTTGGTTTCCTGTCACTGGGAACCTGACAGCAATCCTGGATATCTCCATGTCATTGCTGGTTCCATTGCAGGAAGTGTAAGCAGAGAGTAATGCTTCCCTTTGGATTCAGACTAGTGTGCAGTTCTCCATTTCCCCACAGATTTCCTACATAAGATGGCACATCTTATGATAAATAGCTGAAAATTAGGGCAGGTAGCTCAAGAGCTTCATCACCAAGATACATACATGAGTTATGCTCTTTAAGCACCTGAAATTTTATCTCTGCAAAACCTTCCTGTCTGAAGTGAACATCTCAGGACTTCTCTCTCTCCTAAGCATTGTTGGGATTCACCAGGTAGGTTTTTTGAAACTGAGGTGATAGGATTCACTCCTGGAAATTTTCCATCACCCAGGAGAACAACTCCTATCATGTCTTAGGCTAAGCTTGACTGAAAGGAATGCAAAGTCTGGATACAGATCCCAACACTGCATGTGTCTTTAAAGCCACAAGACAGGACCAGAGCCTAGGATCCTTCAAAAATTTCGATTTCTCACTTTCGATTAATAGAGATCTTTTAGCAGGCTGCAGGCTTTCCATCTTGCAAATAGAGATGACAATGATTCTCTACCTTTCTAATACTGGAGGGATTCTAAATCACTGAAATAAAATGGGGCATTGAGGTTACATTAACTGGTGCTTCATAAGTATCTCAGAAGTGTATTCTGAAGTTTCAGGAAAGTTATAGGTGAATCCCCTCTAATCTACTTTCCCTTCTAATGAATGTCAGTTAGGAGGATTTAGTCTTGTATATTAGCTAGTATGATTCTAAAAAGCCCTGGAAATTCATAGGAATTTTTAATCAGCAAAATAATCCTAGAAACTGAATTAATTTGATCTATACTTGTATTCGGTTGCTGAAATATATTTCTTTCTCCATGGCTGAAGCACAAAATCAGCACACAAAAATGTTTCCATGGGGGACTCAGTAGCTTTGTTGGTCCCCAGGATCATCATTCTCAGCATGACCAGTCTGAGGAGGTTCAAGGCTCTAATTTTGATGTTATTTTTGGAAATGGCTTGGGTTTCTCCAGTTTTGGCTTTAAATGAGATTGGAGTCATGCTTCTCAGCCTCAGCTGCCAAGCTAAACTTTTCCCTTGGTGTGAAAGCACGTGTTTACCCATGTGCAACCTAAGCTACAATGTCTTGCTGTAATTACATTTGTAAAACGTCTTCCTAAAAATACTACCTCTCCAGAGCATGATCATTTTTCGTTTGTCTGCACCCAAAAGGGAAAAAGAGTTAAAAAATGCAAGCATCATGTATTGTACATGAGCTAGTTTGTTTTAGAATGAAAATAACCCACGGCATCAGATGCTATTATTACTGTTAATTCATTGCCTCACAGTATCTGCCTCTGTATGACTTGATGAATTTCCACTACCCATTCATTATTGCAAACGCATTTCCAAACACTTCATATAAAGCAGGCTTTAGATAGCTCACCACATTCTTATGAAAAGCAACACTGTGAAGCAACCACGGGGAGTGGAGCAGTCGTATAAAACAGATGCTCAGCACCCACTGCCCAGCAACACAAAGGGAATAATCAACTGACGAGAATAAGTTGTTTTATACGCAGAAATTTGGATTCCAGTGGAACCATATTTTCTGGGCTGGGATATTAAATTCTGTTGGGTAGTTTGTAAAGGCTGCTGTAATTCTGCACACCTGAATTTGGCACCCAGTTGCTGCATGTCTTCTGATAGACTGTAAAATCAAATTGAACTGGGCAGACTTACGAGAGGGCTACCAGCACACCAGTTTGACCTACTTGAAATCTAAAGCTTCATTAAACTATTTCTGCCAAACAAAAACTAACCTGAGCCCTCCCAAAAGTCAAACCACATTTCCATTGTGGTCCAAGAGCAATACACTGTAATGCCCCTTTATGCTCTTAGTCCTGTCTGTCCTTGAGGATTGACTTCAAGGCAGCTCTAGCTTCTATTTGCAGCTACGTAGAAATTCCTTTAATGAAGAGTAAAGGAAAGACTTGCTGAAACACTGTCTCATCCAGTCACTCCTGGATACTCTCTGGCCACCACTCCACACACTGCTTTGGCCACGTTGGCTGCCAAGACATTTTCCAGTAAATCTGAAGTTGTTGCCCTTTGCAGCACAACCTTTACCTCTTAGATTGCTCCTCAGTCAAGGACCTACAGCTTTGTTACTAACAGTAGAATCACTGGGAACCAGAAATCAATCAAAACTGTTGGTATTTTTTGTCTTCAGCTATTTCACACTTTTGTTCAGGTTAGCAGATGACAATGCTCAAATACCACATAAAAACCATGTTAATCTTCTATTTTTGGCATAACCAGGAAGGGACTGTCTGGCAAGTCTCACTAGGGAGGTTGTTCACTGAAGATTTCTACCTCCATTTTGTAGAGGCAAGAGGTCTAAATAAACAATGAAGTTTCAAAATGTTCGTCTGGCCAAAATTCTCTACCAGTTTTGATTTCCCTCTGCTTCTAAGAAGCACTATTAAACTTCTGTGACTTCATTACTATGTAGGTGCAAGTCCTTCTGTGATCTTTGCCCACTGATTTCTCTTGTGGAGCAACTCTTGCAAGGTGTGTCTTTATCAGAATTTCTACCAGTGAGTTCCCTATCACTCAAAAAATCCTTTTAAACTTTCAGTCTTCACAGTGTTAGGTGGTAATGAGTTCTAAAATTTAATTCTATGCTGTACAAAGACATTGCCTTCTTTATCTATGAACTGAGTGTTTTCTCTTGATGATGTTACTTCTCTGAGTACTTTTCTGTACTCCTTTTCACATTGTTAATTCTAACTGTCATCAGGAGATCAGGTAGAAGAACTGCAATAAAAATAAAGTAACTTTCTCCTCTCACTTTAAGGGCATATTTATATTTTCTAATCAGATCTATTAGTATTCGTGCTTTTCATAATCAGGAAATGTTCATAAGAGAAAGAACCATGTTTAATTCAGTTATTCATGAGGAATAATGATACAGGATAGGTTAAAAAAAAAAAATCTGTGAAAAATCCTTTAACAGAAACAACCAAAAAGGTTGGTTTACTGCAGAAAGAAAAGGAAAAAATATCTCTACTGGGCTTGATATTGAGTCATCTGTTTATTTCCAGTGCATAATGAAGATAAGTGCAATTTGCAAAGTTTCGGTTTGGCTTATGTTTTGAAACACTCTGAATACCAGAAGGATTCAATCTGGAGGTGAAGAGAAGGTGCCTCATCTGATCAGTGTATGCAAAACTTTTGCAGTAAAATGGCAAAAATGGAAAATTCACCTGTTCTCATTCTTCATTAGAAAGTAAAATCTTAGGCTGTATATTTCAAGTGCTTGGCTTAAGTTCACTGATCTGTTGAATGAGGAGGGGAAGATTTATGATTTCTTGCTGTTTGATATGAAGAAAGCTAGCTAAGTGTGCGGTCTTTGCTAAGTTTTGCTTCAAGACTTGGATCTACTTTATGGCATAAAATTTGTCAGTTGTAAATTACAATGAATTGAGCCTGGTGACAGCCAAAACTGAACCTGTCCTATAACTAGGACGTCAAAACTAATGCTATGTTCTGTTTTGTTTGAATTTTCTACTTTAGACCCTAGCAACCCTGTTGCAGAACTCCTTTATTTAAACTGGAACAGCTTTAGAAAGAAAGGCTTTGGAGGAAAGATGAGAATAAATTGATAATTAGGCTTAGGAGAATAAAGGCAGGAAGGAGATACTAGTACACTCTGTAAACATTGGAGGCAGCAGAGCAGTTGATTCTTTATGGCACTGCTGACAAAGAAACGAATGGCCTTAAAGTGGGAATGAATAAACATAAGCTGAAAGGCAGAAGAGGTTATCAGCTCTCTGCAGAGTGAGGTGCTGACCCACCCTTCCAGCAGGACTAGTAGGAACAGAAAACGCTGGATTAGTTTCCTAGGCAGATTGTCTGCCACAGTTGCTAGTTACAGTAAAGGGCTGAGTTCACTGACCCACAGTTCTCATAAGGTTCCATGTTGCTGCCTTCAGATACAGTACCTGGGTTTAGTTAACCCTGCTACAGATTTTCAGTCCAGATTCTTGGCTAGTGTGGTCTTCACTGCAACCAACAAAAATATTTGTAAGAAAGAACTGCAGCAAAGTCCAGTGCTTTGGTTTCCCAGGCACAAACAGAACTCGCCAGATAGGGTCATAAGAGAATGAACTAGTTTAAAGTGTATCTTTACCCACCCCACAATTTTTTTTTACAGATGTTCTTCTAACTGGTAGTGTATTTGTTTTCCTTCTGTTCAGCTTCCTGGTATACGAAAAAGCACTAATACTACACCTGGGCTCACAGAGAAAACAGCTTTCAGATGTTTTTCAATACCTGAACTTCAGTAGATAAAATTTTTGTGATTGGCCTCCAATTATATCTTTAATGTGCTGAAAAGAGCGTTGAAAATCTGTTCCAAACTTCAGGGTGACTTGGCTGTGGGTCCAGCTTTTGAAGCTTAGCCCAAATTTTAGTATACATTCATGCGTCTTCTATTTATATTTTCTTATTCGTCCTACTCATCAGTGAATCTCATTTTCAGAGAATTCACTCAATTTTTAACTAAATCAACACTGTGTTTGCCAGGGACAGTATCATTACTGAAGTAGGAATTCCACCTTGTGCCAGCAGAAATCATGGGACTTGTGCTTGAAGGCAGCCTGCAAATCATCCTCATTAAAGGCATAATAGCAACTAATTCTGAGGCTCATATCGTTAAGTGAACAGTGAAGCCACACGAGCATTATTTCACCTTCTGGAAAGGGGAGAAGGTGCTTCTTCTCAGTGGAGAGCTGGTAATCCTGCTTCAGGCAGAAGGTAGGGCTTTTTGGAAGTCCCTTCCACTCACCATTTCTGTGATTTGTTTTGATTAAAAATACCCAGTTTGTAGTATTTTTATGTTAAATGACCAGTGAAGTATTTTTAGCTTTGGCTTCAATAATATCTCTGAGAAGTCACATTTTCTGTGAAGGCAAAAAAAATTTTCCAGGTGGCTTAAAATGAGATCTTAGCTGTAGATTTGAAATGCTTCTTCAGTGCAAAGTGTGTGCTTTGCATGGTATCATCCTCTCCAGACAATTCCCTTTCTCTATAACAAAACTCACTTATATTTCAGTGGTATAAGGCCACGGTCTCAGTGGCAATGGGCTGTCACATTTCAGTGATAATTATGTTTACCCTTTGTGATTGTTAAAAGCATCTTGAAACAAGCATTTCTAACCATAAATTATTTACATTCTTTTAATTATTAGGGGACCAGAAAGCAGGAAATATATTTACATTTTCTAGGACAAAGTTCTTTATTCAGAGTCATATTTTACAGAAACTAAGCCACCAAAAAATAGGAGTTTCCAAAGTTGAAACTGGAGGTAATTAAAAACTACGAATAGGCTGGTGACTGAGAAATATGAGCTTGGTAAATCAAAGTGGTTAAAGGACACAGACAAATGGAACTGAAATGAATGACAGCACTTTGTTAATAAATTAGATACTACTAAACAAATTAAATATGTTTTTTATTTATATATTTGTGTTTTTCATCTTTTGTCATGACTCAGAATTCACACACTTAATCTGTAGAGTGAACTTTCTGAGACAGGAGTGAAAATGAAAAGAGCAACACCACAAACCCAGTGTCACGATGACTTTACAATATATACACTTATATAGTTTATTACATTTTTCAATAAAAGGCTCAGAAAGAGCCCACTAGCTTACAATTTTCTTTGGCAAAAAAAACCTGATTTAAACACAACAGAAAGATTTGCATGGGTTCAAGAAGGGTGACCAAAGCACTGTTTTTTGCTATCATTGGAACGCTATCAAATTATGTGTCCAAAACAAATGAATCTGAATGGAAGTAGTTAAAATACTGAAGTAAACCAGTCCAATTTTTTTAAAGATATTATTGCTAGCAGTATCCTCCTCCATTCAAAATCTGCATTGGGAGATAGGGACCCACTTCAAGTAAATGAGTCACTTTTGCTTCCCAGCCAGAACAATTAAACTTCTTGTATAAAACATGACCTGAAGCCTGCCCTTCACCACATCATCCCTCCTCAAACTCCCAGAGGTCAGCTCTGACATTTAACAGCTCACAAATTCAGTTTCTTAGCTCCTGAGGCCAACTTCATGCTTTTAAAACCAAAACTTTGTTACTGAGATTGATATATGTGCATATGTGTGCCTGGATATGTGAGTATAAATACGTGTATGCACATATACAGCAAACACATACTTTGCTTCCAGTCTATTCAGTATTGTCAATGTTTTTTAATCATTCTTCAGGAATAGCATCTTTCTCTCTTTTCTTGCATGGCTGCCACGAGTTGTAAAGGTACACATTGTCACACCAAACACTATTTCAGTGCTGGTGCCAAGATATGAGCTTGTCATGTGAAACTGCACAAAACAGATGATACAAACAAGCCAGAAAACAGTTAATGCATTTTGAAACTTGGTACTTCTTTATTGCTAGCAGCTGAGTAGTTGTAGGTGTTGTGGGGTTTTTTGTTGGTTTTTTGGGTTTTTTTCCCCAATTGTTATTGATCTCTTGCCATATTGTGCATACAATTCCCTAAAAACATTAGCTCATTTCTACGCCAGTTTTAAAGCTTAGCTCATCTGGGTTATGTGCTTTGGTGTGTAGGTGTTGAGTGCTAAATACAACTTAATTTTTCATTTTTAAAAGTCATTCTTAACAATAACAGCTACTTAATTAGTTTGATCTTTGGAACAATTTATCACACTCTCTCTACTGGGATACAAATAAAGCTGTTGGGTGACAGGTGCAGTTTGAGGGGTCAGGAGGAGAGAATTTTAAGTTATTTGTATGCATTTCCCCAGAAATTTCCTCACTTGTCCATAATGTTTATTTTTCAGTGGCAGTAGGAGTGCAGTAATGTCATTATAGTAAAAGTCATAACTCAAAGTTCACTATTTTACGACGAATGAAGACAAATAGAATGTGACTTTTCCATACCTGCTCTGGCTCTTTCAGACAAGCTCCCCCACAGCACAGAGGAGCAATGAATCATTTTAAGTATTTGATAAGGACCAAATAAAACTGAAACCATAGGTGAAGAGATTTTTTTAAGTTTATTTTTCAAAATAGCTTTGTGGTGATATGCAAACTATACAGCCAGGCTTCCCTAATGCAAATCATTTGTGAAATCCACTTTATGGTACTGACAGAAAATAATAATTGTATATTTCAAAAATACTACCAAACACCAGGTCCAGTCTTTTTGTAGGTTTTCAAAGACTTTCAGTCCCTGCACTTTCAGACTCTGCTATCAATGTGTCAGATGGGATAGATGACTGGAAAACATCCAATGAAGCTAATAAGACATAGATTAACTTTTAAAGTGTTAATGAAGACTACCTTTATTTTTATGATTTATGTGTTGAAAAACCTCTTTCCTAAACAAACAATAACTTAGCCAGCCCAGACATAAACTCCACTATGTTTTTGCTAGCTAGATTTCACAAGGTGGCCACTGAGGTCCTGTAAAATTAAACCAACAGCTCATCACAGAACTTCACAGTGTGCGAGAACATCGAGATGGAGAAGTCCAATTAGATCATCCACTCAGCTCACCCTTCACCTCTGCCAACGATGCAAACATCCATGGTGTTCTCATTTTATGCTAGCCCAAGGAAAATGAATTTCATCTCATATAAAAGAAAGAATGTAGGGTCAAGCATCAAGAGAGAGTATAGTCTGTACTTATAATAGCCATTGCAATTCTCCCAAACTCCCTTTCTTCAATTACCAGAAAACCAAAAAACCACCAAAAAAAAAAAAAAAAAAAAAAAGGGGGGGGAAAAAAAACCCGCAAACACTAAACCTAAATCGTGTGAGCAGCTGAACGTTATTAACATTAATCTATTTGTGATAATTTCTGACATCAGCAGATGGAGGTGCTCTTGTTGTTAAATGTCATGGTCTGTGACCTGGTGTTCCCTTCCTGTGGTTGTAATCATATTATGGCACTGAAATCCATGTTGTTATGCTGTCTGATGGAGAAAAAAAAAAGAAATTTCAGTCAGCAGATTATTCTCTTTTTTGATGAAACCCAAATTTCTTATACCTCTGGTCAACCAGTTTCTCACAGATAATATCCTATCTCTTTTTATTTTGACTGACCTAATCCTGACTTCTTGCCTTTAAAACGATGGCTTCAGAGAGCACCCTGATTTTATCTTGTAGCATTCATTTGATCAACATTACTAAATAGTGAAAAAATTAACCTAGGTTATTTTTCAGGGTGTTAGTTGGATATTTTGGTTGGGTGATTTCTTGTTGGTTTGGGTTTTTTTCCCTTAAATTTTTTGAAACCCAAAGAACCAATTTCCAGAACTGTTGGAATACCATTGCTGAATTAATTAACAGAGATGAAATTGCTCAACATCTCAGCAAACAGAGCCATAACACTGAATTGTGAATTGAATCTGCACAATTTAGAGCCCTTTTATCCCCCTTTCTAGGCAAAAAAATTGGAAAAAGCTTTGCAGAAGTCTACAGGACATATTTAGCATTCTGAAAAAAACACGTCTTCTTTATGAGTGCTTTTTTCAAGAGGGAAAACTAGCATGGGGTGATGCTTCAAGGGATAAAGCGTGACAGGAGGTGCATAGTACTGTGACTGCAGGAGGCAAGCAGCAGGGAAAAAAATTCCAGTCTGACACCTCCTCCAACATGTTTAATACTATATCCAAAGCTGGACTATAGGGTAGGTCAATAGAAATTCCAGGTGGCTGAGACTAGCATAGGCTAAAGTAACACAAACTTTTCTCTTTGGCATGGAGAAATGTTTCTAAGGCTTACATAGCTCTTGCCATTTGCAAAAGTGATGCCCATTAAAATGCTTACAGCAACAACCACCCTCCTTTTTTTGTGTGTTTTGCTTTAGAAGTAATGTATAATAATTGGAATTTGAGCCGAGTTTTCCAAGAGCTCAAGTTGTGTTAAATGAATATACACACACACTCTATTTCAAGATACACAGTAAAAATAATGCTTTAAAAATAATGTGTTTCATATGTGTGTGTATGTGTATGTTACAAATTAGCTGTTATTTTAAATGTTTCACTATAAAAAGCCCCCACACAACATCAGAGAGGAGTCCGACCCTATATAGTATTAAACTCTAGGGGTATATTTAAATAATTGCTCAAGTTCCAGTTTTTATTCTGATGCAATTAAAGTGTGCTTTACATGCTAATCAAAATTAAATAAAAATTATTAAGTGTTAATTTACATTTAATTAGTTTTCGGTAAAATAATACTGCATTTCCATGGTTCTCTGTGTAATACACAGAATAAACCAAAATGTAACATTCTATTATAGAAAACTTACTACTGTAGAAGCTATACAGGAGACTGTACAAGTCGTACAAAAAAACCCATTCCAAAAACATGGAACTGCTCTCATACAATTGAAACACTCTGCTCCTTTCCTTTATCAACTGGATGTGGCTTAAGGTCTCATTCACATAAATTAATACTTCAGAAAAATACCTTCTTCCTTGTCGGAGCCAGCATACTTAAACATGGCATGGGTGTGGGATGAATGGATTCAAGTTATTCCCTAGGGAGCTGCAGAGGTTTTCAAGAAGTAGCAGTGCTTTCTTCTCCACAGAAGAAAACAGGGAGCAGAACACAACCCAGGAGAGGTATTTTAGAGCAGAAAATTAGGTTGTCAGGTAAATAAATATCTTTTTTTTCCTCAAAAATTGTCCGGAGGACCATGGTGTATTTCAAAAAATAGTCAAAGTTGAAATACTTTGGAAAAAATTGCCACCCTCATTTCTCAGAAGTGTCTTGATAGGTTCAGGTTCCCTTCCTCTGCTTCTCATGGCTCAGCAAGCCTATAGTGTTCAGGTCCATGAAATGAGCCAGGTCATGGGACATGGATCATAGAGGTTTGTCTGAACTCCATCTCTCGCAGACACCTCTAGTCTGTTAAAGTCCATTCAGAGCAAGAGCACTGGACTTAGTCAGGACAGCAAGAAAAAAGCTTTCTGAATTCAAAATACTTCAAGGTTTGTTTTTTTTTTTTAAATTATTTCTGAGTTCTGAATGAAAGTCAATACATTTCATATTTCTCCTGAATGCTTGTTTTCTGCCATACAATTGTTTTTCAGTGGTTCTCTTTCCTAATTTGCTTTTGCCAGTTCTACTTGCAATGAATTTTATGACAGTCTTTGCAACACTAAAATGAACACAAGCAAAACCCCGTAAGAATCTCTGACTCTTCAGCATCCAGACTAACCTGGCACCTGTTGTGTCATGTCACCACACAATATCCTTTTCTCCTCCTGGTCTGGGATAGAAGTGATTAGTAGGGCTCAAGTGATAATTGAGTACTACCAAATTAATAAAATATAAAGGGAAAATAAATTTCTCCCCAAACTCTCAGTGTGAACAATTTTCCCCCTATAGCAGGTGGTGGATGTGATGTCATAGAAATTATAGGAAGGCATTGATAGGGACCTTAAAGGTCATCTTGTTCCAAACCCCCACCATGGGCAGGGATTCACCCACCAGACCAGGTTGTTTAGAGCTCCATCCAACCTGGTTTTGAACACTTCCTTTATTATTTGAGATTTTATACCAAGATACTTCACTAAATTATTTCTCATCCATTGGTCAGGTTCTATACAGTTCTTAGTGAAATCTGCAGCTATAAAATTAATTATATCAACTTACATTATGAACTAAATCATGATCAAAATACTTTATGGCTGAACTATGTCACCTTGTGCAAACTGCAACTTCAAAAAAAGCAGGTTGCTATCTAACATAAGAAAACTGACACCCAACAACTGCCTGCAATTTGTGCACATCACTTGAATTTGCAAGACATCTTTGAAATGTTGCCATTATGTATCGTGTGCCAACAGGATGTTTTCTGGTTCCTTTTTCTTATAAGACCCGAATTTTCAGGATGAAAGTTAAGAGGTTGTCCAGTTTCAGTGTGAAAGCCCTTCTACGGGTGAGTAGCCAGTGGCTCTCTACAAGTGTAAAGTTACTTTTGGGTATGAAGGAGAATGGACTGAACTCCTTCCCAAAGGGACTGTTTTTCATGTAAAACATGGGAAGGACCATCTATGGCAGTGTATTGGAAACACTAGACCTCTTTCTGGAATCTCTTTTCAGACTCTTATCTGAAGGCTCCTTGAAAAGCCTTATTTAGTTTTCAGAACCTACTTAGGATACCATTGACCTTTTGTCATTTAAAACCTCTAGATCCTTTAACAGTATGATCAAAAATAATAATAGTAGCCAATAGTATCTACATGAGCAGCCCTTGACTGCTTGATTTTCACCAGTCACAGAAGAGCTGGTTAGGATCACAGCTGCTTTATGAACAGTTCAAAACATGGTCTGACCAAGGACAGGCATTGCTCCCAAGATAACATGCAAAGGAAGTTTAAAACTGGGCAGAAGCATTTATGCTTTGCCTACAATGCATCATTCAACAGTTTGAAATGTTAAACAGGTAGAAGAATGATCTGAAGTACAGAGAGCCATCACAACAGTAAAAGCCAGGCTGGAAACAGGGCTATCCCACTTTCAGGACCTGAACTAACCTCTGCCCTGCCCTTCTTGGTGCTGTGCCAAGCCTTCTGCTGCCACCTGCCTATTTCCTTACAGAGCCACAAAGAATAAAGTATGGGAAAAATGCTTGTGAAGGACGTCTTTGGCAGATTTGCCC
>VZTJ01000753.1:1888195-1898815 GCA_013397795.1 Orthonyx spaldingii
GCATATTACATGCAGCTTAAACAAATAAAGGAGGGAAAGGAAGAGAGGAAGGAAATGTACCCATTTTATCCCCTTCCATTCTCCTAAGATCAGCCATTTCAATATGGGACCTTGTTTTGCAGGGCTTTGGATCAAAATCAAGGACTTTGTTTCTTCAGTTTTAAGAACTTTTCATCACTTTTTCCTTCTAGCCTGAAAATGCAACCTTAAATACTTTACCAGGGAAGGCTTCAGTGTTTGAAAAATAGTTTTATCCTGCCAGCACCTGCATTTAAAATCAACGTCAATCCAGATTCAATTCTGACTCCCACAAAGGAATATTAATTTTCAGCAGAAATTTTCTTTGCTCTTTATGTACACCTATTGCACAGGGTTGAGGAAAGAACGGGGAATTCTCCATTACTTGAGAGCATCCCTTCTGTTGTTTGTCCTTACTTCTCTGGTTCCCTCTATAACCTGTAAGGCACAAAGACAGAAAAACGTGCTCTGCCAGAAGATTCCTTTGGCGGTCAATTAGGGTGGAAGTCATAGTTTTGGATTACTGAGCACTGAATACAGAATTTGAACTAATTAGCAGGGATGCGGAGAGGTAGGTCTGATAAATGACTATTAAAATTATTATTGTGTAACAGACAAGCATGTGTAGGACCACAGTGGAGGAGGCTGGAACATGGGATTTGTTCTCTTAGGTCAAGACAGCTCTGTGCCAAGCTGAGTATTCTCCTGCCAGCCAACTTCAACGTGTGCTGCATCTGGATAGTGTGGAAAACCACAACAATGAACCCACCCTATTGTGCAGTTCTGAAGAAGGGAGTGAGCTAAAGGTGGAATTCCCTCCTGATCTCTGAGTGAAGAATGCAGTTTAACTTCACTTCTGTTTCACCATGTATGGTTATAAAACCACTCAACCCAAATCCTGTCTTTACCCAAGATCCTTTTTACACCCTACTGTTCCTGCTTCTTCCGTGGTCATTCAGTATGGGTTTATCTGGCACGAATTCTGTGTTTTAAAACTGCTTGCATCTCACGAAATCGGTATGCAGACTAAGGTTTCTTATTCATGGTGAGCTGTGCTGGATTTGGATGTGACCACTGAAGATGCCACAGCTCACAGCTGTCTTGTGTACCCACGAGCTGGGAACTACAGAAATCAACTTCTGGGAGAGCAGACCAAGTCGTGTCTGCCCTTCATTAGTCACAGTGCCTGGTCATTATACTAACAAAATCTACTATTCCTGCCATTTGTATCAATTTGTCGACTGGCAGCAGTTCCATCCTACTCTTCCTGCTGGACTTTCAGTATCCTGCAACTGAATGTAGGCGAGTATGGTCCTAACTTTGCAGAGCCGTAACCAGCTTGGCTTCTGAGACAGCTGTATCAAAAATTGATATATGTCTAGGTACAAACATCTTGTCTGTGTCAGCTGCTTTTGGATGAAATTTGGTGTACTGAGGGTAGGTGTTTCTTTTAGCTCTTGCCATCTTGTTAACATAATACTTAATTTTATGTATGGTTTGTATAGCTGTATATACATGTGTATATGTTAATGCTTTAGTGAAAAAAAATAGTACTGACACTCAAGTTTTAGCCTCTGGGGCTTTTAAAATCTATGTAATTGATTATTTGGTGTCCAGAAATATTTCTTTTCTGTAGCAGGTGATTTATAACCTTAACTTTAACACAAATCTTGGATGCAGTTCATGCTTCCAGTTGAGTGGCTGATACTCTTTAAACAAAAGACTGCTATGATGACAGCTACTGTATAATGGACTTCTGTGATGAATTTCCAGATGATTGATCATTCATCCAAAAACTCTTGAACTTCTGGTATTTTCAAACATTTTCATGACTAAACTGTAAGTTAGCCTGAATATCCATGATCAACAGATGACATGAGCTTAAGAACAACAAACAGTAAAATATATCCTGAACTAACTTTGCAGAAGTACTTGCACATTATTTTAATCAATTGAACAATTCTAATATTTTGTCAGAGATGAAAAATTAGCTGCCACTGAACTGACTGCTTCATGAGCCTGAACTCTGCCTACAGAGTCCATAGGAATTTTTTTCCCTTGCCATCAATGGGGTTTGAATAAGACCTTAAAAGGAAAACCCTTCTGATTTCTATAGGACTTCCTCCTAAGGACATAGTTGTTCACAAGGGCAAATCCTAACAAATCCTCAAATGGTCCAAAATACTGCCAGCAATCTGGGACCAAGAGATACAGCACTTCTGTTTATTATTTGTTTTCTGCGACAACTCAGCCGTACTGAAAATTCCAGTCTGTGTGAAACATAAGTTTATTTCCAGTTTTAAAAACTGAACTCTGCATTCTTCAGTAAATGGTGGCAGGAGCCACTCCTTGTTGCAAAGCCATTTGGGTCCCATTTCATTCCACAGCTGCTGTCTTTTTCTTTCCTCTATTAAAAAAAAAAAAAAAATCAGCACAAACATTTTCATAAGAACAAACTGATAATTAAGCAATAATGACATGATGGAGAAAGTGGAGGGGTTTTAAAGCTCTCAAACAAATTCTAGGGTCACCAGGAGTCAACTTCATCATACATTTAATTGAAAGCTTACCTGGACAATTGCATCATATTTTTCCCTCTACCAATACTTTTTCTCTAGATGTAGTGAAATTTTAGTTCTTGCTAAATTACATGCAAGGCTGCAAGTTCCATTCTTATTAAGAGTCTTTTGCAGACATTGAGCAAGGATGTGAAAAATGTACTTGATATGCAAACATATTCTTAGGAAAAAAAAAAAAAAGATAAGGTTTACCAAGTGCTGGAATCTAATCAAGTAAACCTAAAGTGAATGGAAATAACCAAAGTACAGATGCTATGGAATTTAGCCAGTAGTTCATACCCTTGTGAGTGGTGCCTCTGAGGTCCACGATCTAATTTATTCTTGGTATAATTCCATGGATAAATCTGCACTCTCGGGACTTCTTTGTGGGATGCAGGTTCCAAGTCTCTATCAGTATTGAAAGATGAATTGCAAATCAAGAAAATTCACAGTGAGAACTGCAAGAATTTCATGAGATACATACACATATTAAAAGATGAAGACTTTCAAAGCTGTCGTGTGTCTCCATGCATAGAATATATTATTAAATTGACAGATGGTACATGGCCCTTACAACTGTTGAGACTGTTATTGAAAGCATATTCATGACTTTTCCATGTCAGAATCAGTAAATCTCCACTGCATTTTTTTTCCTCATTTGCTCTGTCCTAGCTCCTCTATGCAAATAAACCTAGGTTTTGCACATTGTTTCAGTGCCATTGATATGTTTTAGACCGGATATATATTAATCATATAAAGGCGACACTCTATTGTGCTGTGAAATTTCTATCAAGAGACTTAAAACAATATTCTTTTTTCGCTTACTTTTTTCCCATATCCTAGTGATTTCAGTGGATGCCACAACATTGTCAAAGAAATAATAACAGATTTTCTTCCGTTGCTTTGGTGCGTGACTGCAGAGAACAAGTCACGCTCTTTGTCATCATTTAATGTGTGCTGCACAATTAGTGACATTCTGGTTTCCAGCTAGCAGTCAAAATGTTCTCAGTTCAACAAGTGATTATTTATTTCCCTTTTTGGAAAGAATGCAGTGGCAAATACAATGCAATAATTTTTTTCCCTCATTTTTATTATTTATATCCAAAATACAACAGATCCTAATTGAGAAATAAAGGCAGCAAGACAAAATTCCTGCTTCAGTGAACTTGCATCTAATATATCATCATGGTTTTGAACAGAGATGAATGCTGCAGACAAAAAAAAGAGTAATTTGTATAGCTTTAGGGTCAGCTAGGCATTCCCAGGAATAATTTTCTGTGTTTTTCGGCAAGTACAGCACTTACCATATATGTTCATAATATTTACATACCATAACGTTCTTAGTTGTAAAAGCTCAGGGTCATATTGTCACACGCCTTGGAGGATTAGTGGGAAAGTTACTCACTTGTAGCTTGGTGCCTGCTTGTCTGCACATACATTGCAAAACAAAAGGAAATCCCCTTCAATTCAACTGATGCCAACAACTCTCCTTCCTAACAGTAATAGAGAAGGTCGACTTTGGTGTATGACTACTGACATAGGATTTGTTAACATTTTGGTGACTTTTCCAAAATGAATACATTCACAGTCAAAAGAAGTATTTCCAGAAGCACCTTGAAGATTTAGGAGCACAAATCCCACGAGTAAAGGATTTGTGAACTCAGAAGGCATAAGTTATATTTTTCCTAAAAGCATCCCAGGAAGCTTTCTTGATGGCCATCCTCTCCCACTTTCTTTACCTCAAGACACAGCTCAGATGCAGCAGGAAGACACTCTCTCACATGCCTGCAGCCCCGCTGGCAAGGCTGGAAGCTGTCCATTAGGTATCTGGATGGACAGGAGGATATCAGGAGGTGCAAGGCAAGGCTGGGGACCATTCCACAAGCCTTTCCTTCACAGCAGGGAAGGCTTCAACAGGTCTTTTTTTTCAAATTTCTTACAAATTTTGGTTTGTACTTAAAAAATACCTTGAAAAACTCACCTTCAGCTCTGTTCTGTGATAGGCAGAATGCTAAGTGGGAAAAAAAGAGTTGAAGAACATAAGGATAAGGTCATATTATCAGTTACAATCACTAACTTATGCATTATATATGTGTGTTTATGACTTAGTCCACTATTGTCAGACACCTTGGTTTTACTTAATATTACCTCAAACATTAAAATTTATAACCAGTCATCTGTATATCATCTAAGTGGTGAATCAGTACCTCTGGATCCATAAAAGTGCTAGAAATTTTGAATTTTGTAGGTTGACACAGTTGTTTGTCTCTGCAAGTTTACAGCTGCTCTTGCTTTTGTTTGAGTTTCGCAAAAAACTCCAAGTATTTTCTGCCTCCCCTTCCTCTCCCTTCCCTTTCCTTCTGGTCATGGTATTGCTTATCTGAATTTCTTTCTTGGATAGTTCCCTGGCAATCCTTTTTGCGGTAAAAGATGAAAAGCATGGAGAAGTCATCTCAGAAGAATTACTGGATCTTTTCTCACCCCTGAAAAAGAGAATTAAAACAACTGTAACATCAATGAAATTGACTGTGATGCTGCCAAACAGAAATTATTGTTACAAGGCCTTTAGCTGTTAGCATAACGAAATAGATCTTGGATTACTGTTACCCAAAACAGCCTTTAATGGAAAAAAAGCCACACCCTGCTAATGTCTCTGAACTTAAGGGATGCAAAACAACAATGATAAGGGAGACCACACAATTCTGTACAGAGCCCTGTGTTCCAGAAGTTTAACAAATACGGGCATTGCAGAGCAAATCCTGCTGGTAGTTCTCATAAGTAAAAGATGACTTCATTTATTATTTTACAGAATGACATTCTCTTATTCAAGTAATTAGTGCATATGTTGGAGGACTCAGCTCATGATACAGTCCTAAAAGCTTACATTTTTTGAATACTAATTCCAGATTGCAAGATGATTGAAGGGGAACTAAAATGAACTGATTTTTAAACATCTCAAGTGACATGCTCCCCATGAAAACTGTGTTTTGTAGACAATTTCAGGCCCCCAAAAGACATGTCCTTACAGTGACCTTACAGCTATGCAATGGACACTTAGGATGACATCATAAAGAGGCCACTACATTCCAGATTAATTTGCTATCTACTAGTAAGTATTAATCTACTGTCATTAAAATGGGAGCAGAATGACCACATCTGTGTCAGTCAGGCCTTTAGAGACCATGTTAATGTCTGCAGTGAAACTGTATGACAAGTAAAGGTCAGAGACACATGACCTCATGCATACATTTTATTTTGAGTTACTGTGCTGATGCTGTGCTAGGAGACACTTTGAACATTTTTTTCATATTGTACCTGCAGTGCTCAAAGTTTTTCCTGTTGCCTTTAACTCTGCAACCATCTGTGAACAAGTTTGGTAAATGGAAATTCCCTCCAACCTTCTTGGCATTTTCCTAGTTTTTATCCTTTTTCTATCTATTTTCATGCATTCTTTCTTTGCGTGGTTTGAGCTGAGAAACCCTTTTTAATTAGGCTATAGTGATCTGATTACTACAGGTGCAAGGAAGGAATTTTTTCCTGAGGGGTAGTATTGTAGACTTAGCTAAGAGGGATAATACTTCACTTGTTTTTACCTTCCTTCCACAAATCAGGTGTTGAATTCACTATGCAAGACTTCATGGGCCAATGGTCTGATCTGATAAGGCAAGTCGTATGCTCCTACTTACACTGCATGGCTACCACTTGACTTAAATCATTAAAGTGTACCCTAAACTGAGGAGCACAGGAGGAATTTTGAATACATAGCACTAATCTTTTTCCTTTTTGTAATTTTTTTTTTTAATTTTTTTTTATTAGCTAAAGACCTTAATTCATGAACAGAAGGAATGCCAGACTAGTATGAATCAGATGGGCTAGAGACATGCAATGTAGTGATAAAAGAGAAGTCCCTTTTTGGATGAAATACAAGCCTATTTTCAGGCAGCTGTGAAGTTGACAGATGAGTCTTTGTAATACTATAACCACCACCTCCTGCATGGGACAACCTCAGAACATTCTGAATCATCCTCGGGATACATAGAAGCCAAAGGCTGATAAAGACATGAGTCGGTCTCCTCAGAGGCTTGTAGGGGATTTCTCTGTCCTCTCTGTTCTCTGTTCTCTTTTGTTTGACTGTGGTTTTAACTCTCAGGGGGAGTCCTGGTGGAAGTAGAGACCTTGCAGTTGCTGTTGCAATAGGTTTAAAAAAACCCCATCCAAATAACAACAAAAAACCCTAGCATCTTTTTATTTAAAGCCAAAAGTTTATAAGCTGCTTTACAGAAACATTCCAAAGGAAGAAACAAAGAGTGAAAAGAGACTGCTGATGAATGGAAGCTTGTAGCCTCAAAGCAATGCCAGGCCAATAGCAGTTTATTTGGAATATTTGAAATCCTCCTGTGTGTATGAATTTTGTCAGGCGTAGACTGAAGTTTGTTCAGTTTCTGTCCTTTAAACAAATGTAGGGATGAAGTTGCATGAATTGAAAATCTCAGACCTAACCAGGAGATTCTGCCATGCAGAGCTCCAGTCAGATTTCCAGTGAGGGCCATCTGAGTAAATCATCTGGTCAGCTTTGGGAATTGTGTGCCTAAATCCCCTTTGCACCTCTGGAAATGTTTGTCATTATGTGCCCATGTGGGGAACTGTGCAATTGTGTGTGGCTATAGCTCTGAGTCCACAGAGTTGGAGGCCATTTCTTTTTTTTATAGACATGGATATCTTATCCAGGAGCTGGCTCTGTTATCCCATGATACTTTTTGTGGTTTACTTTTCTATTGCTTTAGGCTTGCAATTGTTCTGCTAGTTTGCTGTCAATAGTCCCTTTACAAGAACTTTGTAGAAGATGACAGGGATGTAGGGATGTGTGGATGTGACTGTTACTGCAAATAATGCTTGTGAAGATGAACTCCACACTTCCTGGCCATGAGAAATGGCCATCACCCACTCTTCACATTAAACCTATCAATCAAATCATCATTTTTTACTAGTGAATAGCTAAGAGAGGGCTGGATTGAAGACTTTAACCTAAAGGCTTCCTGCAGTATCATTTCAAGCATGGGCAAAATATTCAAGAAAGGAAAGCAGTTTATAAATGGATTAAAACTGGAGAAGGTGAGTGTCACTGGGTAGTATAACATCTGTAGACTTTATGTGATTGGTTCTCATGGACTATTTAGCATTCATGATATCAACCCTTAAACAGTTTGCAGGATAGGTCTGCAAAGCTTTGCAATGTTTGTCTATGTTTTTAAATGTCTACTCAGAGTGCTTGTGGAGGAAATATCCTGGATCTTCGTAAAGAAGGAATTTATTCATTCCATGTAGTATATAATGGAGGAACTGAAGAATCACTAAGCAGCTTAATTTTCTTTTAATATAGGACAAGTTCCACCCACACAGACACACGTTTTATCTGGAAGGGAGAGGATGCCTAAATTGGACCATTACTGTCTCACTGGACTAGAAATGCTTAGACCATCACCTCTCTGGAGGCACCCAGGCAGTGAGGCCCATGAAGCCATTTGCAAAACTTGAACCAATGCTGTGTTCCACACTCCAGTTCTTAATAAAAAATGACCAGGAAAAACTAAAAATGAAGTGAAGTGTAAATCAGAGACACAGTAAAAACTGCCTTAGAAAAGATAGATAATGTGTTAAAAAAGATATCACACTTTACAAAGTCCTTTCTTTTAACAATACCTGTGAGAATATCCTCCAGCTTCTTTCTTCTCCCTCCCTTCTTTCCAGATTTTCTCTGGCTGGATTCCACATAGCAGAAACATTACACAAGAAGGAGCTCTTTGCAGAAATATGGAATGAAGGATTGGTTGAAGGCATCAAAATAGGGCTTATAATGGAAACTTAGAGTATGGGACAGTTCCTTGGGGTTCCACAGTATGTCAGACTTTATCTGCAGCTTATCAAAAGCTATGTCTATTAAATTGTGATCTGTTGTAACCAACTATTTACCATTTGCTATTGCCTTTTAAGACTGAGTGCAGAAATGCTCTCTGAATCTCAGCTGGATCACTTAGAATGATTGCTGCACATTGCTGCCTTTTAATAATTTTCAAAGGCTGGTAGCCAACAGTGAGAAGTACAACCTTCCCATTTAGCAGTACCATAAGAACTGTTCTCAGTTAGATGTCAGGGCTAGGCTACAGCTGAGGATATTCACTGGGTGTTGATACTTAGAAAAAAGTTTTCACTTTCTTGTACTCCTGTGTTGTTCTTCAGACTTTCTGATAAGATACTAGACATTTGGTGGCATTTAGACAGAATCTTGGTTGCCCAAACAATTCTGAATTCCAGGAAGTGACAAGCAGGAAAAAAGAAAAGGTATGTGTTTTTAGGGTTGCCTAGAGGGAGGAGAATTAAGCTCTCATCAGGAATTGGACTTTACTGGAGACAATGCTTTTAGAAGCCCCCCCTCCATTCCAGCGATAACTTCACTTGTCCATGCCCATGTTAGCTTTCCCAGTGCAGGCCATCCTTTGGTGATTTCATCTCAATTATATTCCTGATATTGCAAGAAATATAGGGTTTAATAATATATCTACAGGTGAGCAGACATAAACTTTTAGAAGACCCCTCCATTTATTTTGAGTAGGAAACAGAGGGAGGAAGTGGAAGGAAGGGAGGCCCTATGTGCCACATCCATAACTGGTGAACATCATTCTCTATTAACTGAGCTCTGGGTGCAGAAACTCATCACTTTTTAAATTTTTCCCTGGCTGCTGGGAAGAAGAGCATTAAAAAGGAGAAAGTGCAGGCTCAATGCTCTGAATGCTGCTTAGGAATTCTCCAGAGAGGAACAGAGGGAACCAGCATGAATAACTCCTAGCAACTTTCCCGTTAATTAAAATCTGACAAGCAGCTGGCAGCTGAAAGGGGGAGCTGTAGGTGGGGGAATCCTGTGGTTCACCACCACATTCCTCACATTCATAAAAGCTACGGAATATTTCACTGTAGGCCCGCCAGAAATGTCGATGGAAATGTGAATTAAAAGAAAGAGCTGTCTGAAGGTGACAGAGATACTGGATGCAGCCCAGGTAACACAAAGATGAAAATATATGAAAGTTTATGACATTAATGAAGGAACTTCTGTAAAAACCGTTCATTTTGATGAAAGGTAATATGATTCAAGAGATGCTATAGTCTGCAAGATGAAACTATCTGCACGAAATTCATTCTGGGGAAGAGGTAGAATAAATTCCTTCTGTGCCATCCCTCTGAGCCCAAATGTTGGGGCAATGGTTTTGGTCTCAGTAGCGGAGTTATTCAGCATTTCTGTGGGAGCTTTTCTGGGCTGCAGCTTGCTGTGGTGTATCTTTCCCTGCCCTCTCAGGCAAAGGCTGTGACAATTTTCATGACAGCTCTCACACTCTGGAATCACCAGCCTTGTGATAGTGGCTTTCAGGTTTCTGGTGATAGATAATTCCTCAGAAAAGGATCCACTTATTTCCTGAGGGAGGTTGTCTTTTATTTTCCACAGTACTGTCTGGTTTTTCATAGCCTTGGCATTGGACTGCATTGCATATGGCTAAAACAAATGTAATGATTTCCTCTTGCAGCATGGTACCTCTGCTGGTGCCTCTTGGTCTTCTCTACAAATGAACCTCCTCATGGTCAGGCACAGATTTGTAAAAGAATGCAATTATTGCTTCACAACCATTATATTTAGGCCATATAGGATATAATAGACTCATATTTCATACCCAGCATCTTTTCTCTGTTGAGATGTTAGTCTGAAGGGCTTTATGAAAAATGTGAGTTATCAACAGTGCCATGACAAGGAGGTCCACAGCAGAAGCCATTTTATGTGCAACAATTAAATGACATTTCCTTGCTCTGAGAACAGTGGAAAGTTGGCCAGTCATTATCATGTGGAAAATAATTTTAAATCCCCCTGGACAGTCACCACAGACAGCTGGAAGAATTTACCCTGAAACAAAAAAAATCATAATGAAAAATGCTGTCTTTGGTACCATTATTCTGAAAGTGAACCAAAGCCTTGAAAGTAAAAAAAAAAAAAAAAAAAAAA
>VZTJ01000753.1:1898824-1926113 GCA_013397795.1 Orthonyx spaldingii
AAAAAAAAAAAAAAAAAAAAAGGCAAAAAAATAAAATTAAATGCTTTTAGGTTTCTTGTAATCAGTTGCCTTAATTTCTTCCCCATTTCAGCTTTCTAAGGGTTCATTTCTGTTTGGTATCTGGCATTTAGGCAGATTGTTTGCTGCCCAAACATTTTCAAAATTCCAGGAGGTGATAGAGGGAAAAAAGCATGTTTTCTTAAGAGTGCTCATAGAGACCCTTTGCTGATTCCTCTATTTCATGAATATTGCTCCCTAGGTTAACTTTCTCATTTGTGTAATTAGACACTGCTGGAGATCTAACTGAAAGTGATTGTAACCATCTTTTCATCCGTAGAAGGCTAAATATAGGGAACTTTTTAATATTTCCTTTTTCGTTAATGAAGTACTTCCACTTAGTTAACAAAACTAGTAGTCTTCAATTTATCTCTACTGAGATGTCTGACTGCAGTTCTGTTTTCCAGCTGAATATTTTATCTCTTCTTGTCTGGTATGGTACAAGAGCAGCAGAGAGTGCTAATTGCCTGTGTTGTGTTCCAAGACCATCTGCTGAAATCTGGGTTTACCATGGTGGTTCCTTTCTTCAACAGCTTATAATTCAATGCCCTCACTTTACTTTTAGGCCCTGGGTTTCTTTGCCCATTTTCTGGAAATCATTGCCTTCTCCAACACTCTCACCCCACCCCCTCATCAGGATTTCTCACTGGGAACAGATAATTAGTGCATCCAAAATTAGTACATGGACAGTTTTTACACAGATTTTCCAGTTTTATGGTTTTGCCCATTCCTTTTAATTTTGCCTTCCCATTTATTCTTTTAACTTTTCTTAGAACATCAAGTGTGGAGGCAAAAACTGAAAGTGGCGTCTGAGGAAAGGAAGTGCAGGATCCCTTGGCTGGAAACACCCTGAAAATACAGTAATGAGAACTGTGTTTGGGGTTACCCAACAAGCCTAAGTAGGACCTCCAGGTGTGGTGTTTAAATTCCTGAGTGTCACCTCTACTTGCCCACGTGCATAACTTGTAAGAGCTGCAAACCTGTGACCTGAGAATGTTCATCAGCTATAATAATCAAGCCTCAAACTAGTCAATTCAATAATCTAAATCAATTAATGTCTGTTGCTTCATTCAAGATACTACAGTTCCTCACTGCTTCCAGACAAAGAGCTGAGTAAAAATATTTCCTCCCTATCTAAACTAATCCTCTTTCAGTTTAAAGGCACTATTCCTTGTCCTTTCATGACATGTCCTTGTGAACAGTCCCTCCCATCTATGCCTCCTTTAGGGACTTCAATAATGACGTAGGATTGGAATGTCTCTTGCAATATGATCTTGTCCTACATTACAACTTCCCCTTGAGATTTTTTAAACTTTTTTTCTTTCTTTCTTCATGCAGAAATCATGAAGCATCACAAATTTTCTGTATTAATATTTCCAAAAGTCGTGTGTTCCTTCTCAGCACCTTCCCAGTGAAGCATTGAATTGTGTCCACCTGGGAAAAGCTTCATTCCCAGTATGGCATCAATCCCCACACAGACTGAAGAAAACACATTTTCTCCTGGGCTGGTTTAGCTGTTGCAGATGTTCCTCATGACTTACCTGTTATCTTGATTCATAGGAACTTATCCTTTTCATAAAAATGCCTACATTGGTTGTTTCCTGAATAAGCATGAGACATACTCAAAACAAAAGGAAGCTTTATGTTCATGAGGCAAAGTTGTTTTTATAAAATAAACTCACACAATTAATCAAATAAAGATATAAAACATATCCAACATGAATCTCATGTTCAGTTGCTCCCACGTTAATTTTCCTTCAGAGAATCTCTCAAAGATTCCCTCCCAGGATGGGGTCCCATACTTTGGTTTCTCTTTCTTTTTCACACCTGGGCAGCTGGTAGTTTCTCAGTTTAAAGGAAATTCTAAAGCATTTATCAAGTCATCTTTTCTTTGTGAATTTAGGGGACCTTGTTTTGTATCATCTGGAAGGATGGCAAAGGCACACTCAGACAATCTGAGTGCAAAACTCTAATACCTTCTGCAAACTTTGGAACTGTTGTGATAACCTTTCTACCTTTATTTTTTTTTTTTAAGAATCAGTACACTGAAATTTTCTAGAGTTTTCAAGCTCACATTTTTGAGAACAGTAAAAGAATAATAAAAGTGATAGACTTTCAAGAAAGGTTTTTATTTCCATTAACCAATATTCTCAAGAGATTAAAAATCTTGGGAAAAAATCTGCAAGGTTTTTTTGCATGCTTACACACTGTATTTATTCCATAGATGTGTGATCATGGAATACAGATATTTATATATTCTAACACAAAACCACCAACATGGTTCCAGCAAACACTTTGAAAGACCACACTCACCTCTTTTCTAAAGCAAATTGTGGGAGAATTCTTTGATATATCCTCATACACCTGTATTACTGGAATCCATAATTTCCTTTTAATATTTGTTCCTGCTCTATACGTGACATAAAGAGATAAAAGTGGTCAAGTAGAATTTATTACACAATGAAATATTTTTGATATAGACCTTTTTTTCTGCTAAACTGAGAAGCACAAAAAAGCAGAATAAACAAAATTATTACTCATCCCAATTTTGTTGGATGTAGTTATTAAAAGGGTGTATCCTGTAAAAAAAAAAAAAGAAAAGCAATAAGAAAAAAAGAAATAACGATACTGTGTCAGACTGATTTAGCATAATGGTCAGTATTATTTTCTTCATTCTACAAAACAATATTTAGGACTTTTTTTTGCCAGGGAATCCAATGAAATATCCCAACGGAGAGCAATGGGCTCTTGGTTGTAAAGAGACTACAGTCAGCATTTCCAATGAGGTGCTAGAGCCAAAAAACCAGATGCCTCTGCAGTACACCACCTCCCTCTCTTGCCACTTCTGTTTCTGTACCAAATATTCTTTTTTTTCTGTCTGTTCAGAAAGCAGAAAGTTGTTGCATTCTATGTAATTTCTTGTGTTTTCATTTGTAATAAAACTTTCATCTTTTGGGGTGTATAAACATTGTCATATTGTTGCATCCCCCTTCCATCCACTCAAAACGCTGCTGGTAGAACCCGATTCATGACTTGGCAGTCTGATTGCACTCTTCTCTTTGCATTCTTGCATTAATTATTTCCCCATTACTGTATCAAAAATAAACTTCTTATCTTTGTTAGTAAAATCACACAGTGTTTATCTTCATCCTATTCAATCTTCTATACACAGAAGTTTTGTTTCCATCTTCCTTCATACCTATAATGCTTGATTTGAACTCCTTTCGTTAGTCTACTCCACGCACACACAGTCCTATCTACATCCTGAAAGACACCACCTTATCGTCTTTGAAGAAAAGGTGTCATGCTTCCAGAATCATTCCTGCTCATTATTTGACATACCTGCGGTTTTGGTCTGCATTTTTTTCTTCTTTGATTTTTCTGCTCTGCTGAGTTCCTACCTTAATTTCAAAACCTACAACTTTTCTGCATCACATCCTAACAGATATATTTCTTATGAGTGCTTTAGGCAGCATCACTTTTTAATTCTTTATGCAACGCTTATTACAACAGCTGCTTGATTGAGACTTGCATGGTGTTCATAAAGATCTCTCTTTTTAGGAATAAGGGTTGGAATGAGTCCTTTCCAACTCAAGTCATTCTATGATTTTATGAGTCTACAAATATAGGTGTGGAAAGGACATACACGTTGGGCACCACTTAACGCTGTCCCCGGGGGGGTGTGGGGCGGGTGGAACTTCTGCGTTCACCAGGAGGGTCTTGGAGATTCTGAAAAACCCCACTGGCCAGTACTGCCGGGTACTGGAGCAGATAATTCTGTCCTCTACCCCAGCCGGTGTTCTGGCGAGTATCCACCTCCCCCAGGTAGATGGCTAAAGCGTTACCAGGGTTAATCAGAGAGCTCAGTCGCATGGAGTTCCAGAGCACTTTATTCCTGAAGGGGTCCAGTGGCGAAAGAGGGCGAATGGCCTTGGGAGACCCTTTTTATAGGGTCTGGCCAGGGGGCAATGGCACAGGGGAGGAGAGGGAGGCGGGGTTATACAGAGAGAGCAAATGATAAGGTAGGGGGACAGGTTGCAATTAACATATCCAGGTAAGGTTACACAGGGAGAAACCACTTCGTTTTCCAGGGGGAGGTCTCACACAGCTGAGTTATCCCACCAACGTTCCGGGGTGGGCTGAGCAACCCCGACAAGAGTTCCCCTGAGTCAGACTTGTTTGGGTAGTCATGCTTGAGTCTTGACCCTGTGCTTTGTGCAGGGGAGGTTATGCTCTCTCCTCATCATCCCGAAAGATATACAAGAGTAGGAAGGAACAAATGGGTGCACAACTGACATACCACAAGTTTTCTCACAGTTAGGATACTTCCAGTGCCATTCACTGCTAGGAAGCTGAGTATTAACTCTGGAACCTTCAGAATCAAGACTAGAAAAAAAGCTGTGCATCTTTCACAGCAAAATGCAGCACATGCAAACAGAAAATGAAGAGAGGGAACAATTTGTATAAGGAATGCAGAGAGGAAGAGGAAAGAACAACTTCAAAACCAGTTCTATTTTAAAAGAAACAAACAAACTATCATTTGCTTACTTATTTTTTTGGTCTAACTTCCCCCCTTCCTCCCTTATTCCATTATTAAAAATAATACAAGTGTTGAAAGGACAGCTGAAGCCTTCTGACTCTTCTCTGTAACATACTTTTTCAACTCTGTCTTTTTCCCATGGAGATAATAAAAAGCCCTGAAGTAAACAAAGCTCAAACAAACCTCCTAAAACTTTCAGTGACTCCTAGCAAACTCATCAATTGAAGTATCTGTAATTATTTGATCACCTTCTGGTTTTATATTTCATCCATGGATATTTTTGCCTTTTCCTTGATCTCCTGGGACTTTTCTTTAGGTGATTTTCCCTGGATTTTATGTTTACTATGTGAGATGAAAATTCGAAATATCATATATGTGTAAGGAGGTGCAATATTTGTTGATTTAATTCTGCATCCCCAAATGTCTTCTGCCTCCCAAGCAATCCCTGTTCCTTCTGTATTTATAAGAAATCAAGAGACTAATTTCCTTGCCAGATTTTCTCTGAATTTTGCATGATAAAACCATTGTGGATGTGGAGGAATAAGGCATTTCTGGAATGCTGGCCTATTTTTAACTCTGTATATTTCAGTGGTCAAAGTTACGCAAGTGTTTTCTAAAATAATGCCACATGTCCTCATAGAGGAACACAAATACCTTATGGTTTTATCATCAAATGCGGAAACAGCCCTAAACATCACGGGGAGACAGCTCAATGGGTGGTCTGAAACTCCTATCTTTCCTTCTTGGAGCAGGAAGGAAACTCAAGTATCTGGTCCTTTAGAAGAGACTAATGTGTGGCTACATCAGATAATTACAGAACAGTTTACACCAATAAGGTCATTAAACCTTGCTGTTCTTAGGTTCACATGCTTAATAATCAGCAATGTGAAGTTTGAAGAAGTGGGTGGCCAATTAATCTCTTATTCATCTTTTCACAGTCAGTTTAATGACATGCTATGGATATTGTAAAGCATTAGGATCTTTAAACTCATACTATAGGATGCAAAGGCAGCTTCTACCTCTGCAGTGGATAGATTTTCCTTCATTTAGAACGACGTTAAATTATACACAACAAAAACTCTGCCTGCAAAAGAACAGCAGAAGCTGTTTTTCCCTTGGAATGTGTGAAATCT
Source organism: Orthonyx spaldingii (assembly GCA_013397795.1). NCBI lineage: Eukaryota > Metazoa > Chordata > Aves > Passeriformes > Orthonychidae > Orthonyx > Orthonyx spaldingii. The sequence goes on from VZTJ01000753.1 coordinate 1,904,555, forward strand.
GTTGCTTGGTAATTGCTATTTTTAATGCAGCCATGTAGCATAGCACAGTGTTCACCAACATTTTTATGCACCTCTGCATATAAAGATTACAAGTCCATTCATTCTTCAGCTTGTGTTTTTCAAATGCAAATCTTCTTCTATAGATTGGATCCAGTCTAAAACACAGATGAATTTCTTCAAAATGTCAAAACTTTTATTTTAGAATCATACTTTGTGGGAGTTGCTAAGACCTCGTTCCCTCAGACTTCTCCATTTAAATCTTTAGACCTAATACAACTGTTTGGCAGGAGCTGGTGAAACTGCAAATCAACGCACAAGGAGTATAATGTAACTAAAAACTTCCCTAAAATCTGGTGAACGAGGCCTGCTTTCAGATCATAATAACACTCATACACTTGATATTCAGGACACTTGCTGTGGATTTAGAACTAGTAAACCAAATGGAATGTGGTTTAGAGTGTATCCCGAAGTCAGATCGACAATGGATATATTATGGAAATATAAAATGTTCTTCACTGTAGTTCATAGGTTACTTGCTTTTAATCAAATCACTGAAGTATTCAAATATGGAAAAATGCTGCAAATTCATCATATTTGTGAAAGTTAGGGGGAAAAACCTTTGGTTAATCTCTGAACTCCATGGTCTTTTCTTCTTTTTTTTTTTTTGCTTTGAGTTGATGACATTCAAAGTTTAAAAATTATAGCATTAAAGAAATCATACTCACTTTTGTACAGCAATGTTGTTGAAGTTTTTGTACAACCAAAAAGCTGAAAAGACATAATCAGTTTTGCTTCTCCTTCCCTTGCTGGTGGTCTGACTAATACAACACCCTTGGTGATGGACTGCAAATGCTGCAGGGGAACAGAGCAAAATTATTTTTAAAAAGTTCTAACTTACCTTTGCCTTTTTAAAATCTGAAAAACACTCCTATTAATGGAGCCTTTTGTAGCCTTTCCATCCTTTCCTACCAAAGCTTGCATTTTTGGTCTAAGTTACTTGACAGTGACCCTTTTCAAATGCTCAAATAAAACATGTAACTTTATTTGCAGTTCCTGAGGCAACCACTGTAAATGGCAGCAACACAGAGAATTGCTGTAAGTTTACTGTTATGTCACTATGGTGTCCATATATAAAAGCAAACTACTGTTTTCTCTGGAGCTGTAATAAATACATTTTAAGGCACCCAGTTGCTAAGGGCAATGATTGCGTTCAAGTAAGAACTTGAAAACATGTTTTCCTGGTGACAGGAAAGGGGCCCCGGCAGCACCGAGTGTCCTAGCCTGGCATCCCACAGCTCACCCTGCGACCACTGCTCCTGCACCAGTCTGAAGAAAGAGGGAAAGGGCTGGCTCCATTCCTTGGAACAGCACCTCAAACCAAGAGGCTAAAGGCAGGCTTTGTGGTGGGGGACCAGAAAAGCCATGGATGCTCCCCCTTGTGCAGTGCCACAGCTCACAGTGGATTATGAACTCTAATAGCTTCCACTCTCCCTGTTCAGTAGCTGAGCAGTGGGACTCCAGACTTTTTGGGGCTATCATAGCAAAGCTCCCAGCTTGTCGCCTGTATCCTTGAATGTGTCCACTCTCAGGCAAGTTGTCAAGATCAGGAAGAAAATCTGAGAGTGCTACTTAAAACTTTGATGTTGCAAGGACTCCTACCCTGCTAGATCTTCTCTAAAAAACTGACAGAATATTGGCTTTGATTTCAACACTTAGGCCATTTTTAGATGTGTAAATGGAGTAGCAAGGAAGTTTACTCAGGAAAGTAAAGAATCCCTACATGGCACCAGATATGTCAGCATCTGACTCCAAAATACATCCCATTCTCCTTCACAGCATTTGGTCTTCAGAGATGAGCTAAAGTCCAGAGCCAGAACTGTCTCTTCTCTGGCAGTACTTTAGAATCCTGCACATTGGCATTAATTTGAAGAACCTGCAGGTTCCTTTTGCCTTTGTTACAGTTCTTTCACAGCAATCTTCCAGTGAAGCAGTTTGTATGAGAGACCTCCTCATTCACCAAGAAAGTAAGAAATGCTTCTCAGTGATAAAGAAGAGCACAACGCACATCACCCAGGTCGTGTAAAACCTTTTAACAACCTCAGCAGCCTTTCCAGCAACATTGCACCAGTTGTTTTTGGTCTATTTGGAAAACACAAGGCAGTATTTATGCTTTCACATCATCCTAATTTTCTTCCAAAACCCAGCAGAAGGAAGAACATACAGACATCTCACTGCTGTCACCATGGTTATGCTTCTGACTCACCTGTCAGAAAGAACATAACTCTGCCGTATTTGCTCAGCCAGTTCCCCAGCCTCAGAAGAGAGGTTGCTGAGCACTCTGTGGACTCTGCCAGCTGTAGGAAGGCCATGTGAAATCAGCACAGTTGTTTCCATCTGGGTTGATCCAAAGTGAGGATCAACTCTTTAGTGAGGCTGAAACTTTTCCGCCAAGAACTGAAGTATCCAAGGTACAAAAAAGTGAATATTTATCATTCATGAAGGCAGAACATTTTATTTTGTGAAGCCTTTTAGTGTTTTTTAAAATGTGCAGATTCAGCAAGTGTAGCAAAATAAGACCTTGTGTTATGTCAAATAACCATCCTTAGCAAAAATATAGAAACATTTATGTTTTAATTACAATTCTGGTTATTGCATATTTTTCTTCTGCCAAGAATTGAGAGGTAAAGGAAATTTAGTTTTTGCTTTGTGAGCCATTTGATAAGATTTGTCTCATGGCTAAAAAGAGATTGCTTAGAGACACAAGATTTCAGCTGAGCTACCCCAAACTTGATGGCATTACCAGTGAGCAACCCAAGAGTAAGGTGCAGCACAAAGAAGGAGCGAATCCAAGATGCAGAAAAGGGTGTAAAGAATGAGATTAATCTATCTGGGAGAATTCAGAGCAGAATAAGCAAGTGGGAAACAAAAGATATAGGCAGGTGTGAGATGACGAACACAACATCCTGCAGATAAAGTCAGAGCGTCTCAATGATGTGATGTAATGTTAAGCCAATGAAAGGAGTTCATGCGAGAAGGGCAATTCTATTAAAAGGGCAAGATAAAATACAAATCTGAAATATTTAAAGTGTAGTACTGGTAATTCAGAAATTTATCAGTTCACGTTTTCCAAGATATAATCACATTCTGTGTGGGGAAAGAACTAAATGCTGAAATGAGAGAGAAAATGGTGTCTTATTTAGCAAAGATTTTACAGAAGGCCAATTATGGGTATTTATCAGAGACAAGTGTAGCTACAAGAAGCAAAGAGTCTCCCAGAAACCAGACAATAATAATTTTAATATGGTCTTTTTCAGGGTATAACTGTAACATCTCCAGGCACCTTATTGAATTTCTGTGAATTGGAAAGGGACTTCCAGTTATTTTTAAGAACTCTACCCCTGACACATGTTTTTCAATGACTTTATGAGCTTAAAATCTTGAGCTGTAATTTCTTCTCATCCAATGTAATCATAATCTCCCAACAAAGCAAAACACTAACATTCAGTTATAACAAGTTAATCACTGCAAAACTGATGTAAGTGAACTTTTTCTAACAATTGCAGTAGTCATGAAATTTTGGTAATTGCAGATACCTAAATGTGAAACCTCTTAAGTTTAAGACCAAATTTCATCTAGACAAGCCAAAATTAGGAACTCCCCACATGTGTGAATAGATATAGGCTAAATCACCTAAACTGGAAAGCAATTTTCATATTTGGTGTCCACTGTAAAGTTGCTTATACTCAAACCACCGCTTTTAACATTTGAACTCTTCTTGTGTTTTTCATATACTTTTAAGAACCTCAGATTATTTTGCACATAAGAATCAAATTTCATAATGTTTCAAGGAGGCATTAGCTTGCTGAGTCATCAGCTGCTCTTTTTCTTCTTTTCAGGAGCTATTTTTCCATTAAGACAGTGTTGAGTTATTGACCTACCCAAATGCTGATGAAATCTCAGTAAAACACCAGCTAGTTTCTATTGTATCTGGTCAGTCCTCAGAGTACGTCAAATATTTTTGTATGTTTAATAACCCTCACCCCTTGCAGGAACTTAGGAGACTGACCAGAGAGACCAATATTTGCATTAGAATTGTAGGTGAAAATTTTAACATGTTCTTGCAAGCTGCTAAGTGTTCGTTTTAAGTGGGAAAACCACCATCAAAAATTATGGGCAATAATCAGTTCCTCTGAGAGTTGCTTGTTTAACTTCAGTTTACTTTCAACAGGTGTTCCCATAAGCAGGACAGACTTTATTCCCTTTTTTGATTTATTATTCCCAGATTTAATACTCTGGATTTCTTCAGACTAAATTGTGTTGTGCACTGACTAACCTGGTATACAGAATGGTTTTGCTTTCTCTAGATCTGCTGCAACTGTTCCTCGCTATTTAATCCCAACTTTTAATTGATAGGTTGCTAGCAAACATTATTTTTCATTATTGCACTGTTAAAACAATCGACTGGACTGCTATCCTTGAAGAGTTTTGAGTAAAAATTTGAGTAACATCAGTATTCACCAAATTCAACACAGAAGACAAAGTAGAAAAGATCACTATGCTCAAATCACTTTTGGTAGAAAAGTCCAAGTTTCCAAAAGAAAATTACCATAGGTAGGGTAAACATTGTGGCTTCATTTAAACATCAGCACAAAACTGCACCTGCAAAAGGAGAGAATGAGGCTGCAAACCAGGTGATGCTACTTCATCTGGCATTCAGCTGCTGACAACAGCAGCTGCACTTTTGTCCTGGGGGGGCCGCACTCTAAAGCTAGTCCAAAGCAACATTTCACTTACACTGATACACTTATCCCCAAACTCTTGAAATTACTTGGTGTTCACATCCTAAGGCAGCAATGAGGAATGACGGGAATGAGGTCTTTCTCTAAAGAGGGCCTCAAATGAATATAGCAGCAGATAAAATGTTCTCTTGCAAAGGTCTTGGCCTCCATAAAATATAGTGATGAATGACTGACAGCTCCAGCACCACCTATTTGTAGCAGATAAAGTTAGAAGGTAGCTTCTAAGTGATCCTGGTACACTCTGCTAAAGCTGCTGGCTTTCTCAAGTGTGGGTGTTCCTGATTCTCTTGTTTATACACATAATATTTAGGAAAGCTGTGTCTTCCCAAGGGTCCCATTTCAGTAACAGGGGTCAATGGTGATTGAAGTCAATGGGATTTGAAAATACGCCTAAAGATAAACACATGCCTTGGTACATTGCTCAATCAGAGCCAGAATGAATGGCACTGTTCAGCACTTCTAATCAATAAGCTCTCATGTTCTTGAGACATACAATATCTGATTATTCTCTTTATCTGCTCTCTGCCTTAGGACTCTGTAGAACTCCTTCTATTTCTCCTTTTGCTTTTAGGAGTAGGATTTTAGTTGAAAGTCTGATCTCCTGATCTGAGAAAATATTCTGAGATAGTTAATAGCCAAAATTGTATACCCACTCTATTTCATTTACAGCTCACATTTGGCCTTTCAAAGCCCTCATTTCCAGAACGTCTCGCATTTTCTGCTCCATGAATTCTTAATGAGTTCCAGTTGAAAGTGCTACAGATCCACATTTGGATCATAAAATCCCCCTGAAAGGTACCATGTGGCTTCCCCGGAGCCCCCACTCTACCCCACTGCCCTGGCCTCTCCTTCTTTTGCTAAATGTTGGCAATCTCACCAGCAGTTGGGCCGACCCACTATGTCTAAAAATCCTTTTAATCCTCTTTATAGGAACAGAAACATTTGTGATTGATCTGTGGAGGCTTTGTACAGTGCAGAACACCTGCGGCTCAGAGCGAACACCCCGCGTGAGCCTGACGCGCTCTGGCACAGACGAGCAACACTGCACAGCTCCATGGCCACAGCAAGGCCTGGCTTCCACCTTCACACCCCCACCTTCAACCCTAACTCTGGTTTCTGGAAAGGCCAAAAACTCACCGTGTTTGTGTCAGTAAAACTCCTTCACTACACTAACTCGAAGCTGAAGTCATGGATGCCCCTCCTACACTGCTCGGTGCAGCACAGAGCTATCCTTATTTCTGTTCTGTGCCTGGAGTTTTGAGAGTTTGGCTAACCTGAAATACAGGGTTAGATCCAGGCTTCCATCTGCACTTATAAAAATATCCTCTATAACAACCTGAAGCACCTGTGACTTGAGGCATTACACTAAAAATAGATCTTTGCAAGAATGCAGATGGAATGAATTTGATGAGAAGTAAAGTTTCCAGAAATTTTTGAAGCATTTTAAGAAATGTCACTACAAGAGATGTCATCTATTTCTGTGTTTCTCTGTTATCTTTGAGATGTTCAGCTTCAGCATTTTATCTCTACTTGCATCTTTTCCTTTAGAAGGATTCTGGTCTATCAAAATGTGATTTTACTGAAGCGTTAGCTCAGCAACTGCTCTGAGAGGGAGATAAGGAGAGACAGCCAAGACATGAAGAAAAGTAACCTGTGCTGAAAGATGTAAACCCACAATTACATGAGGAAATCCACTCTGGTATCCTACAGCCAATAAAGGCAATTTAGTGCAGAGGACAGGCAAGGAAGCCACATCAGCATTTGTGAAGACTAACAGCTCACACATGAGGGAGGCTGGAAAGCAGGAGCTGCACATTGCTCGCTCTGGATTTCAGAATTTGTGCTGCCTGTTTTAATGAGCACAGCTAACAGGGTCCTCTGACACATGCTTCTCCAAGTCAGGGGGTTTATTTTTTCAATTTATTTTACTACCTGGGAATACTATGGAGTCCACCGAATCATGAGCATACGTAAAATGTTTTGAGATTCTCTGAGGGCATGGACAACAGAAGTGCAAAACGCATTCATGGTAAAGGCTACAAGCACTTGGTTGGAACCTGAGACAGTAAAAACTGGTGGGGATCCAGTCACATAAAGAAGGGTAAAAAAAGGGTTGCTTTGTTTTATGTACTGCTGACAAGCATGACACTGGTTATCCTGGGGAGAGCAAATGTGCATCACATAGGAAAGCAATAAAGAACTTCGGCTGGTTGTCAGTGTTCCCTCCACATTCCCTCCTCAGCTTGTGGGAGTCAAACGTTCCCAAACTGATAACAGCTCAACCTGAAAATTAATTTTCATTACAAACTGAGTCTGCTTAAAAGATGATCTTTTTAGTGAGAAACAGCTATTAAATGCCAACTGTATTTGACCTCTTGATTTCCAAGTTCACCAACACGTGAATAATAAAAAATAATTTAATTCATAAAGTACTCTTTAACTGCCACTAAAATGTTTTAATGACTCTTTGCTGACATGAAAGTACTTTTGAACAGAAAATATTAAGCAGCTTGAAATAAAATGGAAATGTAATAAGGTATCAAGCTACATTTCATTTGTATTTACCCTGGTGAAAATATAGATTTGCATTTCTAATCCATTTTTTTGTAAACCTGCAATCCTCTTTTTCCCCTGAATTTTTTTTCTTGGAAGAAAAAGCATATTGCAGTTTTGCCAGTTTAGCCAAGCAAATTCCCACCAAACCCAACTTGAGGATGACAAAAAATAGGGTTAGGTCTACATTTTTCCAGGCACTTTAGAAAGAGTTTTGTCTCCTGTGGCTTGCAGCAGTAAACGGCTTCCAGGAAATAGGGTGGTCAGCTCAGTGCCTCCATGCTCTGTTGCCAAAGGGTGTGACAAGCTCTGGAGTGACCATGGCTTCCACTGGAAAAAGATTTTTAGGATTATGCCTTTGGGATTTTCGGAGACTATCCAGCAAAGTGTGCATCCAAACTTTCTCGTTTCCAAACTGCAAGGTGGCCCTGAGATCGTCATTAAGGAGATAAAGGAAATATCCTTCAATTTCGCTCCAGGTTCATCAGCTGCCAGAAGTGTTCCAGATCACACAAGTTTTGATTCAGAGGTGTTGCCCTTTTGTTTTTGATTGGAGGTCTACGGTCATGCCCTTTACACACTCAGGGTGGAAATGCCTTTTTGTATAAACAGACACACAGGCTAAGACCCAGAAACTGATCCAGAAACTCTTCTGAAATTTTCAAAACAGAGTGCAAAGGTTTTGTTTGGAAACTGCTTAAGATAAAGGTTCCTCTTTTGAGGAGCTCTACCTCTACATTTCCTTCTGATAAATGTAATTGCTAATCAAACCCTATTTTCTGATGAAAAAAAAAAACAAAAAACCCCAAAAACCAAAAACCAGAAAATAGAAAATTTTCAGCCAGCTGTAACTGAAAACACAAGCAGCGATCTGAGCCAGGCAGAGAGAAGCACTGCCTCCAGCTGAGCCAGAAGGAGGTGATTTGGTGATTTTAGCCACATCATTTAGACGAAGCCCACAACACGAAGTCCTCCTGCTTGTGTGAGCTACAGCCAATGCTGCAAATGCATCTCCATGCTGAGCAATGAGTGACATGCTGTTCAGTGAGACCTCAAAATCTCCTGCTTCTGAGCTATCTCGAGGAATGTGTACATATGCTTATATAAATAAAGGGGTGCTTTTGAAAGTATACCTTTGTGCCAAGCTTTTACCAATTTTTTTCTGCAGTTGCTATGGAGTCTCTGCTGAATTGTACACTGTGGTGTTCGGGTCACTGGAGCTGCTGCCCCACAAGGGTCCGTCATCTCAAAGAGCTATTGTATTCACTTGACATCTGTGAATGGCAGAGAGAAATGAGATGAAGATAGATTTATTTCACTCTGATTTGATTTCTCATATTTTCTTGCTGAAGTAGTAGCTAAATGGCACAGCTCTGACTGGAAGGAAATGTGATATCAAAGAACAGAAATGCAAAAATTGAAAAGCAAACCAGTGCTCCTTTATGCTGAGTTCTGGTTCAGTTTACGAAACAACTTGGAATACAGCAATGCAAAGCATTAGCAGAACATCTCTTCAAAAAACCCTAATTGTGAAGCAAAATCTAAAGCCCACTCAAATCTGGAGAAAATTTTGATCAGAGTCCAAATTTCAGAATATAGATCCTTCCAGTGATGCAGTAATATTCAATAGAAACATATTCCATGGGATAAATAAAAATGTCTCAAACACCTGGCTGATACTCAAGATCATGAATTAAGAACCTGGGTAAACTCTAGTTTACCGGTATTAAAACCAGAAAATATTATTTACCCCTGTGTAGTCCACGTAATGCCATTGCATCCCAAGAAATTAAGGAGACCAGGAAAGAGGATTGAAATGAATGTTTCTGCATCCTTCCTTCTTGCTTCAAAGGGTCTGAAAAGCTCATAATTCAAACAAATTTGTCTCTAACTGAAGTTACTAGCCTTCCTTCCATATTTAAAGAGTTTATACTTGTTTCTTTGATATAGTTCCTCTGAGGATCTGCCAGCTTCCTAACCAACTTCTTTGACCTTAGATGTCTTTTTCTCCATCTGTAATTCTGAATGTGTTTATTTTACAACTGAAACCAAATTCTTAATTGACCTAAGGAAAGTCAGTCTTTTAGATTAAACAAGTGCTCAGCTGTGCATATAGGAATAGTGGTAGATATGAATCAAAACATGAGCATCAACCATCAAATGCAGGCCAGATATCAGCATAGCTGGTGTTATAGTGAATCCATGCTATGCTCCTAACTAAGACCATGAGAAACAATAAAACCACACAGTACAAACACAGAAACTTAAATCATGCTCCTTGAAAAGTTTGCCAAGGTCCATGAATCTTTTGAACCAACCTGGGCCTGTTTTGAAATGAACACAAAACATGATTTTGTATTGAAACCAGGTGGGATTCAGAGTTTTTTGTTATTTGGGGTTCATTTGGACTTGAAACTTGAAGCTGAATACAAAGGGTGGAACACAAAAGTCATCCAGCTGAAGAAAATCTTTTTGATATGACCAATGAAAAATCACAGATTTTTCCCTTTTTTTTTTCCAAGTGAAATTATCAAGGCATGTAAACCATTAGACTGTGAATCACATGGCATGATTGCACACATGTTTTTGGAGAGTACTCCGAGGGAAGGCACAGTAGGGAAACATAAGTAGCTGACAAATGTCTTACCCATGAAGAGACTCCATCTGTATCACTGAAGGACAAATGTCTTCCTGTTATCTGCTGGATATTATCAAGACAGACAAAAGTCTGAAAGTCCAAAATTCTGTATTGCCATCATCAGGGAGAATTATAAGCTGTCATTTGTGATAGAGAAACAGAAGGAATAAGGTTGTTCTGAGGTGCTCAGGACCTAGACTCTTCAAAAAGTAGGAGTCATCAGTGTCCATAAATCTGTAACAATATGATTGTACCAAATTATAGAAGGTACATAAAAAAGAATATGGCTTTATGCAGTTGGAGGCTTCTAAACTGTAGTTCAGAAGTCTTGACTCTGCTAGAAATGAGCTTTGTTTGGTTTCACTTTTTCAGTCTTCAAAATAGCTTTCATGATGTAAAGCAGATATTGTAAGGCACTTTAAGATCCTTACCAAAAGGCACAGTATCAAAGACAGCATATAAGACAGTAAAACCCTAAAACATGCAATTCACAGTTGATGAGGTAAATGCTCACTTTGATGCTCTCGTTTGAATGAGAGAAGGAAGAGGAACTCAAAGGAAAATGGGGTTTGTGTCCTTCTTAATAGTCATGTGAGAACATTGGTCCTTTTTTTTCTTTTTTAATAAATGAACAATTCACAAACCAAACAGAATCTTCTGAAGTAGTTTTATTTCTGAAGGTAAACTAGGAGATGAACAAGGAGGTGACTGAACAAGATTTGGAATGTAAAACTATTTCCACCAGAAATTATGTTTTTTCACCAGCTCCTACATTAAACAAGGAGAACTTTAAATATGTCCTTGAACAGTAACTGTTGCACATTTTACAGCAACGCAGAAGGCAGGGCCAGAATAAAACCCACTAAATTTTCTGTACCATGAAAACCCTAAAGTAAAAGCTCTGGGGAACAGTTCAGTTCATTGCCGTGAAAGCAAACACATGAGAGAAAACTCATTGGATCCTTTTCCTACCACACACAGCTAAAGACACATGAACGTGGGAAAGGGTTTGATTGACTTTTTAAAACTTTTAATGACAGTATTCTAGTGTTTATAAAAGGTACTGGATTAAGACAACTCTGGAAATGGCAATGACCCTGCAAGGCCAATTTTCTCACGTTGTCCTCTGGGTAGTTTGCAGATGTACCTAGCTAGCAGAAGTAAACAAAATCCATTACATTCATTTCATAAAAACATTGAAAGAGAAACCAGGTGACCCACGTTCCCCTTCACATCTCAGTCTCTGCAGAATTTGAAACAGGCTCAGATAAAAGGGTGTCCTTGCCTCCTAGTGTATTTATTTTTTCTTAGGTATCAGTTTCTGGATACAAAGTTCTCAAAAACTTGGTGTGTTCAGATCAGCAGCTCTGCGCCACCTCTTTACACAGTGGTCTTTCTTGTTTAAAAGGATGAAAACAAAGATTTCACCAATAAAAAATGATCAAAGCTGGTGGAAAACATTTGTTTCTAATATAATTTGTGCAGGGATTTCATCAGTCTCCCTTCATAACTAATAGAGATAAGAAGTTAGATAGACTTTGTGTATTTAAATAAAAGTAACCAAAGAGAAGTAATTAATAGAGATAACAAGGTTAATTCTTACTGCATAGAATCTGGCTCCATGCTGAGCTGATACAATAAAATCAGAGGAATGACTTTGCATTTGCAGTTATGCAGCTCTTAACATATGATCTGATGAAAGTGCTTTTCAATCCAGAAAGTGATTATTAGGGCAGCAGAGTTGTTTTCCCTGAGGATGGTGACCTACGGGCAGTTTGGGGTTCCTTTATCCCCCTGTGACCTTCTGCCTAACCTGGCACTGCTTGACAAGGAGATAAGAGTGAGAGGATCCCACATAACAGTGATGTTGTGACTCAACTCCCCCAGGTATCCAAGTGCATTATCATCAACTCCGTGTGTATAAACATCTGAAGTGAGTGCTTATAGGATTTGATATCTGATTAACATTACCAGATGCGTAAGGAACTGAGGACGTAACAGCATCAGTTTTCACTTCCATTACTCTGCTGATCTGCCTCCTGAGCCATTTTCTTATTCTTTCCAGTAGTTTCCTTCCCCTTCTTTTCCAGTCCTTTTTCTCCCTCTTTCCATGTACCAAACAGGAAATGGCTACACGGCTATACAGTGCCCAAGGGGCAGGATGGAGCAAGCAGCCAGCAGTGGAGAACACAAACTTTAAAGGAAAATTAAAAGGTAATCCTATTGACTGATTACTACTTAGTGAGCCCTTCTCAGAATACAGAAGACAAATGAAAAGTGTCAGTTTAGGAATCTCACTATTTTAAGTCAGTCTGATGAAGGCTTGATTAATTTTTTTGCATTTGGTGTTATCAGTACTGTCACTGGAACAGTAACAGCTCCCAGTTGTTGCTGACACCCATCTTCCAAAAATAGAGGGTGAGTCTGGGGCTGGGAGATGTTGTCTCTTTGTTTTTGTTCTTGTTGGGGTTTTTTAAATAATAATTTCCCATTCTCACAAACAAGACCAACACAACAGACACAAGTCTTCACTCACATGTACTGTGCAGTAATGGGAATAGTTCAGGACAGTGACTGTTTTGCTGGACAACAAAAGTACTAAGAAACTGGACAAAGAGCACAGAAGGATTGAAAAAAGCCTCTGATTCAAAGCAAATATTTTTATTTGAATTTTCAAATGAATGTACTTTTACTGCATTCCTTCCCTTCTGGGCTTACTTTCCATAAACATGTTAGTGAATGAACTTTATAAACAGGAATACTTGCTAAAAGCTAATTTTAGAGAATGGGTTTTCAACTGCTCTCCAAAAGCAAATTCCAAACCAAACTTTAATATGAATTTTACACTTAGTGATACAATTTGGGCACACTTGACCCACCTAAACCTGCTACTGTTGACCCAGCCACAGCAACTGCCTTCCCCAGCCTCCTCCCCATCCCTGCTCCTTGTCCCTGTGTCTGTTAAAGGAAACTCTCCTGAGCTCCAAATTGCCAGTTCAGCTCTGCCTCCTTTTGCTCCCTAGCTCAGCTCTATGATATGGTTATGGTGTAAAGAATAACATGAAACTTATTACAGTTTGACTTAAAAAAAAAAAAAAACTTCGATAGGATGAAGCCAGAGATTAAAGAAATTCCTAATTAATTATTTAACCCAGAAGATCTGACAGAACAGTAACTTCAGGCAAAGGTGAAGCAATCAGGAATGGCCTGGAAGTGGTAATACATAGCCCAGGTCAGCAGTACTTCCTCGGCGATACTTTGATTTCATGCTTTGAAACATGAACTTCTTAGTGAGTTTTATAATCTCTTTCTTTGGAGAGTAGAGCTAAAACCATCTAAAAAATTCTGTGCAAATCTGTGCAAAAAAAGAGTTTTTCCTTAATGGGTTGTTTTTCAAATGCATTTGAAAGGTTCATCTTGCAGAGAAACACAAGAAGAACATGCTGATAAGGGTAAATATGTGAACATAAAAGCATCAATGCCAAGGGACAAATTGCTATTGATTAGGTGTCTAAAGAAAGGTTGCTTCAATCACCTCTCATGGGTTGCTACATCAACTGCTGTTTCCACAAGAAGTAGATAAATGGGCAACTGGTGGAATCTACACACACCTTAGTGTCCCCAGAGAGTCAAGAAGCAACACATCTTCTGCCCCACCTCAGGCCCATCTCTAATAAGCTTAAAAAATAATCTACCATAAGGTATAGAGACATTGAGCAATATTAAAAATATGAAAGTAACTCAAAAGGTTTGCAGTGAAACCACAATTGTGAGAAAATAAGTTAAAGGAAGTAAAATCCCAGCTCTGCTCCTAACTCACTGTGTGGTCTTGGGCGAGCCACAAAGGGCCATATTTTGAACATCTTACTCACACTAATAACCAGCTCCTTACAAAGCATTTTTGCTTAACATCACAGTCCACGAAACTTGCACTTGAGCTATGGAAACAGCATGAACATGGATCTACTTACATGAGGCTAAGTTTTGCAGTCTGCTTCTGAGGGATTTTTGCCCCCATCTATGCATAAAAAACAGAGAAAAGCTGCTACCACTGTGAGAATGGTTTTGCTGGGATTCAGTCTAATTAATAAACATTTGTACAGCTCTTGGAAAACATAAAGTGCAAAGTGCTATGCAGCTGGAACACATGTAGTTCAAACCTAATCTCAGCTTTGAATTTGCAGACTTTTTAAAATAGCTGCAACATATGTGTGAAAGGAGAAAAAAGGACTGTCAGGATCCCCTCTCTAGTGGGACTGAAGACTCTATAGAAGAACACAGCACATGCTATTTTTACTTGTGTTTCTGTGCCCCTGCCCTGTTAGCAAGAGAGTGGCCTGTCACAAGCCACAGACACTGCTCCACAAGACTTTTAGTGTGCTGGGAAATCCCAGGGACAACTTCACACCACATCACTGTTATTGCATAGTGTGGGTCTAGCAGCAGTACATTTCACATATTCCAAATCTTTTCCATATATTTGGCAGTGCCATACCTTAGTCCCCTAGATTTTGCTCCACCTTTCTTGTTTTCCTAATACAGTTAATGCTACCCAGCTGTTTGCAGTCAGCTTTAAAATCTATAACTAAATTAGCATTCCTGCTGAAGGCTTGTTCCCTGAGTATATATTCCCTACACTACTGATGTTCTCCATACATTTCTTGACATTCAAGTACAGCTTCACTTTTATTTGCACAGTGTTATGTTTCAAAAAAATAACAGTCATTTGAAAAAGAAGAGATGGGCCTGGAGAAAACTCTGGATCCAAACAGTCCCTGGATGCTGAAGAAGTTTACATCCAGGCTGGATTAGAAATGGGCAAGTAAACCTCATCATTTGTCAGATTCCCTATCCTTCTGTCAAGCTGTGAGTTCTTACAGCATATATTTCCTAGTAATGGCAAAGCAAGACCTTGCCCAATAATAAATCAGGGGCGTAAGTTCAATGACAATTGTGTAATACAACAATTACATATTTAAACTTCAAGGTTGAAATTCTGTCCTGCACAGGTTGAATCCAGCAATGTATTGAGGTATCTTTAAAGGAATCCTGGTTATCACCCATACTGTGAAAACCAGAGAGGAGAGAGCCCTGGAGTTACCTAGTGATTCCAGCTCTGTTCAAGCTGCAGAGCTCCTGCACCAGGATCATGTCCTGGGGTTTTCAGTGTGCAGACTCACAGCCATCCCATGCAGTACCTGTGCTGTGACTTTTTCCCATGAACAGACCCTCAGGAGCCTGTAGGATCTTTCACTCAAGTTTATGATTAGGCCTTTCTAAGGTGGGATGTTAGCTTAAGTTCCTGGTTCAGATCTTTCAGGATTGGATTCTAAAGCAAAGACATGTTTTAGTAATAGCTGGTATCACAACATATACTTTCTTGGTAAGTGGTAATTTAAACAATCTCACAGTACTTATTGTGGTCCTACCTGGATTTCTAAATCTGAAAAAATAAATTCTCTTTTTATTATTCAAGCCTCATGCAGTCCTGCTCCCCCTGTAAATATCTGTCTTGTTTAAGCGGGACTTAGAGATGATTATTCAACAGGATTGCTCACCCCTCCTGTGTCTGACTTATTTGAATTTCTTCCCCTTCCTTGTTCACTATTATTTGTAGAAGACAGATTTCCTTTCCTACTCCGTGTTAAGAACCCAAGCTGGCAATGAGCATGTTTCCCACCTCCTGCTGCGAGATAAGTTGGCCCTTGCACTCCTGGGAAGGTCTGAACCCCTCTTCAAGAAACAACAGCTTAATGAAGGGGCTGGTAGAAGGGAATTAAAACTGCATGGGCACAAAACAAACCAGTCCCCAGCAAGCTCCTGCTGACAGGCTGCACACTGGCCCCCGGAGCAGCGGGATACCTAAGCACAGGCTAACGAATGATTTCCCTGATGGAGAGAGGAGTCTGTGTGTGCCGAGAATTCACTGTGTGCTGGAAGCATTTGTTCAGTCAGGTTTCAAAGGCCTCCTCTGTCATCTGCAGCATTGAGGGTTGGATTATTAATTTAATGGAGTGGTTGTGCTATGCAAGGAAGTGGAAAAAATCCGCTTCCACCTTGGCCAGAGCAGCAAAGCCTGCAGCAGCCTTACACATTTTTTCATCGCTGTCAGCCCCTGAGAGAAGCAGAATTGAGTCCCCACTGCTCCTCACTCCTGGCATGATCCTTCCTCCTCTTTTTGCCAATAGGAAAACACTGATTTCGGCAGGCCTCTTGTTTATCCATTGCTGATCCCAGCACAGCCTGCTCTCATCAGGTGTCAGTGGATCCAACACAAGCATCAGGAGTGCACAGCACTGAATGTGCATATATTTAATTCCAGGTTTTGTTTAAGGTCTTTAAGCAGAGGAAGGGGTGGATAATTTTATAGTGGGGGGGGCGGGTCAGGCAGACAGTTAATACGAACTTCATAGGAGGGAGATACTTGGAAAGCAATGGCACTGACAGACACCTAATGGACATTAAATTATGTATGAAATTTCCATCTGGTAAAATGGCAAAAAGCCTCATGCAAGTATGGGATGCATTTACAGACAATTCATGTCACCAGCCAAATAAAAGGAAACTTTCTTACTTTAAATGGCAAAGTACCAACAATGGTATAATACCTAGAATGCTTCAGTCAACGCTTGACACTGTTGCCTTCAAAGACTTCAAAGAAAATTAACAGAAATGAAGAAAGATTGAAAGAATTAGTCTGTAAAAATTGTTAGGGACTCTGTGTGTGTGTAGGAGAAGGACGCAGTCAATCCACACATCAGCCCCAGAGCACACCCAACATAGCCCAGGCTGCTTTTAGAGTGCATGAACCAGGCCCACCAAAACAGATGCATCTCCAGTTCCAAAGTGAAATGAATCCCGAAGTGGGGAGTTCCCCTCTGCAAAGCTGAGCAGGAGCAGACCTAGGTGAAAAATGATGGCTTTTCAGCAGAAAATATTGAAAAAACAGAGCGCTTTTTTAAAAAGTGTTTCCAAGAAACAGTGTTCCGGTCTCCTTGTAGAGAAGAGGAATCCAGAGATTTGCTCTGAAGATAGAGTGCTGAATTCATTGACCACAAACATCTGATGTGTGCAACTTTAATTACAGCTTTCCAAAATAAAAAGAAGTGCCTGAAAATTCCAGGAATATACCCTACTCTTTTCTCGTTTATCACTTTTAAATATAACCATACCTCAGTTTCTTTCTGTTTGCCCCTACCACACTCTCATGTCCCTGCACTTTTTTTCCTGTTCCTTTTGTAGCCAATGAAATGGGAGCCCAAGGGTGATCCACTACAGGGAGTCCAAAATTTCCAATTCTACTTTGCCATGAATCCTGTCCTTACCTGACCTAAAGGTCAGATTTGTGCAGATAATTAGGTATATTCCAGTGTTAGCATAAGATGGGTGGTAATTAGTCTTGTGTTTGAAGAATGTATTCTACGTCCCAGCCTCTTGCCTTGTGGCTATCCCTATGGCAAAGCATAGTGACACAGGGATATTTTCAATATTGTATATCGCAGATTAGGAGAACTCTAACAGGAACACAAGATAAATGCATTTTTGCTACTTTTTACACTTTATGAAGATTGCTAAGTCACAGGAGAACACAGTGCCAAAGGTGCTTTGGCGGGAAGGACATCTGACTTCAAACTATTTTTGTACCTAGTATTTGAAGCCAAAAGTGAGGGCTATGGCGTTCATTCTGATGAAATTTACACTTGACCTGCTAATTATGAAAGTTATCACAGGATGTGCCACTCAGTAATAGGAAATAATAAATAATCATACCAATGCAAAACTGTTTCCTGTACTGCTAATTAAACCAGAGAAACTCTTTCCAGCTAAAGGAAATTACCTATTCATAGAACATTAACATTTCTGGCCTAATTGATAAAATGATTGAGTGAGTGGGGTCAGGAAATGAAGTCTCTGTCCCTTGCAGGGACAGGGAAATGTGTTGTAGAGATTATTCTGAGGTGAAGTTCTCACACTATGGGTGACCAAATCTAATGAGCAGGATTTCCTCAGTGACCTGGCAGAGACTGGGAGGAACCTGTAGAAATGCTGAATGGGTTTTGACATTAAAATATGGTTAGAGAGGAAAAGTATATTAAAAGAAGTTCATGAATGGAAGTCATCACGGGGTCAGCATGCAACATCTTTCAAATCCTTGAGAAAAAATCAAAGCATTTTGAGGAGATAATTTAAAAGAACACTCTCTGGATCAAAATGAGCTCTAGATGAAAGAAGTTGTTGGTGTAGCAAAGAACAGAAATTGGCGTAACTTTTCCTGCTCCAACAAAACTTCCAGAGGCTTGGAGTAGCTGAGCTGTCAAATTCCCCGGGGTTGTAGAGTGTGGAAGGAAATGGCCAAGAAGATCTGCCAAGGAATGAATCCATCACTATTGCCCATTCCCCATACTCCCTGTTCTCACATCACAAGTCATTGGAGAATGGCTTGCTGTACATTTTATTTCAGCCAGTTCCCATGTGAGTGGATAAAATGATCTGGTTTTCCAGTCATGCTTCCAGGTTTTTGAGGAGTTGTACTGAAATCAGGATATTGTCCTGCAGAGTTTGGGAAGGAGGCTGGAAGGAAGAGAATAAAGTGTAAGCTCACGCCAACCAAAAACATGGGCCCCTAACTCATTATTTCCTATGTTCCTTCCTTCACTGTTTCTCCAGTCTGTCATCCCACTGTGTCATCCTGTGACATGTGTTTCACATCCCATCCTTTCCAGATCTCAACTATTTTTCACCCTTCTTCTATTTCTTTCTACCCTGTCTTTCTTCCAGAAAATAGCCACCCTACATAGGCTGAGCAAATGCACTCACACTGAGTGTCCTCAGAAAAGCTTCCAGAGTTGGCTTCCAAACTCTGATCAGCCTCCCATCTCAGAACTGATGTTGAAAGGCTTGTATAAATACACACCCTGTGTCTGTTCCCCTGTTCTGTTCTTCATTGTGGTGTGAATTAGGGAATGTTCTACTAACACCAGCTATATTGCTCTGGTAGAAAAATTACATGGGTGAGTAGAGAATCAGATCCATCCATTTTCCTCCTTTTAAGTCCAATGATGTAATTTGTTTGCCTTCTTAAAATGACACGGTCTTTCAAAGGCTTGTTAGTTTGTTTTTTTCCCACTGGGTGTCACATGGATCTTCTGTTAATAATAACAATAACTACAAGAGCAGACTAATTAAAGCACACAGTCTCCTTAGTTTTTTTTTTTTATTATTGCTCTCAACATTCACTGTTGAGAGAAATGTGGACAGCAGGAAAATAACTCAAAATATTCCTTCAAAAAAATTTATTTGAGTTGCTGCTCAGAAGATACTGCACCATATGGAAAATGTAACTGAGTAGCTGCCAAATTTGTTTAGTTTAAGCAAGGGTAGGTAAGATCTGATAATGCATGGGATCATTTTGGCACATAGTACAGCACTCACAGACCCATTGCATTATGCCTATCATCAAGTTAGTTCATCTAACAGCACCAAGTGGAACACCCTGACCCTTCTTATTCCTGCTAATCACTCTTAAGTAAATAATATCCCTTTGGAGAATGGTGATTCATGTGCTGCAACCTAAGATATGGTCAAGCTGTGAACTGGTCTTCCTGCAGTGATAGGTAAAGTCAGGGAGCAAAGATAAGGAAGAATTTTGTCAGACTATTATCACTACTTCACTTCTTAATTGCCTATGAAAGTTTTTTTAAAGCATCAGGACAGCATAGAAGAACACAATCCTTTCTGTTTTCTTTCAATATAGCCTCTAAACGGCTGTTCTGTTTCTCTCCCATCGTCACCTATTTAATTTTAAGATAAGGGATACTTAGGAATCATTTCCTCTGTGAAGCAGCTAAGAAAGGTTATATATCTCTAAAATGTCCTGTGCTATTTCCTTTAAAAAAAGTCAGACCGATTCTTGGTTTCCCAAGGCATTCTTATAGCCCTGATCACTCAGGGCAGAAACTGAGCAAGATATTGAGGAGTCTTGCAGTTCAGGCATTTACTTTTCCACTTTTCTTTCTGCTTTCCTTTCCCAGGGTCCAACCCTGCTCCATACTGATATGCTCCTGCATAACCACTGCTTGCCACAGATAGGACCAGGCTGAGCTGCTCCTGTCAGGATTTTGGAGAGCTGGGCAGCCAGCTGTCAGTCCCTTTCCTGTGATTTTAAATCTCTTCATTGGGATATAGAGGTGAGGTGTATCTCTAACACACTCCTTAAAGTGGCAGCCGTGGAGATAAATCTAATGCACCCAAAAGAGTTGTCCACATCTCAGAGGACAAAATTATGCAGACTGGGCAATCTGCCTTGGACCGAGCTGTTGTGCACTGTGTGGTCACATAGAAATCCTGACTCAGGTCCTCAGGTGGGCCCAGCAGTGCTCACAGAGAGCAGTTCAAAGGCTGATGACCCATATGGCAGTTCAAAGGCTGATGACCCATATGGCTCTATGACTAGAATTTTGTCCCCACAGTGCTTAATAGCAAGGCCTGTTCGTTTTGTGGAAAAAAAAGCCAAGATTTCACTCCACGAAATGTTTAAGTTCAGTGTTCCACACTTCTCAGAAAGCAGAGTCAGTTTGTTCACACAAAGATATACTTTGCATTGGACACAAAGGTACTTTGCATTGGACAAGTCAGGAAGCGCCAGTTTATGTGTTAGACAGCAGTTTTTAACATAGTTTTATGTGTTAAAAGTCTAATTTCTTAAACAATTTCAGGGAAGCACATCAAGCACCAAGGAATAATGACTATATGCTTTTGTTCTTCTATTCATGCGATACCATAAGTAAAGGCTATGCTGGAGCAGACCTGGAAATGGATTTGATTTTGGTTTGATTTGTTCTCTCATATATATTTTGCTGAGGCTGGGGGAAAGACTGACACATTACCTGACTACCCTTCACAAGGAGCAGGTTCAATATATTGAGGTGCTTAACATTTGGATAATTTTATTCCATCACTTCCCTAAGTATTTTGACCATGATGCCCACAGCTAGCTTTTGTCAAAGTTTATGTCTAGCAAGAGAGGTCAAATGTCCAGCTCTGTACATCAGCAGTACTCCACTGATGTTCCTTAGGTCAGTGCAGTGTGACAGTTTACAGCAGCTATCTGGGCTCTGGGTTTGTGCTGGACCATGTAACTTCTTTTGAGGTGTTTGCAATTGACTTGAACATGTTCATCTCCAACACCTCAGTTAGAGAGCACTGATAATCTCTAGAAGCAGACCTAGAATGCTTTATTTCCTGAGGAATGGACACAGGGTGAGTGTGTGTCTTTAACAAGGTCTGGGAAACATATGTAAACTGCTTTGGCAGAGAATCAGTTCTTTGTAAGTAACTAATGCTGAGTGAAATTCTCCATAAGACACTTTCTTCTCATATGGAAGTTTTTTGCTGATGTCCATATTCCCTTTTTATCTCTTTATGCCACGATAAAAATAGAGCAGCCCTCTAAGTTTCTCTATTTTAAAAAAAATTCTGAACTGATTAAAAAAGTTCTCCACCCTTCTTATTTAATGTAATCTGAGCATTTGTCAGGTCTAAATGGAGCTTGAAATAGTTATAATTCTAT
>VZTJ01000753.1:1926133-1992318 GCA_013397795.1 Orthonyx spaldingii
GGAGGGGAAGAAGAACCAAAATGTTGCTTTTATGTAGTGGGTGAAAATTTTTCTTACACGCTCAAGATTTTTTATAGTCCTTAGAAACAGAGATTTAACATGACTTTATATTCCAATGCAGACCAAAAATGAAAGGTCTAGAAGGACTCCACAATACAGGTTTGTTTAGGTATTCTTTGAAGATCCACAAGAAAATGAGGGTTTCACCTACAGCACAACAAAACACCACATGACAATTTTTTTCACAGTGTATGATGAAACTGAACCTACTTCACATTAAGTACCATAAATCAGGCATGTAAAGGATTATAATCCTATAAATTCCTGTACACAGACAAGCACACAAAACACTGAGCTTGTTGAGCTTACAGAATACTTCGTGTTTCTTTAATTCGTTTTCATGTAAACAAAACAGAAAGTGAACACCCAGTGCTTTACTGCTTGACACCACCACCATGCTCAAATAAATTGTTTTACTATCTTTGGAACAACTTTTCTTTGTGTGTTGGTGCCTCGTCACATACGTTCTTCTTCTATCTTTTGGACTTGATTTAAAAAAAACCAAAATTTTTATAGAGACATGCAACATTTCACTTCCAAAAAGATATCATAAATAATTTACTGTCAGAATATGAGCTTAAAAAACAACAAAGAAACATATTTTTGAAGTTTGAAGTCTTATTGTGACCCTGGAAACTTGCTGGGTGGTGAATTCATTAAAAAGATGCCAAAATATAAGCTCCAGGTCTCAAATTTATTTAGTGCTATAGAAGTTTTCCATCCCAGGAAGAAAAGCATCCCTAACTGGATGTGCGTAACAAACACCAAACCAAACTGTGCTGTGCTAATGGTAATTCCTATAATATTGACTAGTTAACATTAAAATTCTGGTTAAATTAAAACAATTTTTTTTTTAGGTATTCTACATTTTTTTCCAGACTTTGTTTATGGCAATCAAGTTGTGCAATATGAAATTCAGATCAGAATTTCCATTGTACACAAGCAGAAACATGTGATGCAAATTAAAGGTGGGCAAACTCATTCAGACACAGGCAGGATGAACAAACTCAACCCTCAAACAAGAATTTACTCTAAGGTGCTCAAAATGTGCTTTCAGTTTTGGAATGTTTGTTCTTTCCTTTTCAATCAGTTTTATATTTCTTCATTCTGGATAGTCCAGCGAGTATAAGAGAATAAACATTGCTGTCTCAGGCTATTTCTACTTGTCTCTTTTCATGGCCAATACCATTAATTCTGCCAGCATTGCCAGTCTCAGTCCAGCATTCATTTCTTCTCCCATCCAGCACTTTCTTTTCCATTATCCCTGATGTCATACATTCAGTCTTCAGATTTTGTTAATTTACATCTTCTTTAGACTCCTGGTTTTAGAAATTACACATATTCTCTTGTTTCCTTGCAAAATTCTGAGCACTTCTGCACAACTCTAAACCCAAATCCCAAACAGTTCGTGAATGTTGATTCAAATGAGCAAACAAAGACTGTCCTGAACTCTGAAATGTTTAAGAGGACCAATATAGTGCTCACTAGGTAAAAGAACAACACATAGAAAAGGAAACCAAAGAAGAGTGGAAAGAATGTAAGTTATAAATAAACCAAGCCCTCTCACCCCTTCCCTTCTCCCCAGAAACCGTAGTGTGAGTGGAGGGATAGCAGATACTTCCTGGACTGTATCTCACTGTACATTTTGCACACAAACTCTTTCTTGCTTTTGCCCTAATAAGACTTTTAGTAAAATTCAACATTATTTGACACATGAGTTGAACATTCAATTTTTAAGGAATTGTTTTCATAGCTCTTGGTTGAACCAGCTGACTCCATAAAGGAACTGTTGTAGAAATTAAAACTTTGTGAAACCCTTTAAACACCTAAAATCAAAACCTCTCCTCTTTGAGGGAGCTGCTCCAGAACCCGAATAGGAAATATTGGTCCAGAAATATTTAATCCTTTCTGGCAGGGAAGAACCACATTGCAAGAAGTTATTTCTCAGTTGCAAACCCAGACAAACACTGAGTCAGTGGTCACATAACTTAGGGAATATTATGGGAACATTCAGCATTCACAGAAAGAAAATGCAGAGACAATGCCATGGCTCAGGCTGCTGGTATCCCTTGCAGCTTGAGTGGGTGACAGGTAACTCCACAAATACAATCTCCTTCCTCCTTAATTGAGCAGAACTGCACAGGCAGTAGTTTCTTCTTTCCATCCAGAAAGGACTCTTTTCATCTGATTCCAGCTCAGTTGATCCGTGGGCCCCAAAAAGACAGTGCAGAAATGATACCACATGTGGGCAGATGAAACAGGTTAACCTGTTTCAAAATAGAGCACTTACAGTTAGTCAGTTTTGGTGAGGGGGCACAGAGGGAAGATCTATACTTGCAGTCAAGATGGAGTTTGGATATGCTACCTGAGAAAAATAAATTTCTTTGTAGAACACCAAAATCATCCTGCCTCAGGCAGCCAGCACACTCACAACTGCAGACCAGTCATGCATTCAGGTGCTGGCGACCGAAAGAATCACATAGCATCAGAGCTATGCCAAAAGTGTAGCCAAAAAGAGAGCCCAATGTACCACCTCTGCAATGCAGCAAGACATTTTTCACCCTTGCCTCAATATTTTTGTGAAAATTAAAGGCAGTTTACATTTGATGCCTAAGAGGGAAGCTTTTTTTCTGAACAGAAGGATTAAGATTAAGCCCAGGAACAATATAACAACATAATTAAGTAGACAGGAACTGGCTTGTCATTGGAAAGGAAATTCTGCCTCTTTGAAAGGAACAAGACTTCAAAACTCCCATGAAATACAAATTTAAAAAAAATCCTTGAAGTCAGTAGTAGCACCTTATCTAGATAAAAGAAGTATGTATTTTGGTTAAGATCTGATCACTTCTAACTTTTTGGTTTTTAATACAAAGAAGACTTAACTTTTAAAATCAAGATATGTCTTGGACATTACTGAAAAGCTTTGTTTTGTTTCTTTTTTTTTGAAGAGATGTTTGTTAGACTTAATGTAGGAACATATTCAGTTGTAAATGAAAATTACATTTCTCTTTGAAAATAGTTTTGTTAAAAACTCTTATTAATATTAATTTCCAAGAGCTGTACCTGTTCTAGCTTGGGCAAAAAGTTAATGTATTCAGCCCTGCCATAGTTATTTCCTGTATTGTTGTACTACAATAAAGTACTTTGGCTTATTTTATGTACTGGTGAGTATATTAATGTTATTTTAATTTAGACGGAACAATACTTCATTCTTGGTCTACCCTCACAATGCAAAAGCACATTTTTTGATCTTTATCAATTATACCATCTAGTCAATAATTTTGCTAATTTTCTCAGTACAGTGAGAATTTGTAAGTCTGTTATTAGGAGTCAACGCAATACATTTACAATTTGTCTTATTGTAAATGTAACTGCATCCACATATTCATTACAACAGAATATAATCCAGAAGCCTGTATTGTATTTCTAAATTCAAGAAAAATCAATACATTTCTGAATGATTTAGTCTGCTTTTTCATCAGGTATTTTTACTACTTTATCCTTTTACAGAACCTCTTATCCTGCATTTAATTAATGCCTGTCTTTCAGACAGGCACAAAAAATCCAGCACTTCTCTATAGGTTGTTTGAAAAGGTATCATCTTCACTGTTAAATCTGTGCACTCAGGGATAATGCTGATAGTCATGCTTATTCAGAAAACTAATTTATCTACTTTTCACATATAGCATGTTTTCTTGTTGCCAGAAAATACCAGATGAAGTAAACTCAGTTCCAAGTTTGATCCCTCAATCTAAAAGGTTCAGTGATTTCGAGGTGGCACTGATCTGTGCAGGACTGATTTTTTAAAACTTTGTTTTCAGGTGGCTGGTGTAAATTGGGATGGTACATTCTGATAAAATTATGGTTTGCTGTGTAAAATGTGAAAGAAATATCTAAAGAATGCATGGAAAGAAAATGTGATAAACACCGCATCTTTGAAAAGGGGGGCAGACTGAACAATATTTCATTACTCTGTTTTGAGAACAGTTGGTTTAAATTTCCAAATAACTTTCATTTCAAAGGGACAGCATCAAAACACATGCAAAAAATAAAATTCTAAATAAGGCACAATAAATTATTTCACTGCTTAGGTATTGGATTTCAAAGGGAGAAGAGAGTATGCACAAGGATGTTAGAATGGACTATATTGTATCTTTGGGAATTGCTGTCAAATATTGATGAAAACAGAGAGACTGCCGGAGATCAGATAAAAGAAAGAAATGATTACATTTGGAAGAACAATGTGAAATGTGTGGCCAACAGAGACTTTGAATGTAAGCTAATAGCAATCCACCAAAGAACAAAGCTGGAGGAAGTCCCACATATTCAATCACATTTACAGTCAGAATACGTAAAAAACTTATGGTGCATTTTCGCTTGTTTTGAAACTCACAAAATCGACCATTCAGTGGATCTGACTGTGACACATTCATTACAGGGCATTGACAAGTATCAACAAGACAGATGAAGAAATGATGAACCCTGGTTTTAATCATTCTGTCATAACTTGACCTTATCATAATGTAAACACAACATTTGGCTTTTCTAGAATTTAACTGAGTTATGAAATTGAAGAGATTCACTGCTTTTACATAGCACACACATACATACATGAAAAGCCTTGTCTTTCAGGTGCTACTCTCAAGAGTCTCATGGTACCGGAATACAAGACACAGAATGTCTTGTTTTGAAAATTTTGGTTGCAATATGAAACTAAAAGGCATGGTACAAATGTTTCTTAACATAGTGCTTTCCCTGGAGAGACCTTTCCTTTCCAGAAGAAAAGTATTTTAAACTGTTTCTCTAAACCCTTAATTTTCACTAAGATATCCGTCGTGATCAGCAAAGATTTTAAGAACTTGCATACCAACATTTACTAGGGCTACATATTTGCAGAGTTTTTAAGCTATCATGAAGAGCTACAAAATCATTAATCTTTAAATATGGACTTAAGAAAGCCTAGAGCCCTCCGCACAGGCAGACACAGGCAGTACCAGTTCCCTGACAAGCAATGTAGTGTTTTCTGTAACAATACAGCACTGCAGATTTTATGCAGTTTTAATGCATTTTATGCACATATTTTTAGATTAAAAAGGGCAGTGTGCTTTGTGTCCTGTGTTCTGATGGTTGTTACATCACTTGTAAATCTAAAGCAACTGTGTGGACCTCATTGTAGTTATTGTATCCATGCACATTGTAACTAAGATCTAAAGTGGTTTTACATTCATGTTGCAGAGAGATTACAACCCATCTCTTGATTTAAGCAGCTCCTGGATCTAAATTTATCTTTTGAACTACTGCACATTGCAAACCCTGAGGTTGCAGAGGAGATGGGGTTCTTGATTCTGTTGCTTTGGGCTTGAATCTGGAATTTCATCCCCCATCTTATCTTTACTGTAGTAAAGGTGTAAAATGAGGATAAAAGTACCTCATTATAGAAATCTTCACCATCTTGTTACCTCCCCCTTTTGGGACCATGGGGATATTTCACTCACATGTGCTTACAAAGCCCCCCTGAAGCTGGGAAAATCCCCAAGGAGACACAAGACAAAATAAAAACATGGCACCTAAGGGGAAAATCTTTAACTAGTAGGGACTGTTGCATTTGGTTTTGAAAAGGCAAGATATCATCACCCAAAAGAATCAGCACTGATGATGGTTTCCATGTGATCTTCATCACACTTCTTTATAAACACACACACATAGGCCTAATTAGAGTGGAGCATTTCTCTAACCATGTTTCTCACTCTTCTGGAAGTGAAATACTGACTGTTGGTGCATCACATAACAACCCAGATCCACACACATACTCCAGCCTTTTACCAACAGTATTTTTACTGGCATATTTGCTCACTTTTTCCAAAATCACTCATCAACAAGTAATGATCTTACTTTCATATTCTTGCCCATTTTTAAGAAAAATGAAATAATCTTGCTACTACTTTCTATTTTTCTGTAGCTATGATCATAGAATCATTAAGGTTGGAACAGAACCCTAAGATCATTGAGTCCAACTGCTAACCCAGCACCACCATGGTCACCACTTAACCATGTCCCCAAGGGCCATATCCATACCTTTTCTGAACAATTCCAAGGATGGTGTTTCCACCGGTATCCTGGGCCACCTGTTTCTATGCCTGACCACCCTTTCAGTGAAGGAATTTTTCCTAGTATCTAATCTAAACCTCTTCTGGCACAATTTAAGGCTGTTCCCTCTCATCCTGTCACTTGTCACCTGGGAGAAGAGACCGACCCCCATGGCTTTTCCCTACATCCATCTAACAGTTCAGCTTCCCAATATTTTGGTTAAAAATTACCTATACCCACCAAGTTATGTTCTTCCAAGACAGGCAATCACAGAGCAGAAGCTTTCATAGGTGGCTTCAAGCTTGGCAATCTCTCCTGAAGAATGCTATAAAGGAGAGATGGTCTTGGAAAAAGGTTAGGCAGATTTGTTTTGGTATCATACCTAGGAAAAACCAAAGTTGCATAGATCAATAAAGAAGAGATTTGCTTCTTCGTTTATCAAAAAGAAACTGCATTAATTTTCAGGTATATCAGCCTTTATCTGGTCTTGTAACAGGTAGAGCTAATCTGTCAGAAAACCCTTAAACTATGACAAAACATCAAATAATTGTTGCTTTTACTGTGGCTTTTTACTTTTTAAAGCCAGTCCTGTGCATTTCAAAGTCAGTGCTTCTCTGTCTCGTGTATGAGGATCTTATAAAAAGTTTTTCATCTCTTAAAATACACCATGCAGTTGTCACTCTCTAAATGGGACATGGTTAGGGGTAGTTGCACCAGAGTCAATACAGTTGGGCAAACTGTTGATTACTAACATACTGCAAGCACACAAGTCTTGTGTTGGGGGATTGCTCTGATGAAAGAAACAATGGATTGAGCATTTGGACAAAAGGAGAGGAGACATTAATGTAGCCCATAGGAACTGCAGGTAGAGGAGTTGTACTGGAGGTGCACATGATGGCTGCAGTGTGCATTTTCCTATTATTAAGAGTACCATTTGTTTTGGAGGGTTGTTAACTGCATCTGAGGTCATAACAGGCATTTGGATTTTAGAGAAAACATTCTTTCTGATAGCTCTGCATGTTGCCCCTAAGCCTAAAAAGAGGATTTTGAGTCAAAGAAATCTGTGCTAAGAGACAGTGACATGATTCAAATGGAAAATGGTAACATCCAGATTTGTAACCATCTGCATAGGCTACAGGAAGGAGCTTAAACATTACAGAGGATAATTGGAGAAAACAGTAGGCTTTGTGGAATTACTGGACAGGGAACTTCAGCTGGACTTAGAGTTACTCTGTAAATCACTGCTTTAATAGAACTTATTCTGTTTACCCAGTTAGGTTTCCTCTCAGGTTTCAGCCTCACATGAAGTATCTCAAATTCAACTTTTAAATGCAATTAAAGCTATGTCAGAAATACACCACACCAATACCAACAGGTTTTACTAGAAGGCATTTGGTTGCCTGTTTAAAGACTGATGTTTTCTTGGTTTTCACTGTGTTTATAAAGTTATTTTGCAATCTTTTAAAATTTGATTTCCTATTTTATTTATGTGACAGTAGGCAGAAAAAAACTCTGTTATCGAAGCTTATAAAAGACCTAGATTTCACTGGAGAGGCTGGTGATGTGATCACTTACTGATTTCACTTGGGCTGCATGCATGTAACTAGAAGCAGAATTTGACAATCTGTCCCTCGCAGTGAGAATGTGCAGACATACCAAATGTCATAAATGTTCCCAGCTGCAACTGAGACCCATACTTTTCTCATAGGGACAACACATAGATTGGGAAGCTTGTCCTTAGTTCAGAGCTGGGTGGCCTAATTCCTTCTGTTTTCAGTTTCAGACCAAAATTAATGTGTACATCTGGGTTGTTAGTGCTGAGAAATTTTGGCTTATAGTGGAAAAGATTACAACAAGCCCAGTGTTAGTGGTATAGGAGGAGCTGACAGCCTCGTATAGTCCCACTGAATGATTGCTTGGCCTTTCTTAAGAAAAGAGACTTTCAGCAGGCAGCCTTGGCAGCAGAGAAGATGAGTAGATGACTGCAAGCCTGAGACATACTGGAAATGGGCAAAGTTTATGGCTATCTGGGATGTGAAATTGTGCTGCATTTGTGTAATGTTGCAAATTTGATTTTGCTTACAGTTACACTGCTTTATTCAACTCTTCAGAATTCAAGCAGATGAAGGATGAAGAGATTCAAATAAATGTTTCTGGTATAGATTACCTCTGCATGAGAGAATTCTGCTTCCATGTCCTCTTATCAGTGGTAATATCAGCTCATGGTCTTAATGACCACGTCAAGTGTTTCCAGAGAAAATGCAAAATGCCTTTTCCTCAACAGTACATTCGAGTTATTAATCGGGGGAAAATGTAAAGCTCCCATGTTGCCAGAGCTGTTACTTTCCCTCGGTCAGTGAATTCCCTTTGCCCATCCAATACTGTGGGTGATCTTCCAGACTCCCCTTGAAGGAAGCAGCTTCAGTTTCAGCTAAGGGATGCAGAGCCTGGAAGGTGACATGGAAGAACGGCAAGAAAAGAGGTTACACACATTGGTAGTTCACGTTTGGTGAGTACTGGTTTGGCATTATACTTATGTTTCTGCATACTTAGAGAATCTGTGAGATGTCTCCTCTCCTAGCACTGTGGGTGGTTCACGAACATGAACTGGCTTGTTCTGTCAAAACAAGGAATTCTGCGTCTCTTTTGAAAGGCAGAGACTGTTGGAAAAAAGTCAGTGACTCTCCTGCTACAGAGGGAGGCACTGGGTCTGCTCCTGACACCCAGCAGGAAATACCACCTTGGGTATTGTTTTATACTTGCTTTCTCAGCCAGCTTTAACTAGGAAGGATTTCATCTACCTTCACTTTCACAGATGACAGAGAGCAAACTACTTCATAATGAGTCTGAAAATTTGAGCATTTTGCGGTCTAGAAGGGCATCTTGTCCCTTAAGGTGATAATGTCTGGGAATAAGCCGGTACAGCATGACAACAAAGCAGCAGCTGTGGCAGGCTGTGCCACTCCATGGTCCTGGTACTGTACTTTCTGGCACCTCTTGGTTTGAGCTCAGACACTGCCTGGAGAGGATGGAACTGTTTGCACAGCAAAGGCGGAGGCTGCACTGTCTTTCCCACTATGCCGAGGACATTGGGCAAGAATCATAGATGGTCTCCCACAACTCTTCAGGATGATTCCACATTATCCCCTATTGAGTTGGATTGCAGAGTTTGGCCTCTGTCTCTGAATTGCAGAGATTACCAATAAAAACACAACTTGTTGTGGAGGCCTGTTGATAAGATTTTGTTTACACACTAGGAGCAGTTTCTTGGAATCTTTAAATTAAATTAAATAACATTAATTTTTGTGCCAATATCTAAGCTCTAGTGCTAGTCAGTCATCAACTCTGACAGCAGTAAATCCAGCATAAATAGAAAATACCATTAACTTTGAGTAATTTACATAATAATTACATTACCCAGATGAATATTTCTTCCAAAAGGAGGTCACAGATGCATTCTGACTCTTTATTGTTTGCAGTAAATTGGGAAGCTCAGTCTGCACGCAATAATATTGGAAGAGATTTGCAAAGCATTATTAAAAAGACACTAGTGTCAAAAGACTGTTCCATAAAAACACATGTACTAAAACCTTCAACATTAATTGAATCATGCTTGTGTTTTGGCAATGCTGGAAACCTGGCTCAGTCATCGCTCTGGTGATTCATTAGTGCTAATTAATGCTTTTTCCAGGCTAGTAACAAACTAAAGAGAGACTGTTTGTCTCTACTGATCATTCCACAGTTACAGTAATGGTTTGATTTATGTATCAGACACTTAATGCCGCATTTCATTCATTTTCAAACAAGTTTCAAAAGGACTGAGGGTGCTTATGTGAAAATTTAAGATAAACAAACAAACAAAAATGTTTCCTCTGAATACTGCTAAGCAACAATGCTGGGTTTCCTGGGGCTTCCCAACCAACCTGCTCTGCCTCTTCTTCCCTACGACCTGAACAATGCCAGCATTCTCCCAGCAGGACCTTCAGCATCCTCCCAGCAGAACCTTCCCACTCCCTCAACTGTCTGCAAGAGGCTCAGCAGAGCTCCTGGCCACAGGCTGGGCTGGCCAGCTGGCTGTGGCCTCCCCGCAGAGACCTGCCTATCCTCGCAGTGGAGCCACCAGCCTCGTTCGCTCATCCCAGTTTCACTGCCAGCTTTCCCAGAAACCCCTCACCACCTCATACAGGCAGTTCAACTCGAGGGCAGGACTGTATCTTCAGACCTACACCAAGGACCCGAATTTCAATATTAGTCTGCTGTCAGATCTACAGGGAAGGTTTTGACTCCAATATTTTGCTCTCTCTGCAGGCACAAAACTGTGTGCCAGCAGTAGCATAAAAAGTGTAAATGCTGCAAAAATATGTTGCCATTTCCTCTCACTCTGCTGCCCAGTTCAGAAATTTGGCTGGAGGCATTCACTGCAGTTTGGAATTTTCTTTTAATATCGTTTTTCTGTAACTGTTTTCTTTTACATTTTTTAAACACTTTTAGTTCTCAGGAAATGTTTTAGAAGGGGAGTCTGGAAACAGAAGCACTTTACTTCCCCACAGATCGAGAGAAGGGTGAGCAGTGCCCTTTGCTGCCAATGAGCTTCAGCCGCTGGATGAAGGGACCTTCTTGGGGGCTGAGGAAATATTTGGAGCTTCCTGCACATTCAGTTCTTGGCCGTTTTATGGCTGAACAGCGACAAGTCAAGGGTTGCGGAGTTCTTTCCATGAAGTACAAGGCTGACGTGACCAATGGTTCAAACCAGTTGTGACCAGTTCTGACTGGTTCAAATCTGTTCTGACTGGTTCAAACCGGTTAAAACCAGTTCTGGCTAGTTTAAACTGGTTCAAACCCGTTCAAATTGGTTCTGATCATTTCTGACCCCATCTGACTGGTTCAAACTATTTTTGACAGTTTCTGGGTTCTGACCAGTTCAGACCAGTTCAAATTGATTCAAACTGGTTCCAGCAGGTTCCAACCAGTTTAAACCAACTCCAACCAGCTCTGACCATTTCACACCAGTTCTAACCAGTTCTGTCTGGGTGAAACCAGTTCTGACCAGTTCTGACTGGTTTAAACCGATTCAGACCCGTTCCAATCAGTTCCAACCAGTTCAAATCACTTCAAACTGGTTCCAGCTGGTTCTGACCATTTCAGAACTGCTTTGAACTGGTCAAAATCAGTCGGAACCAGTTTGAACCGGTTTGAACCATTCGGTACCAGTTTGCATTGGCTGGAACAGTTTTGAAACGATCCGAACAGGTTTGAACCAGCCAGGACTGGTTGGAACTGATTTTTACCAGCTTTATCCATTTGCAACCAGTCAGCACCTGTCAGAACTGGTTTGAACCAATTGCAATCAACCTCATGCCTATCCCCAAGAAGGTGATGGAGAGAATCCTCCTGGAAACCATTTCCCAACATACAAAGTGCAAGATGATTTTGAGTCACCAACATTGCTATCTGTGTGGGAAATCACACTCAGTCACCCACAATCAGAGGGCAAGGGGAGAGAGTTGATTCTGTCTGTCCTCACCTTGGCAGGGGTCTTTGTCCATGTTCATCACAAACAAATGGATAAGATACAGACTGGATACATGGATAACGCGGTGGGCTGGAAACCTGAGGAACTGTTGGGCCCAGCAAGGAATTCAGCTGGAGGTTGGTCACAGGTTGTGCACCTAGGGGTTGATGTCAGCTCCAAGGTTGATATAATATGAACATCAACAAAAGCAAAGGGAAAGTCTTGAACCTGGGGAGGAATAACCCTAGACGTGCCTTCTAAAATCAGTTTGGTTTTGTGATTCTGTGTTATTTGATTCTGGTCAGAATATAAAACACCTGCTCACTGCATCATTATGGGGCAAAAAATTTCCAGGGATTACTACTATAGGAGACCTTGTGTTTTTATAATTTTAGAGCAATAACATAATGAGACAATAAACTAATTTACTTTTCATTGCAAGTGCACCATAATCTTAGCATTTTACCAGTTATCATTATGAGTTCACTTCAGAGAAATTATTCAAACTAAATTTAGAACAATCCTATTAGTCTGACTATCTGAGCTGGTTCTTGAACCGATGGTGAATTAGAGGGCCCTCTATATGAGGAAGTGTCACATTTTGGAAACAACATAACTCTACATACCAAAGACTGAGATCATGAAGCAGTCCCTGACACATTCTCAGAAATGTTGCTGTTAAACCTCCTGAGCAAGAAAAATGCTGTTTCCAATAATTATGTATTTGTTTCTATAGAAGTCCTTTGATTTCAGCTGGCTATAATTTTTCTCAATCTCCAGTCCCCCTTCAATTTTATAAGATTTAATTACACATAAATCAATGCCTTTGCAAGGTTGCAAAAGTGGTTTGAGAGCAGAGTTTGGAGCAGAACTCTCCTAAATTGTGCTTCCCCTTACAGCATCAAGCAGCTGCCACACCTCACTGTAAAAGCTTTCTGTTGGGTGTATTGGACTGTGGTACATGGGACTATAACCAAGTTCTGAAGACAAATATGCATACATTTATGTGGTCACTGAAGTTATTCCAGTAATATTTATATTACTGAAACTTAGATCAAAACCATTAACTTCTACACAGTAACTTCTACGTGTTTGCTCACAGCTTTCAAGGAGCTTTGAAAAATGTCCAGTTGCAACACAGCCTTTAGGAACTACATTTGTGTGGTATTGCTCTTTGGACCTTCAGTTAAATGCAGCAGAAAGGGAGGATGCAACCCAGACCACTTGCTTTGTGAGTGTGAAAATGCATCACAAGCACCACAATACCCTTCAGAATGGATGTACAAGAACTGCAGCTTGAATATGAGGACACTGCAGGGTTAAGAAAAGGCAACATATTCACTGTACAAACATTAGGAAACTGATAGCTCAGCATGTACATTTTCATGCCAACTTCAAGGTTGGTCTAAAAGCTCAAAGTTTGTAACTGTTTTTATTTTCAAAATAGCATGCAAAACTAGAAAACTGAGCTTAAGCTAGATTATTGTTCATAGTCATAAATCTAAAGATGATTTTCACAACAAAAAAATTATTGGCATATAGTTAGACCATGCATGACCTTGCTGAATCAACTTGGCATTCTTAAGAACAACAAAACAAAACCAGATGACAGATTCTTGTTTTCAGACTCTACAGATGCATCTCACAGCATGTGAAGAAGAATAATTGCAGTCGATATGAGGGAACTCATCGCACTCCCCATGCACTTTAGGTGATGTTTGCCTCAGGTTTTAAAGATAACTGAAATCTTTCAGGTAAGTCCTTAACAGGGCCTTCAGCACAGATAATCAGTTGCATTAAGAATCCATGGCAGGACAGACTGTCTAATTTGTAAATAAAATGTCCTCAGACAAAAAACCTCCTGAGGAGGTATATGTAACAAAGCTAATTTTCTGAGCTTTTCTGAAATTGTTACAGCACGAACCCCTCAGAGAAACTTTTGCAATAAGGGTTTTCATGTGGTCTTCCCACCATGTACATTGGGGAGATCCATGGGAAAACCTAGTCCCAGGTCTGTGTGCCTCTCATTCTTCTGCACTTTTCTTTGGATACAAATGGGCAACAAAACTGTGACAGAAGCATCAGAGGCTGGATATGGGAAAACGAAATGCTGCTAGTTAAGGAAGCAAAATTAGAGTTGCTATTGTTTTCATGCACTTTCCACTAGTATTGTGTACAGACATGGAATGTAAAATGGCTGTTCCCAACCCCAGAGCCTGCCCTGACCACTTCTCTATCCACTAGAGAGATCTTGAGTTTCATGACAGAGTTGCTGCAGACTTTTGGGAAGACGACTGGAGAGTGTCCCACTCGCTTTGCTGAATGTTGGATCATGCTCTACTGCAGGAACCAGAGCCACTCGAACTATAGACTGCAGCCTGGGAGGGCATCTGCAACACACTCCCTCCTTCCTTCATCCACAAATGTTCATAACACTAACGAAAATGGTGGAAA
Organism: Orthonyx spaldingii; assembly: GCA_013397795.1. Taxonomy (NCBI): domain Eukaryota; kingdom Metazoa; phylum Chordata; class Aves; order Passeriformes; family Orthonychidae; genus Orthonyx; species Orthonyx spaldingii. The sequence goes on from VZTJ01000753.1 coordinate 1,940,247, forward strand.
ACCAGCATGTGGAAGCAACAGAGTCACCCCTCTGGATCTGGCTCCTCTTAACTGGATTAGAAATTGTCTTGTGTCTGTGAGTGTCTTGAGAGACTGTAACAATATAGATGCAATGCTGGAGGAAGCTGGAAAAGGGAAAGAGGAGCATTACCTTCTGAAAGAATAATCAACTGTTTTCACACACAGAGAACATTATTCCACAGTCTTGAATGTAATCACGACCCTTTGTTCCATAACAGATACTAATTATGCAAGCTTATTTGCAAACAAGTACCTGTCCCTCTCTCATTGAATGCTCTCCTACACCGCCTGTAAAGTAAATGGCACATTTTCTTCTTTGCTTTTCATCCAGAGTGATGTTTTTCTTAATCAAAGCTCGCACTTGACTAAAGCTTCCCTGCCATCACTATCAGGAAACTGACATTTAGCCCAACCATGAACAAGACGTTGGCTGCAGTTCTCCTGTCTTTAGCATGTATTTCCTTAATATCCCATGTTAATGTGGTGTATATGACTAGACAAACTAAGAAGCAGAATTTTAATATTTCACTTCAACACATTGTATTCTGGGAGTTGACATTTTGGCACAACACAAGAAAGACTGCAGCTCAGCAAAAGGATCATTTGCTTTGCGAGAATCTTGTGTACAAGTTATTCATTGAAAGTCGTTGCTCTGCCTTGGTTGGACCAGATGAAGCGTGTATGTATGTTCCTGACATTGCCTGAGAGAGAGGGAGCAAGGAAGCCTATTTGTAAGGTTTTGTAAAGACTGAGATCTGAGGTTTGAATGAAGATGATCCTTCAGTTATTTGGTAGGCAAAGGCACAGGTTCAGGAAATACAAGAATCCTATGTATCCCAGGTGAGACATTGGAACAGGTTGCCCAGGGAGGTTGCAGATGACCCAAACCTGGTAGTGTTTGAAGCCAGGTTGGATAAAGCCTTGAGCAACCTGGTCTGGTAGGAGGTGTACCTGCCCAAGGCAGAAGGATTGGGACTAGATGATCTTTAAGGTTCATTTTAACCCCTTAATATTCTATGATTCTACAATGTTATGTATTAAAATAATAACTTGCTTTTTGGTGAAACAAAACTTTCTGATGTTCCGAAGTACTTGGTTTCATTTTCTTTTACTTATTCTTTTTTTCTGTCTCTCTTTAGCACAGGAGCAGGAACACAGATCAAAGCTGAGGAAGATGGTTTTGATTTACTTCCAACGTGATCGGACTGTGTGTGTGAAAAGGTTTGGAACTCCCAGGACTCAGCTTTGCAGAGGGTTGATTCTTACCAGTAACTCTGCTGGGTTTTCTCCAGGAATTTGTGCTGCTTTTACACAGCCTCATTACTTTTTCTTCAAAATAATGATTTCTGATTCACACTAGAGGCTGTGAGAGAGGAACTGGCCTCTCATTTTCAGTGTGGTTGTACCAGGGCATACTTGATTCACGGGTGTGAGATAACTGAGGTCAGCTGCACATGTGAGTTCTTGGGTGGTTTTCCCAATTAAAACCATGCTGCTAGCTCCCAACATTTTTTCCTTCACAAATTGATAGCTGAAAAATGCACACAACTCTGGCTGACAGAAGTTACTGAGGAATGAAGATTATTTGAAACATCATAAAAGGGGGAAAAAAATGAACTCTACATTTAAAGCTCTGCTTTCTGCTTGATTTCTGGTTGATTCTTATTAATATAATGATTCCCCAGATAAATTGCAAAGCAACTAGTCCCATCTTCTAAAGTATGGCCACCTATGTGTGGCCCATGTGATTGGACTCCTTGCATGCAAACATGTCCTGACAGCAATGTCACTATGCATTTATTTACCCACATTTTGAGGCATACCTCTCACTTTAAATTCAAATTTACTCTCACCCTTATAAACCAGATGGTATCTTACTAATAGGAGGAGCTGTGGGGTCACAGAACTTTTGGCAATATACACTTAGGCTGTGAGCCCAGCCTACTTTGGAGATCAAAGGACAAGCAGAGCCTGAACATCTTCAGAGCCTGGTGAACAGACCTCCTATTCTTTGCAAAAATAAACCTCAAATGAGGTCAGATTCACACTGCAGCAACTGACAGGTCCATTTGCATTACAGAGGTAAAAGAAAAACAGTGAGGAGAAAGATGATTCTTTGCATCTTTCTGACACAACTGCTGGTTTTGATTATATTTTGGGGTTTACTCTCAGCTTTCTACTGAAAGCTTGGTGCATACTACAGCACGGATTAAAGCTCTGTCAGCTGCCTGATTACATGGGAATCCTATACAGGCAAAATCAGGACTTTGTTTGTCCCCTTCAAGTGGCATTAAAAAAACTGAAACTGCCCCAACAAGCGTTGTCCTGGGAAAACCTCCACTAAAGGAGAATTTCTAAGGAGTATAATGATTCCACACCCAGATCCTCCCACTGCTACCAATGCTCCCATATTGAAGGTACACTTGTGTTGGAGGGAAGTGAGCAGCAGTGGTGGGATAGCAAAATGAGCAATGTTTTGTTTATCCTCCAGCTGGTACAGCCACAGTGACTATACATCACCTCACCCAGCTTGGCCACCTAAATTTTAGACACACAGTCTAAATTAGTCATTTCCCCTCTGGTCTACATGGTCCAGTTAATCCCACACAAAATTTTGAAGGGGTTCCTACCTCTCTTTGACTCCAGACAGACTTTAAATGAGCATTGCTGAAGAACTATGATTCGCTGGTGTGATTCAGAGCAGCCCTTCAGAGATTTCAGGAAGAGTTCTTAGAGCTTTACACAAGTGCATTTCTCACACTGCACTGAATCAGTGCAGTGACACTGAGTCTGACCCCTCTTATCCTGCAGCACCCAGCATTTAGAGTGCCTGCCCACACACCCACCAACAAAGTGAGAGACCATACCCACACAACATCAGCAATTTCATTTGCTGGAGATCCTATTCAGTCTCTGTTGCTTAATCTCAAAGAAGATATGATAAATATAATCAAATAAATCCCATCTGTGATGAATTATAACTGCAACATCAACAGAAGCTCTGCCTGAACACCAGTCTTGTTGTCACTGTAAAGTATTAAAAACTCAGGACAAAGGGTTACAAATGAAATTTCTGCAATGCTTTAAATCCTTCCATTCAGTCTCTAAAACCCTGTAGCTTTTCCCATATATTCATTGAATAATATTTTAAAAAATGTTTTATAGGCAACACATGATAAATCCTTCTAAAGGATCTCTAATCAGTTACAAGATCATTCACTCCATTCTTTTTTCATTTTATTAACATAAAATTGATTAATTAAAACTGTATTTATTTTCTCTTTTCCGCTTTTGTGTTTTCTTCTTATTGCACCTTTTTTCCTGGGTCAAATTAACACACCATTTTTGTTAAGGCTGCATGAAAAAAGCAACCTGCTTTTCTCCCTCCCTCTTTCTTTCCCTGTCAGTCCAAATGAATTTTAATTTTTATCTTTGGGAAGTGAAGGCTGTTGCTAAGCAGTTTAAAATTGATTCTTTGAAGGATTTCAAGTAGCAAAAACATCTTTAGAACCAAGGCAGACACCCATGGGCTTTAGAATTCAGGTGGGACATTCAGCAAAGCACTACTTTTTCTGTTGTTTGGGGGTTTTCTTTGTATCTACATTTCAATCAGTTCTTTTCTCTTTATGTTATCTGTGTGCTCTGAAAAATGTCAGCACACCTCTGTATTATGGTTTACAAGGAAAGTCTGCAAGTTTTCCAAAAGTACTGTTTTCAAAACATAGGAGAAATTAATTTGATCCCTACCAGAAACTTCAGTCATATAGGGATATCCTATTGTCTTGGACTGCAAATCAGTAGTAATTAATGACCAGATTTAGCTTTGACTTCTAGTAGTTTTGACTGATCAGCCTCATTCACATATGAGACAAATGTCCAGCTCTGGCTTTGTGGTGGCAGCTTAGTCTACATACGTGGGCTTAGTCTATGTAAGGGACTCACAGAACTCTTTCTAGCACAGCTATTTCTTGTGTTAGTTACATAGGACTCTGAAAAGTATAGCATAGCATTTAGGTAACTAGATTAAGAAAAAAAAAAAACCTTAAAATTTTACTCTATTTGAGGACCATCAGCACAGGACCCTGGAAAACTTGAGAGTTTTTTTGCTTAGTAGTCCTATGGCATAATTCCTAGAGGGTGACCTATAACGGAACTGAAATATCGCCCACAATGGTTCATTTTCTGTCTCCTTGTTACTTGTTCCCATCGTTATATCCCAGGGGAAAGTCTTTGCCTGCATGTTTCTGAGGGCCCTTTTTCAGCTGAGGAAATGGAAATTTTTGGTGAAGAGGCAGAAATGGATTTTTCGGCTATTATTTCTATCTCTTACTGCCTCGACTGTGTAGGACAATTGACAAGCCTAATTTGGATCTGTTGTCTTGTGTGTATGCCATATATTCCTTCCTACTGCCCAGGACCAGAGTCCTGTGATGGGCCCTTCCCAAGGAGGACCAGATCACCTTCAGGAAGGCTCCTTGTTACAGCTCCCTGGGCTTCTCTCACCCTCGGGAAGGAGCCATGGATTTGCTGTAATACTAAACTAATTACAGCTGCGGTAATCATAGGTAGCAAATCAGAAGTCTGGATGGTCCATTTGGACAACTACTTCAAGGTCCAACATCCAAAGTATGTGATCAACCTGGGTGCTCTACATAGGGTGGGAAAACAACCACATTTCTGCTTCCTCTCCTCTGGCTGACCTGGAGCGGAGCACTCTTAGGGGAAGCCAGGGACGAAAGACTTGAGAACAAAGAACTGTACTACTAAAAACTGTATCAGCAGCCAGATTACTTGTGGGAGCCCTGTTACCCAGGCTTGAAAGTGAGATCACACACATGATGGCCACCAGTCAGGCTCTGATGATGTGCAGAACACATAAGACCAAGAGAGGAGCAGATGGTCTGTAGTTAAAAAGATTTCCATGAACAGAGATTTTAGTGGAGGACAAACCAGAAAAGCTTGACTTAGTGATTTTACAGTCTAGTAAGGCACTGTTAGTATTCCATTAGCGAATGAGGATTGATTTGCTTGTGTATGATAAACTACCAAACACAGACTTAAAAATCTGTGCGAACTCATGTAGGTATAGCTCAAGCCCCTTTTTAAAAGTTCCTTGGTACATCATTTAAAATCAATGTAAGAGGTCACTGGAAAAGATTGACACAGCTTCCACAGAAAATGAAAGTACCTGTTTATAGTTATGTATTCATGCAAACAGACAGTGTATCATAAATAAATAACACCATTCCATACTTAACATCACAATGTAAGTGAAATAAGGCAAACCCCAATGTATAAAATCTTTATTGGATCTCAGGGGAAAGAAAGCAGCAACTTTTTCATTGAAATGTCCATTGCTCTGTGCTGTCAACACTAGTCCTCCAATGCAGAACAGTCTTCCTAATTGTCCACAGGAGAGGAATATAGTATTATAGAAAACATTTGGTAACTTGATGCAACCTGGTTTCCTCTATACAAGTTTTAACTGTTTACTGATAGTTGTCGTGCTGTTCTTGAAGCACTGTTTACTTTCCGTTTCTCATTAGGGAGGTTAAAATGAACTCCACTTTCTGTGCTTCAGCATGAAGTTTTTGTCATCCTGGTCTGAGAAGTGACTGTAGGGATTTCTGCCTTCCATCTCCTGCTTTTCTCAGTTCTTTTCCCAGCCAGTCACTCGGAAAAGGTGCAAGGAGAAAGGGACAAGGATCCAGTCACCTCTTCAAACCATTCTGGTCTCTGATGGGAGATGATTTGTTTCACTGCATGAGTATTGGGGCACAGCTTGAGGTCCACTGAAATAAACACTTTTTTCTTCTGATTTAAACCCCAGAAAAAGAGCATTTGCTGCCCCCAGCACAGAGGTTTCCCTAAGGCACAGCAGAAAGCCAAGCAACAAGAGAGGATAACTTTCTGTGGTCCCCTTCCTCTTGCACAACGGTGTATGACAGCTGGTGTAACAAAGTTCTCAGAAAACCTTTAAAAACACAGAGAGAGAGAGAGAGAGAGAGAGAGAGAGGACTGCACAAGTATTGTAACCTTTAAAACTGGTTTCTGGACAGGAAACAGAAGGCATGAGTAAGAGTGAAGAGTTCAACATAGGGAGAGGTAGCAAATCATATGCTCAAAGAGTCAGTGTGCCATACATCTGAGTGATCTGGTGAAGTGTCAGGGTTTTACTTCAAAACTGGTTTTAGAGATAACACAGTGACTGAGGGTGGGAAGGAAAAAATAACAGGAACCTCTGACTGGGAGAGAAGAAATGGAGTGGAGGTGAAGTGGGGGAGGACAAACTTCTCACTTGGTAAGTGACAAAGGCATTTTAATGCAGTAAATAAAAAGCAAAAAGAAAGTATTTTCCTTTGCTCTCCTCAAAAAATTATGGGTCTGATTCTCAGCTTGAATAATGACCACAACTCCAGAATAAAACCACAAAGGCTGAACAGATGTTGTTTAAAACAATTTAATTCTAGACAGAAATTAAATTCCCACCAACTTTAGTGAAAATACAAAGTGCTGAAGAGATGACATTCTGACTGGGATTTTTCCTCCCAATAGAAAGAAAGAACATTACAAGTCAATATAGTCCTTTAAGATATCTATTTTTTATACAAATTTCATGAACATAGGGTGTATAGAAGCATGGAATCACAGAACTGAGTTGGAAGGGACCCTCAAGGATTATCACATTTACTCCTGGCCCTATACAGGACAACCCCAAGGATCACACTGTGCGCCTGACAGCATTGTCCTAAGGCTTCCTGAGCTCTGTTGGGTGGATGCTCTGACCACTGCCCTGGGGAGCTGTTCCAGTGCCCAACCACCCTCTGGTTGGTTGGTGAAGAACCTTTTCCTGATATCCTACCTAAACCTCCCCTGACACAACTTCAGGCCATTCCCCCAGGTCCTGTCACTAGAGCCCACAAAGAAGAGATCAGTGTAAAAAGTGTGAAAATGCCATACCAGGATGTTATGACTTTATTAGAATAAAAGCTGTTAAAATCATATTTTCGAACCTAATATTCATATTTCCTGATGCAGCAAAAACTATAAAGAACATTGTAAAAAATGTAAAAAGTATAATTATATACTAAAAAGCATAATTATACATTCATTCACCTAATATGGCAGATTTTACATCCAGAATTTTTAAAAAAGGAGCTTTGAATTATAAAAACATATACAATTTGATATTTCTACCTTACTACATAATTTTATTGCTTGGTAAAAACAGCCAAACACCTCATACTGCACTGGAGATTCTTTTATACAGTTCTATTCTGGTTAATCAGAAGTGATGCATTAAAACTCATTAAACATTGAAAAACTGACTTTTCCTATTTGTTTTAGGAGCACAATTTGACCTGAGGAGCTTGCAGCTTCTTTTGCCCCTGCTGTTTTGATTCTCTCCGTGCTTTAGAAAGTACCATCTTCCTCGTAGACGAATATAGATGTAACTCTTTTGTGCTTAGTATTCTTTTTTACTCCTGAAATACAAGGTTCCCACCTCAAACTATGACATCACAGAGAGAAATAATCACTTACATTTTTATATCAATCTTTCACCCTAGACCCTGAAGGGAAAAGAATTAAAATTACTCTCCTTTCTTACTTGGTCTGTTTGAGATCTTTCACTTAGTCTTCTAAAAGCCTTCCAGAGGTGTGTGTTGTGTGTTGTGTGTGGGAGAGGTGTTTCCAGATAGCTCATAGGTTGGGTTTATCATCTTCCTTTATTTCTCCACAGTTGCAGTACTCCAACATACTAAGGAAAAGGTTTTCCTGATGCCAGAAAGGAATTTTTTTCATGTTTTTCTTGCCATGGATACTTTCCTATGTTAGTTAATTTTCACCTACAGAACCTTTTGAGTCAGAGGACACGAGTCTTTTCCTTGCAAAAGGCTAAGCAGACCTTTCACACACCTTTCACAGGCCACACATTAACACACAGATTAGTGTTATTTTATAAGCTGGGGGAAAAAACACTTTTGAGTCCTATAAAATAATGTCACAGGGTAATTCTGCCAATAGGTTCTCAGATCTTCTACACATGACATCCCTTGCATGGTGGACTCCCATATTTATGCACCTCCTTGAAAAACAACTCCTGAATGCTTTATTAAAGGAAATACCACATATACAGCATTCCAGCTCTGGAAAAATTCACAAGCAATGTGTTTGAAAGTAGGTCAAAAGTGTAGCTCATCTCCAAATAGACAATCATTTAGTTTAAAAAGACACCTCCTGAAGCAAGAGGACTACACGCATTTTCCTTTGCCAGCTTCTCTGTGCTGATGTATTCCTTATCAATCCCTGGACATCAGCACCCATGGACTTCAGTTCCCACAGTGGTATATGTGTGTAGGATGAACAGGCAGTGTGTGTCTCACAGTCCAGGCACCCTGGACACCCACCACTCACTGCTGAAGTACACTGTAGGTAAAATTCATACTGGCATTTCAAAGGAATCTCCAGAGGAATTACTCACATATGTATTTTCTCCCAGTCCTCACTAGGAAGAGTTTACAGGATTGGGTGCAGTTCCTCAAAGCCATGTTCTGGACAGCAGACTTTTCCTGTACCCCCACATCTCCTCTGTGAATCGATGTTCTCACTCACACACCTAAAGTTTTCTTTATATCAGAGAAGGTCTCCCACATGACTTGAAATGCCTTTGTTCTCTCTGCAGTTTTTGTTGAGAAGGATGGATTGGATCCATAGAAACATCATGGTAGGCATGTGAAAACATACCTAAAACCTAACTTCAGCCTACATTCATTTATAGCAGAGCTCAAGGCTTTTCTGTCATGGATTTGAGGACTTCACATTCACTTGCATGCTGTCAGTTAATGAAACTATCACATGAATTTGTGAAAGGCCACACTTAACAGGTTGTGTCACTAGCTGGGGGTACTAAATGTTTTGGGTTTCCCAGAATATATCCTTCTCCTTCTGCCTGGAAATGTTCTCTGGATAGTAAAAGATAATTTTTCCCATTTGTCTGGATAAATGAGCCCAGAGAAAAGGTAGCTCTCTGGCTGCCAGATGTACAGCAGCCCCAGGCGAGTGTATGTGCAGATCACCAGGTGGATGTATTGCTTCATGTAGTGAGTCAGACGGACCCCAAATGCACCGATTCTCTTGTGCACAGATCTGTGCCACTCCTCTGCTGGGAAACGGGGACAAAAATATTTGAGACCTGTTTTGCCTTTATTAGCTAAAACTACTCGGGTTTACATTATATTGTAGTATAGAAGTGGCATCCTGTTATTTTTTGTCTTAAAAAGTACTTGTGCCTGATTTTGTATATTGTCAGCATCCCTCTTCTACTTGAAAGTTTCAGGCTCATCACTCCTTGTGTTTGAGCATTTTAGGCTGGTATAAGGGTAAGTATTAAAGACATTCCAACAGTGGGAAAATCCCAGCCCATGTGTTGGGGCATAAAGGGGGGTCTGGTAATGCTGCTGGGATGTCTCCGACAGAGTCACCTAATCAACTCCATCCATTTTTGTCTGTCTGGACAGCCTGAAGTTGCTGGGAATCAGGCCAGTGACTGAAGGCTGAGGGGCAGAACAGCAGCATGACCTCTTTGCTGAATGAAAAGCAGTTCAGATGTTGATCCACAGTCTGTGTATCTCTGGAGATGGAGCAGGTCAGTGGAATTTGTGATTCCAGCTATCTATAAGGGTTGTCCTGTGTGTTTTACACATTGCCATAAACCCATTTCGCTTGTACCCCTAGTTTTGACCACAAACTCACCGGGAAGTAACTGGCTAAGCATGTGGAAGCAGTGGTTCAGGAGGCAAAAGCAAAGTGGGCACTAAAGCTGCCAAAAAGGAGGTCTAAGATATGATGTCAGATGCAGTTTTTCATGCTTTACTGTGACCACAACTTCACCCAGTGGGGTGAAGAAAAGTGTCCACTGTCATGCAACTGCTGTAACACACAGGTGGAACCTCCTCGTCCTGCCCTACACAGTTCAGCTGTGACCCCACTGCTTTGTACTTTTTCCAGTGAAAAACAGAAAGTGCTTCTTTTCTCTAAAGCATTAGAGGCACAGAGTATCTACCTGACTTTGTTATCAGATGATTTCCTTGAAGCTGTAAGTCAGCCTCTCAAATTTTCTGTGTGCACCAGGAGCTAAATGAGCTAACCTTCTGTCAAGCAGTGAATTCTGGGACATTTTTTCCACCTTTGCAAACATTAGTCTGTTTAAGTGAATCAAGTACTTAACATGGCATGATGAGGAGGAACCCTGGGGAAAAACTAGTGAGCTCATAGTCCAAAACTGATGCAGTCATAGTACTCAAAGAAAAAGAAAGAAAAAAGCACTCAAATTTTCCACTATGATAAAACCAGAAGCAAGTGCTAGAATAAGTAGGTTTTGACATCCATTGTTCAGTGTCACTAGAGTGTTATTTTTTTCTACCTAGCAGAACAGTGGTTAATTCATAACTCTTGGGATTTTTTTTCAAGCATAAATCACCATAGGTTTTTTCGCCCCAACTCTATCAATAAGTGGTTTGTAAAAATCTGCAGGGAAAAATAAACCATACAAGCTGGCAAGTAGTTTTAGTGGCATTTAAAACAACTGTGGTAGTTATAAACAGTAAACAAAACATAGTAACCAATTTAAACACTAGAGATTGTTGTACCATAGGAGCATAAATCATTAACTTAATAATTTCAGCAGCAGTGATTCAAGTACAAAATTAAGCCAACAGTACCCCCTGTGGCAAAAATGAAGTACTGTATTTCTTACAGAAAACTGACACAATCTGTGGTCACAGTTTGGAAATCCTCTGAATTTGATCCTTGGAAGAGAGACCTCCAAGCAGCTTTTGCACAAAGTACTTTTAGGAGGAGTTATATTCCAGACATATTTTCATAAACACAATCCAGAGCCTATGAGCAATGGAGATGAGGTTAGAGGTATTTCGAGAAGAGACGCACAAATATAAATGTGATGGAGGCCACTGCTGGGATTCAGTTCTGTGTTTTAGACAACATTCCAGGTTATTTTTCTGAAGAACCAGTGTTGTGAAGCAGGAGATTATAACCTAGAAGGGTCTGAAGATGCAGTGTTCACTCTGGCTAAACTCCTATTACGGTAGCGCTGACGGGTTCAGTTCCAAATATCCCAGCTGGCCCTTTACGAAACACTGAAGCATATCTGAAAGGAAACTACACTCTCCTCCCTTCAGCCAAATCCATGCTACATCTCTGCTGAATGCTTGGAAATGAAGTTCAGAGTGACTAGGCTTCTCTCTAGGCATTAGTCACGGGTCAAAAGTTAGGTGGTTGAATCTTAGCTTTAAATCTCCTTAATTTTCCAAGAAAATTGCAGAACTTCTAGGATACATGAATGTTGCTCAGCCAAAACTGCTTTTAATTTTCATCTTCAGATTTTGATACCTTTTCAAAGAGATGAGAAAATTCAAAAATTGCTGTCAGAGTTTGTAGGGAATGTAGTTCACTTTCAACTTCTTTCTTTCAAAATTTCTCTGTTATTAGTCTTTCCAGTACAGCATTTTGGTGATAGGAATAAATCATATGTTTCAGATGTTAGATGATACTATGGGGAGGGGGAAAAAAAATCATGTGATAATATCTCACTTCAGAACTGCCTTTTCTTTAAGGATCTCAGAATTCCTGAGATCCTTCACACGGAGTTCCAAACTTCTCCATGCAGATTTCTACATATAAGAATATATAGAAAAATATTCTTTGGTCAAAGCCCAGGTAGCAAAAAGTATGAAATATCACTGTTGAAAAAAAACAAAAGAAAAGGATAAAATGCAACCACTCAAAAAGGAAAAGACAAGACAAATGCAGTTACAGTAGCAATCAGACAGAAGCTGTAATCTCCTTGTCCAAGTTATTAACACATGTCCCAATTAAGTATTGTGTTCTTCTTCATGGTTCAGTGTTATTTATGCAGCAGTAACCTTTTACAGCTTTAAATAAGGGAATCACCATTGTCTGGTGAAGTTATAACCTAACTATAAAGCAAGAAATGGAAAGCTGAATCAATTGTGAAGGGATACTTTTCACTTCCACATGTACAATAAAAATTTTTGAGTAAGTATGGGTTTTCCTCGTAGAAATCACTAGGTCAAAGCTCTCTTCTTCAGATGCCCTCTGTGAAATTGCAGGGTGGTGCTCTGTAATTTCAGCCTAGTCCCTTATTTTACACTAAATTTTTCTTCTGTTATGTATGTGCCTTGACATACATTAATGCTCACAAGAAATATGAACTCTTTACCCAAACCCTAGGGAAGACATAGCCTGAAAAGTAAGGGACCGACTGTAAACATTCCTGAATGAGAATCCAGACTATTGACTCAGGCCAACACACCACATATAACATATACATTAGCACATAAAGGTGGCAAAAGGAATTTGCAGAAACAACAGGCAACAACTGTGGTACTCCAGTATCTCCCTCCAATTTCTAAGATTTAATCTTAGAAAAAAAATAAAATTAAGACATAATCATTACAATCGTTTTAACAGTATTACCTTATCCTCTTGCCTGACAGCCGTGGAACAATACAAGGTCTTTTTTCTTGGTGTATCAGTGAGGAGAAGATGCAGCAAAGCGCCTCTACTGCTGGTAAGTAATCTGAGTAACCAGGGGGGACTGAGTCAAGCCTCAGCTATCCAAAAGCCTTCCTCCCAGGACAGCCTCCTCAGAATTAAAGTACAGAACAAGGAAAAGAGACAAGATTCAGGATGGGCACTGTGAAGCTTGAAAGAGAAATTTCTGTCAGGAAGAGCAGGCAATGGAAAAGCTGATCTCCCAAAACCATGGCAAAGACATCACGTCTGCAAGTGATACAACCACAGTGAGTCCACGCACCTGAGGAGCCCATGGGTTAACTGTGATGCGCAAGTGCCAATGGCAAACAGGACCCAGGACTCTGCCAACAACCCCAGAGGATGCTAAAGACTGAGGAGTCATGAGGGGAAGGGGTACTTTGGTGTTTTGAGTAGCTTTAAGATGGTGTCATTTACATATTCACAGGTAAAAGAACAGAATCCTTCATCCTCAATGATCCAGAGTCTCAGATCACCTTCCAGAGTCATCACTCAGATTTATATCCATTTAATACTACTTACAGAGTAACCAGTTGCTGCATACATTACCAGTTATCACTAAATTTAAACTGTATGTGAACTGTGGAAGTGAGATGTGCCAGACTTTGAAAAGGAGGAATCCAGTTCATACACAAATATCATTCCATCAGGTTCACCAATAATATGTACCAAAAAATACCAATTACCTTGCTTGGTCTGAGACTTTTCCCTTTCAGATGTGCCTTAGTGTTTGCTTTATTTCTGAGGCTGCATTAGCCAAGAAAATCCTGACAATGCCCAACTACCATTGCTGTGTATCCAAACTGAGGATTGAAACTACATTCAGCCAAAAGCAGGAGGTTTAAGGATATTTCCCAGCTGAAATATTTTTCAGGTATAAAACGCTGGTATAGATCTTTACACATAGAAGGATTGTGCATCACTCACTAGGAAAAATCCCATCACCAAGAAGATTCCTTGGAGAAGACTGAAAACTAAACAGATAGCCTGGCCAATTACTCAGCTCTAGTTACTAGTAAAAAGCTGTTTAAGAGGAAGGGGTGGTTTATGGACCTTTGCACTTGGACAATACATCCTGGGCTGGGGTGAGTTTGAGATTATTGGAATCTCAAACTGGTTATCTAAAAAATCATAGATACTTACCCTTAGGGAGATCTGAGAGAAATAAATAATGCAGAATGGTGTGCTCCACCTCAGGGCACACCTTAGCCTCCTGGAATAAGTGGAATTTCTTTCATCAGTGTAGACTATCCATTTTTCACAGCAGAATCCAGCTCAGCTCCCAAAGCCACTGCTTGCTAGCACTGGGATAGCCCATTATTTACTTACAGGCATGCATTAAAAAAATGCTAAGAACTTTCTTGAGTTCACAGATTTGTAAAGCATTGTAAATGAAAGACTTCCCTTCAAAATATAGGCTAATGTGGATCACAGAAAGAAAAAAGAGGCCTTGTTTTGATGTACATAGGCAGCAAACATCTTCAGACCCTGGGTCTGGTTTAACATAGATCCTTGCAAGAAAATAATTAGGTTGTTAAGTGTGAGTCAAATGTCACTTACATTATGAATAGTGCATGTCTGTGTGATGAAGAAATGCTGACTACATATGAGTTCAGCCTCTTAAGCAAATTTTCAGGCAAACCTTCTAGAAGTTACTTAATACATGTCAGCAACTTAAACTGTAAGCGAAATTAAAGAGAGAAATTTGGTCCCTGAAATACACCCTTTTAGGATCCGGAGATTATTAAATCGGCAAGTTAGGTCCATTATTAATCTTTCTTGACTGAAAGTGGTCTATGTACATCCAAGTATATGTGATAATGTGGAATAAGGCAATAAACAAAGCTGGGTTTCAGCAACGTTGTAAAGGTATGATAAAGGACACTGCTGTTCTCCAGCTCCTCTCTAGAAACAATAAATCTTCTAAAAAGATTTATATTGGAAACATTGTGTCACATATTTAACAAAACAAAAAGCTAAATGAGGTAAAAGTACAAGGTTGGTACAAGACAAGATGAAAAATATCTTCATTTATCCAGTTCCTTAAAATTCCCCAAAATAATTTACCTTTAGAAAATCACAAATGTCCTTGATATGCCACAGTACTTAGTCACTGTGTCAGTGCACAGACTGGGAAACTAGACAATGTTCTGTGAGCACCCTTCTGAAAGCACACTCACGTTTCTCTTCCAAATTTTTGTCCAGGATGACATCTCCTTGCAAAGCAGTTGTCACGATCTTCCTGCTCCCCTTCATTTTTCAAAAGAGAATGTAAAGAAAACTTCACCTAATGACAAGTCTGCTTTATGATAACTCTGCTGGAGAACTACCAGTAAGGACTTTTAAAAGCACTCAGTCTTGATTCCCAAAAACATTATTCTGATCACCTGGAAACATGGCTCACCATCTCTTGCATAATTTACCTGTTTCATATAACTGGAATTATGCCATACACCTATGCCCTGCAATTGCCATGAGAAGTCATACGCAAATTTTACTCAAGTACTTACAAAGTTACAATTGTTCTTTAGCTTCTGTTGCACTCTTCAGTCTTCTTTAATGTTGTAGTGGTTTGAGTTCGTTCACCTGAGTTTTTTGGCTAAACGCCAGCACACTTACCAGATTTTATTTAATTTTGCTGTGAGATAAGGATTAGGAGTAGGTAAAGCAGGCTCAAACTTTAAAGAATATAAAGAAAGTTTATTAACAGACTTAAAAGGAAGAAAAAAAATTAAGAACCAGAACAAACCCATCAGAACACTTTTGCTCTTCCCACCTCTCCATTTTTTTCAATGACAATACAAAAAAGCAACACTTTGACTTTCAGTCAGTTTACCACTTCTAAATTAGTCTTTCTTCAGTCATTTAGGGAGAGGAGTTTTCTTTTGCTTTACCATGTTGACTTCTCCACAAGAAATACAGTTCTTATGGTTTTCAGCTTCACAACTAGCAGCCGCCCAGGAGAAAAAGATCTNACCATAGGTCACTTGAAAGACTGACCATTCCTGGGTAAACCCACGACAAATGTGAAAGCATCACAATCTGTTATCTTTCTAATATCTTAATATGACTAATGGTTACTCCATCACTGAAATGATTATTTTATTTAATTGAGCAGAACTGACCTGGATATTATACAGAGCTCATGCAGACTTTCTCTTTGAGGTCACTTCCCAGTTTATATCTGGTCCAGACAGATCTTGACTGATATTTGAAATCATAATGACAACAGAGAGTCTGACATAGGATGGCCAAAGGAGTGATAACAGCAATACTGCTCACAAATGTAACACTGGCTGCAAGGTAGTTCTGTTACTTCAGGATCCCTGTTTCCATGGATCATACCCAACTTACAAACACGGGACACGGGGTTTATCAGTCACGCTAAAATGTGTATCCCTGCTATGTTCGCCTGCATCCAGTGGGGATGTCTAGAGTGGCTTGAGAACATCATCAGAATACCCCATTCTACGAAATCTACATGGAATGATTTTGTAAGTATAATAACACAAAATAAATATAGTTTTGGTAATTATGCACCTTTCTCTGGCTTTCTTGAGGGTGCATTTGGAGTACTCTTTTTGTCCCTTAACCCATTCAAGAAAGACATCAACAAACTGCAGTGAATGGTATGGAGAGACACCATGCCTGGAGCAGAGAAGTAAAAGAAGAAACCACGGGGGTAGGAGAAAAAGAGTTTAAAATTGGAATTTAACTCCTCACTGCCACTCCTTGTGAAAGGCTGATCATAGAAGAGACAGAGCCAGACTCTTCTCAAGCCACACAGCCAAAGGAAAAAGAGGCAACACAAATAATAGGAAAAAAATTGTTCCTGAATATTAGTAAAATAAAAATTGCAGAGAAGGTAGTGCAGCATTGGAAGAGTCCACAGGTATAAAATTAGACACCTTCACTATTGTGAGAGGAGCCCAGCCATGGTTCACCAGCAGATTGTGGTCTGTGAGGCCTGGTTTTCTCAGAGGGAGTAAACATCAGCTGTTTCCACTGAAGTCTGTAATATATGTCAACCTTTATTACTTTGAGGAAATTAAAGGTAGGTCACTCAAGATTCAAGGACCAGATTTTTAAAACTACACTATGAAGGGTACTAGACATGGAAGACAATTACAGACACATCCTGGTGTATAGGTACTCTCAAACTGTTGATAAAAACACCACGGAAAATCAGGTCTTCATTGTTTGATGTGTCTCTTTTGTTAGTTAGGTCAGATTTCTTTTGCTATCCCACAGTGCTATATGCAGTGCTGTGTTTATTTTCCAGGTCAAGTAGTTTCATGCACTGGAACTTAACTTTGAAGAAATAATATGAGAAAAAAAAAAAGATAATCTTAAATCTACCAAGTTTAAAGGGAAGAGAAAAAAGTTCAATTCACATGATTAACTGTCATAAGCACAGTACATACCATCAGAGGTGCCAAAGCCTGACTTGAAAGGTTTTAAATGTTTCAAGCTGTGCAAGCATGCGTTTCTTCAAACAGGCAGAACTGATTATGATGATCACAGGCAAAACCTTAGTTAAACAGAGGATGTGCAATTTTTGTAAATCGTTATACAGTGATTGTTAACCATTGAAATAAATGGCTTGTGTGTTTATTAGCATTAGAGCCGTTTTTTCTTCCCTCTGTATCCCTGTGAAGAATAAGGGAATGTTGCAGGTGATGAACACAATTTTCATCATCAATATAGGACAAGGCAACAAGTCTGGAGAAAATCAAACTTGACCAAGTAGCATTATTTAGATTTCAAAAAGTTTAGTAAGCTTTGGGATAGTTTCAAATAATTCTTTTCTAACAGTTAAGGTCAAATTTTCTTTTCACTCCTTTATTGCCTGAAATATATATACATTCTGGTCATGCAAAGAAGCCGAATGAACATCTGTTCCTTAATGTGTCAGGAGCTGTACACACTCCTGTACACTCAACATTTTAGATGAATCAATGACAAGAAGTACAGAAATGTTGAAAGTAGGGATAAGGTCACGCAATCCTTATTATATTTTACTATTTGTGTTCCTAACTCTAAACAAAACCTTACTCAGCTGAGCTATACATATTTTTTAAAAACTTATTTAAACTGGCACAGAGCATTGTTTGGACACTCCTAAATCTTATTTAACTTGCATGAGAGACTGAATTGACAAAAAGGTATGAAGCAAGATAAGAGTTTAAACAGAGTTTTGTCAGAGGTCAATTTTGTCAATTCGAAACTTAAGTTAAACTGGCATAGTTTTAAAACTGTAGAGACACATGTTATTCCAATCACATTGTACCTTCATTACAGAAAAATGCTCCAAAACACCATCACCAAAACACCATCTCCAAAACACCATCTTCACCAATCACCAGCAGCTCAGAGAGATGGAAGCATCAGGAGACAGAAAAGGAAAACATTTGAAGATGGAAAATCTCTTTAC
This sequence comes from Orthonyx spaldingii, assembly GCA_013397795.1. Lineage (NCBI taxonomy): Eukaryota > Metazoa > Chordata > Aves > Passeriformes > Orthonychidae > Orthonyx > Orthonyx spaldingii. The sequence goes on from VZTJ01000753.1 coordinate 1,958,296, forward strand.
CTAGAAGATGATGGGAGTTTACGTCTTGAGTTTAGGTGAAGGCTCCTTCTCCTCCTTGCTGGCAGTCTCCATCCCATTACATGGACAAATGAATTAATAGTTCTCAGGAACAGGAGGTCTGCCTGGGCAGATCAGGTTGTGAACTGAGCCTCATAACATGTGCTTGGTGTGTTGTGCATGTCAGAGACAGAAAATTTGGGAACAATATTCTGAACTTGAATCTATGAAAACAACAAAGGATCAATCTAACTTGCTTTCCACAGAAAGACAAGATTTTTTTCCCCAGAAAATCTTCTTCTATTATCTTATCATTTGCTCTCTCAGCTGGAGACAACTGAAAGAGGAATGAGTTTTAATAAACTATAAGTATCTGCCTTTTTTATTTAAATGCTGCAGCCAGATTACAATGCAACACTTAGGTTGCAATTCATAGAAATGTGCCTTGTGAAGCTGGTCAAGGTTAAGTCCACTGAAACAAGGAGATGTTCAAATACTATATTCATTAAGACATGTTTAATGCTTTCCTGGGAGAATTCCTGACCAGTTAGTATTAGAGCACCTTGTATAAGCTGGAGTTATTTGCTCCATTTTTTTGGAAAATGAGCAAATTCTATTTGTTCAGGGTGACAAAAGAACCTGAGTCCAATGCCTGGCTCTTAGTCATAGTTTCTTCTATTTCATTATTTATTTCATTAAATAGGATCTGTAACCATCAATAAAAGATGGTCTGAGTTTGTTTTATTCTTCCTGTAGGCAGAGCATCTCGTAAAGAACTGATCCACTAGCTTGCCAGTGTGTGACTTACTCTCTAAATACAGCATTTGACTTTCTCTCTAAATAGAGACATATATCCCATCTATCTATACTCAGCTCTTTACCTGTACTCTGTACACATGTATCAACTTCTGTATGTGTTATTCAGAAGAATAATATACAACCTACAGTATATTGAAGTTGTCATTCCACAGTATCCTTACATTTGTAATGGAAAAAGCCAGATCCAAAGGGAAATCTACAAGGTTGATTAATACCAGAAAGGAATAAATAAGATTGGAAACAGAGTGGATGCTTGAAAATTTTACTTGCTTCTACCTAGGGTCACTAATTTAATTTTCTCCTACCGTCCATGTGGTTTTTGTTTTTTAATTTCCAGGAATTCCTGACTGTTTATTCTATAGCGAACCAATGGGATTTTGAGGCCATGGTATGTTGTGGGAAACGTCTCAGTAATATGTGTTCTTTGTTAAAAGTTGCAGAGAAGCTGCGTTGGTGTAATTGAACAAACACTAACTATCTCATTTTTAAAACGGAACATAATCTGCACATCAATTAAAGCCAAATGTCTGCTTAATGGATAAGACACTGCTATGTGTCATCCTCCCAGTATTCATCAAAGAAGTGTTCCATAAGTGCCTTGAAATCTAATTGCCAGTGTTAAGAAAAAAAATCTTCAAATAAGTTTGTGAAGGCAGATGGCTTGTTTATATATAATTTTAATAAGAGCAGTGTTTTTCTAATAAAATGGTGTGTGATTTATCCAACATGTACAGCACAGCAGAGGCAAACAAGGAGTGGGCTATATGCGCACAGATCACCGGGTTCTGATTATGCAAAGTGCTGTGCTACCTTCCTCCCATCCCAACACCACCACTGGATGAGGCGGGGAGCTGGGGCTTCAGCCTCACACCTGGTAAGACAACAGCCACTCTGTTCAGTTCTGCCCTCGCCACATCCCTCCTGCTTCTAACAAAATTAGGGTGTTACATATAGATGAAGTCATGCAAGAAGTAACAGAGGCACTGCCAGTGGTAGATGTCTGTCCCTGATCTAGGTCCAACCTTGCTTGTCTTTCCTTGCCTCCTCCCATTGCTAATATTCCTCCCAGTGCTTCACAGATGTTTTCTTATCACGCTACTGAGTGGTTATTTTTCAAGTGGCTTCTCAGAGCAGATATTCTACAGGCACGTGCTGTTTAGCCTTCTGTTGACGTTATTTCTCTTATAAAAGAAGTGTTACCGCCATATAGCCTTTAAAAAAAAAAAAAAGAAAAATAAACTCCAGAACTTCAAATAAAGAAACAAATCATTGGGGTTTTTAAACACCTGCTGATAATCTGATAATATTCCAAGCTGCAGTTACTACTGTACATTTCACAAGGTAGCTTTCAAAATGTCCCTTGCTCAGAAACCTCTAGTCCTTATCTGGTTTCAGGACAACTCATTTAACACACAGCAATAAAGAATACATGAGAAACAAAATGCGGAACATGTATGTTTAAACATACATTATTTCACAACTATATTTTGATTATTTGCTTTAATGAAAAAAAAGTCCCTAAATAAACTATGCATTATTTGGTTTTATGCCAGCAGGTGAATCCATCCACACTCAGTGAATCCTGTCTCTGCCCCTTCCATCAAGTTCATATACTGGGATACATTCTTCTATTTACTTGGTCCTAGTGTCTTTCTCTCTCCCTTTTCATAATATGTTTCCTTCCTGTTACTATTGCAGATATATTTACTTGCTGCAGTTTTGCTCAGGTTTTCAAAGGGTGTTTGGAAGTGCTGCACTTACAACCAGCTAGTTCTCAGGTCAACACCTCCAAATTAGCAAGGAACAACTCATTGCAGAGAAGTATTGTTGGAGGCTGATTTTCAAAGAGAAATGTGCAGCACAGCAGTCATGTGGAAATAAAGCTACATTGCAGACACTATCTGGGTGGAGAAAATAAACAAATATTATACGAGTTTGGGAACTACAAACGGTGGCCAGATTTCCCCCAATGAGTATAAAACTGAAATTGCTCCATGAATTAAAACTTGGTTTCATGGGACCTGTGCCAGTTCAAACCAGCTGAAGAGCTAGCCCACAGCCCACAGCTTTTGGCTTTGCTTAAACTGCACATCCCACCCACTACACACCCTTGATGTGAAAGTATGGCCTTGAAGAATGAGCACACAAGCAGAAAATCTTTACTCGAGCCATCTCATGCCCCTGCTCCAGCTGACCTTTCTATACAATCAGTTCATTAAACAATACTTCAAGTGCCTGATTCATCCTCTTTTATGCCAGTGAAATTGTTGGATCCAAACCAGCATAAAACTGGAGCCACGCAGAGCTCAATTAAGTCCAACGATTTTGAAAGGGTTGATTAGCTACAGCTTTTACAGTTCCTGTTAATATTAAACACCAAATGTGTTTATTTTGCAGAAACTTTTTTGACTTCCAGAAATGTGGGACATGGAACTGTGGGATAGCGGCAGTGTGACAGTGACAGGTAATTCAGGAAATAGGTTTTAAGACAGCCTATCCACCAGGCAGCCTTCTGTAACTCTCCAACTTCTGCTCTTAAAAGGCAGCTTCAGTTCTGCACTCATCTGTTTAGGAAAAAACAAATCCAACATTTTCTGTTTACAGTCTCTCCCTCCTTAGCTCAACATCGCTCCTTTCTCACTGTCCTACATACCACCAAAACATCTGGGGTGGTGGCCCATGCCAGGACTCACACCAAGTTGTCCAATTAGTCAGATATTCCCAGGGATTGAACAAATGCCTTGTATCAGATGTCTCTCCATCCCACTAATAGTTCTTGCTACAGTGAAAAAATAGTGCAGTAGTTTAAAAAAGAAAATCCACCCCAAAACACAACAGTGGGATATAAGCAGTTTGGAAGCCGAGGTGAGGAAAGAAGGGGGAAAAAAAGTTAAATATAGTTGCCTATGTGCATGCATGTGCATATTTACTCACACATATACGCACAATATAACATTGATTCCAAACATGTATGATGGCTGAGAAATTTCAAGTGTGAGCACAAAATATTACCAGAAAGCATAAGAGAAATAAAGTAGCTGACTTCAAAAAGAGTGGAAAGTACTTTTGATTGGGGTTCTACTAACTGTGGGAAAGCTACTAGGGGAAAAGTGGGAAATGTTTAAGCAACTGTTGGAAAGAGTGCAGTTGAAATTCTTCCCACTTCAATCTAAACAGGGAAAACTGCAACATAGGTCATTGTGGTTAGGTAAGGAATGAAATGCAAAGAGTTTTACAAGCAGAAAGCTGAAAGCTTTTTAAAAAGATAAACAAATCTGGTGCAGAGGATTTGGATGTACTGTATGTAAAAATAAGCAGAAATAAGTTAAAGGATCAAATTAAAGGAGCAAATGGAATTACTGAACGCTAAATTACATAAATATTTCAACTGACAACAATGGGCTCTTTAGACATCCTCACATTAAAGAAAAAGGAAAATATAATAGTAGTCTCCTAAAAATGGACAAAAAATGAGAAACAGGGACAAAGGAAATTGTCTAATAATAATATAGAGGCGGAAGGGAAAAAACAAGAATTATATTACTGTTCCTGATTCAGAGCCCAGTACTACAGAAATTGAAATGCAACTCTTTACTCTTTTATGGGCAGATATTCATGTGCACCAGGTAGAGGAAAAGACAGAAAAGGCAGGACAAAGCATGCCAATTTCCCCACTTTTTCTCCCAATTGTGACTCTGGGGCTGGCTCAGGCTCCTATGTTTGTAAGAGAGGGCGTGAAACTCCTACAAATTTTACCTAGCCACAGTGATACTAGAGGTGCCTTTCTGGTATTTGTGAATCACTGGGACTCACCTCTTTTCTGATCACTTACAGATTCAGCCCAACTTGATGTCAGCCAGGTGCTCACTATAAAGCCATTACAACTGGATTTAACAACCTGTACTCCAGAGAAATCCTGAGGCAGCTCGGGAACTCTTAGGTAACTCCCTACTTATTTTGTTAACACCTTGTGTGCATGAAAGGAAAAAAATGAATGTAAACATTAAGAAAATATTAAGCATCAGTATAACATAACAGGCTGTGAAGAGCTATGAATGACAGACAGATAGTCAGTGACGTAGAATTTTCGGACCTGGAAGACCTTCTTGTTTTACATGACTCTCTTCCGTCATACGGGCATTCAGAGCAAAGCACTTCTGCAGAGGATTTACAGAGGGAGTGGGCTCTGAAGGCAAGTGCCCCCCCTTTGCATCAATATATACTTGTGCTGTTTGATGGAGACAGACCCTGCACTGAAGTGGATAAACCAGTACTTTTCCTTCAAGTTTTCTCTCCCCATCTGGCTACACACCTGTTGTGTGTTAAGTATATTTTCAGTGAAGACTAAAAACATTTAGGATGACCTAATAGATGTATACAAAATAATGAAGGAAGTGATAATGATGCATATGGTAAAACATCCTCTCATCCAAGAAGTCCAACAGCCATGAAATGTGGCAGAAGAATTCTAAACAAACACAAATAAAATCCAGTAAGAACCTAGTTCACAAAGATAAACAACCACATGGAATAAATGGTGGCACTCGACAATGAAAACAAATTGCAGCAGTGTTCTAAGTATTTGTGTATTGTAAATAAAAATATAAACCACTGAAAACAGTAATGATGTAACAAGAAAATGAAAACACTTGGACACATCCATGAGGCTACATATGTAATAAAAGCAACTGTGAAAAAGCAACTGTTCATTATTATTAGGTATCATTACTTTATTCATTATTCTGATACAAAAAGTATATGAAGCCAAAGCCAGATACTTACAGTGGAATTAAGTACATCCATGATTACAAGGTCTGCAGGAACAAGTCCTAATTTCTTACTGTGAGCTATCACTGTTGAAGATGTTGGCAATGACATATTATGCCTGACTACTCAGGAAGGATGATAACCTTTCAGAAATAAGATCACGGTTGTCAAGAATATTTCCTGGCTTGAAAAATCTGCCTGACTTCTCAAAACTGATCTGTACCATTTAAAGTGAGCTCTGAACCCCAAATCCAAAACCTTAAAGGAATGGTTCTGTCTCTAGTTTTGAAACTTAGCCCTTTCTCTGAGCCTGGTTCTCAAACGCTTTATTGGAGCCACATTAATTTACACTTGCTGAGTGTATGGTTCTCTACGGACGAGCTGAAAAAGCACTTGTACCTTATGCCCAATATACATATATTTTGACACAGCCTTTGAAAGGAGTGTTAAATCTTTAATATCACTAAAAAATATGGAAGTATATTTGATTTTTTTTCTTCAACAGCTCTACACTCTCTCAGTTCTCCTAATTTCTGCCCTGAGGCACAGTGCTTACATGTTCAGATACTGCCCAAACACGCTGGATGATAGTCCTCTGTTTACACAGAGGACAATCCTCAGCCCAAGTTTTTCTTCCCAGTCTTCAGAAGGTGTTTTCATGTTGTTCTCAGCAGACTGTGTCTCGAGGCTAGAAGCAACAGGGTTTCATTAGTGCTTCGCTTGGAAGATTCTGATTACCGCCCACGGTGGATGTGGGGGTTTGGGCTGTGTTTTGGCCTGAGTGTGCTGCAGCTCTGGCCCCATGTCCAGCAGCCAAACCAGTAGAAGATGGTGACGGCTGTCACTCCCCATTGCCCTCTGCCAGCTTGGAAACCATCCACTGAGAAGCTGCATCTCATTACCGCTGCTGGACAGTGCTGGGCCGCATTCGCCCACAGTGATTAGTTCAGTGAATTTGGCATGCAGAAAAGAAATCTCTCGAAATTGCATTATTCCAGTGAAAACAGTTGGATACCCCTAGGAAACAAATATAACAACACGAATACTGAGAAAAAAATAATCACTAGAAATTTTAAAAGGGGGAAATAATTTGCAGTCAGAGATTTCATGGATCAGAACCAGCTTGGTAAAACAGATCCCTTTGTAGTGTTATCAAATGTTTTGGTACATGGTGACATGCAAACTGCAGGTTTCCTGTTCTGCTTAAATATTAGGGTGGGTCTTCCTTAACAAAAGGCTTTGCTTTAACATTAAAAATGTTGATAGGTGTTTTCTATGCCACTATGAAACAAAACCATACCAAAAAGTTATACTTGTATGCCTCATAAAGTAGATCAAAATCTACAGTTTTGACTCACAGTGCATTATGTTTCATTCCCCCTTACTCTCCTATCTTTTTAACAAGAGAAGGTAGCAGAGAATTTGAGCATCACTCAGCTCTCTTGCTTTTCTCTGAATAAAGCATAATAAAACTGAAAGCTTTAGTAAATCTACACCCCCATCATCCTGTATCAAAAGGCTGAAAGGTGATAGCAAAACTTGGAAATCAGTGTCTAAAACTGTAACTCTCCTACATTATTATCAAAAAGGCTCTAATATTAAACACTTTAGCTGATTCAAAAGTGCAGTAGTGTAATAGTGGTCCAGATATTTGGAGCCTTTCTAAACCTCAGTTCAGAATTACAAAGGTCATACAATGGAAGAAAATTAGCAAAAATCTTTGCCAAACAGTCCCATTTAGCATTTTGAATACTTCTCATACGGAATGGCAGTGACCAGGACAGAGAGAAGTAGAAGAGAATTTTCCTCCATAATCTATCCAACAGGACTTTAGTTGTAGTTTCAATTAAAAAGAATAACATACAATGATTGTGTGTACTCTGAGATTCCTATTCTGTATCTCTCAGTTGGCCATTTGAGGACAATACAATCTAATTTCAGCATTCTGAGCTAATTGAATCAGGGTGAGAGAGACAAGTGTTTCCAGTACTTTTCTGCAGAAATGTCTCACAGCTCATTCTATTGAAAAAATATATTATATTTAAATCTTTAATTTCTGTATTCAGTCAGTAGAGTTAAGTTCACACATAATCTCATGGAACAAAAGTAAGCAAAAGTGATGATGTGAGAAAGGTATTGTTTTCCATGTTCCATTGCTGTGAAATCCTATCTTCTCAGGTTCACTGCCTATAATATCACTTTAAATGAGATATAACAGGACATTTCATTCTCATTCTGCAGTTTTTACCTGTTTTGTCAAGTCCTTTCAGTACTTAAAAGTCCTTATTTACTTTTCTCAAGTATTTTTTCAATTCACCTGTTTCATGAGAAGAACATCTTCTTCACACCAAAGGTCTCTAGACCATTTCTCCACTCATAAACTAAGTATCACCAACCACCTACGACAAAATTAAAGTTCAAAACCTATAATGTTTAAGTAGTGTTGAAGTACAAGAAAAATTTGCACTTACAGTCACTGTGTGATGTGTACATAATATGTATACAAAATACACCAGAATCTGAGTTGCACCAGTCTTGCCTACACAATTGTACTGATGTGTATAGATAATAAATGCTTGCACCATCTTATGAGCCTCAGGACTTTTTCATTCTTTGTATTTGAATAGCAAAACATGCAATATAAAAGCCAAGTGATGATTAGCAACCAAAACTAAATTGAAATCCTTACACATTCAAACCAATGTTTGAGCAATTGTAAATTAGGATTTGCTTGTGCAAGATGTTACTGCAATATTTTGGATGAGACTCTTCACTACAAAATAGTGATTTTATTCATTATAAAACAAATCTCTTACTTGATTCTGTACTGAGCTTTTGCTTAGCTTAAAATGTTATAGCAGCCACATCTGCTTCCACAGTATCTCTAATAAATAGATACACTCATGTGAAAAAACTTCACTCCAAGTTCATCTTGGTCCTCTTCTTAAAAAAAAAAGGCGTATTTTTTCTTCCTGACCTTTTTCCTAGAAAAGACAGATAGATTGTGTGCAGAGTTTATTACGAGATTGATCAAGATAATTGAGGTATAATTTTCTCAGCTATTTCTGTCATCATTTTTAAAGGCAGAGATGATTATGTTTCTCTTTCATCCATCTGGGAAGGCACACTGTGTTCTCATGTAATTTGAACGTTTCAGCAAGGATGTGAGAGCATCTTTTTGGATGTAGCTAATAGCTCTGCCATTAGGCCATCCTCTCTTGAGACTTAATTTTTCCTATTAATAATTGTCAACACTATCTCTTTTTCAGAAAAAAAACAACCACACCTAAGTCTTCTCTTCCTGTCTGGCACAACACCAGCCAATATTAAGTTCAACACGTGGCTACAGTTCTGAGACTCCTTAAAAATTCACTAGCTCCTTATGAGAATCTTCATAGATAATCCCTTTTCTACAGCATACTTTTTTCAAGAATGATTGTTGAGCACTTATGTGATAAGAAGCACACTTTTTATAAGGTCACCTCAAAATTAAACTCCAGGTCTCACATTTTTGCTGAAGCGACCATGCACAAATCCTCTTCTCATTTATGCCAATCTTCCAGTGCCATAATTTACGTGAATTACTTTTAATTGCAACTAACCTTTCAGAGAACAAGATCTTGTCTGTCTGCTATGTTAGTTTTCACTTAATCTTTTTTTTTTTTTTTCCCTGTGTGCCATTCCATTTCTGGTGACTGTGATATCAGTTACTACAAGAAATGTTCCTGTTGTGAAATACTTTTTTGTGTATCTAATATTAGATAATTTTTCCATTCTGCAGTGATAACACACTGTTTCAGTGTGATCTCATATTTCAATCTCTCTCAGCCACCAGTATTCTACCCTGTATTTCTACAGGTATTTTTCATCAGTCACCTCCAGTCATTAATGCTTGAAAAGTTAAGACTTCAAGTCAAAGATTTTGCTTCTGTTTACCATTAAGGTAAAACCAAGACATTAGTTGGTTAAGGCATGCATGAATGTGTACTATTGTGCATGTAGTTTGTATTACTGGCTTGAACCCTGACTTTGTCATTTTCCTAGAATTGGCAGTGATAAAATGTTCTTACTGGATTTAAACCCAGTGATTTCAACTATGTTCATGACATAACTAAATATCTAAATAACATAATATCTATATGTACAGAATCATTGTGCACACCATATCTAAGCACCTGTGTCCACACTAAACATTCTTCTTTATATATATATATATATATATGTACAGAATCTTTGATATACCTTGTACACCAAATCCAGTCATTGTATAAACAGAGCTGCTTGCTCTGCATATGATTTCGAGTAATAATATTAATCAATTTATACTGTTCCATCTTACTCTTTCACAGGTTTTTTTTTTCCTCTACCACCAAAAATAAGGCATCTGAGATGAACTGTTTTGTGAAAGTAGTTATGAAGTAGAAGAATCAAATCAAACTAAATAGTCAAACTAAATAGTAAGCTTTGAAAATTCGGATCCTAATGGTGGATTTAGTCAAGCAGTACTTTTTTCAGGACTGTCAAAATCTCTTTGAATGTGAATCACAAATTATTCACTATCTATCTGGGAAGTTCAAAGAACTTTAACATTTTACCCAAGAGTTTGCCTGCTCTGACTGGCAGCAAAGTAAATAAGATGGGTGGTTTGTTTAAGGCACCTGTCCAAGCCCAATCACATTACATTTTCATAGTATCAACATTTGAAAACACTATAGCTGTTGCATCGACAAAAATGCATGGGAATATCTCCAAAGCAGATGGCAACTAGCACATCACAAAAACATGCAGATTCCTGAGCCAATTTGTATAGCAGAACAGCATCTACCACAGAGCAAAGGGAAGAATAATTAGCATATTCAAACACTCAGAACTTCCCCACATCCCACGGTTTAGGCAAAGGACAATGGAAAGTAATTGTTCTCACATAATACTAGCTTTCATTTGGACAGGCCCTACTTACAGCAGGATTTATTCAACTGAGTAATTCCCTTTGAATCTGAAAGAATACACAATTAACTTGAAAATATTGGCTAAATTTTGCATAACGGAAAAGACAGACATCCAAACAAGGAAATTCTTAATGAGAACATTTCATTATTTCTGAGTCAGTTCTTATAAACCAATGTGGTTCTAATGTCATGAATATATCAAATTTTATTGTAATTCACAGGTATCTAATACAGTCCACATTTCGAGACAACAGTGAGCAATCTGCACCCATATAACACATAACACTTTGTGCCAGATTTGTCCATATACTGCATGACTAGGTTTCTGCAATTGTTTCTGAAATCACTGATTATGTTATGTAAACATAACCTACAATGTTTCCCATTGTCTGAAAATCTAACTATTTAATTTTCTACATAATTCTCTCTGTGTTAATTGACTCAGAATGGAGCCATCCAGTTATCCAGAGGTGGCTGATTTTGCAGATTTCACATGTGTGAGAATTCATTCAGATACGTGGAATGTATCTGAATGAACGGAAAATCTGCCCTACAGCTAGATGTGCTTAGAGCAGATCCAACACCAGGTGGATAACCTTTCTACAGTGACCTGTTCATATTTTTCATACTTCAGATCCATAGTTCCTCTGCTGCAGGAAACAAAACAAATCCTTGTTATTGCTAGCTTGATGGTGCTGATTTGAAAAACCCAGGTACATTTCAGATATGACAGAACTGGGTTTTAACTATTTGGTGGCAACTCAGCCACCACAGTCCAACTATGAGAGTTTACAGATCCAAACTGGGACCCAATTAGACTTCTGAGTGACATAATTTTCAGTGGCCTGCTCATAAGGCTATGCCCATGACCTGGAATCCAACAATACGAAACCAAACCAGAAACTTAGGATGTGCTTAATCTCATCTAATTTGAGATGTCCAGATTTCAGACAGATAAAGCTGAGCTCATGGCCACAGCTAAAAACAGCGTCCTTTACAGACCACAGAGAAGACTCACTGTCTCTACTGACCACAGGAAAGGGACAATGTTACAGACTCAAAAAAAACCCATACATGGATCCTTAAAGTCCAACTAAACAAACCAGTAAGGACCAGCCACAGATTTTATCCTCAGCATGCAGAAAAAACTGTACATCCAGAATTTATCAGAGGTTACAGAAATACTCTTTTGGGACATATTTCATTTTACAAAATTAAATAAAACATAACAAACATATATATCATAGTCATTCTGCATGCTGCTTTTATATTCAAGCATAAAATTATATGTAGGAAAAATGTATCGATGCACAGTGCATGTCCTTCTGCCACCTCTCGTCTATGATGAAAAAAACACTGTGTTTTACTCTCAGGCACCGTAAACTTTACCTTAAAAACCTGGAGCACAATATTGCACTTTTCATCCTACCTTAGTATTATACACATATTATACACATATGGATAAACAAGCTGGTTTTGCTTTTGGAATAACTTGGTGCAGTGACACTAAAGTAATTTAAAAGATAACACAATTTAAAGCAATGGGGTTTCCATTAATGCACTATCTGAAAGTATGTCTTTAGGACATTCTCTGATATCCAGTCTTCTAAAGGTCTTGGTGGTTGAGCTTTGTCAAATAGTCACGACACTGTACTGGAACTGTGAACAAAATATCAGTTTTCCCAAATGAAATGCTATAAATTTAGGTCAATATAAACTTGTCAGAATTATCCCTCTATAAGTTTCACCCCAGGGTGTGGTGCTGCACAGCTGAGGAGCTGAGATAATGAGTGTTGAAAAAAAATGAAAACACTGCTTTATGGCATCATGTAAATTGGCACCAAAAAAATTGTTTGCACCTACGCCCCAATCTTGACAAATAACAGCCAAAATGTGGAAGCCATACAAAGTCCCACTGGTATGAAAGCAGGAAGAAAGCAACAAACAGTTCTGTCAGGGAGTTCTGTATCGCATGTTTCATACAAATTTCATACAAATTTAGTGGTCATACAAATTTCTACATTTCACCTGCTCAGGCTCAGAAGAGGCAAATTAAGCAAAACCAGTGTGAACACGGATACTTTCTACTTGCATATTAAAAAAGCACCTTCTGCCATTTCCATGTTCCAGTGGCATTACAAGACTGTGAGTCCAAAAGACTCTTTTGTTGCATTCAACTTACCTTTGGGTCAACCAGAGAGTTACTCTAGACTGACAGTAATGTAACCAAAACCAGATTTCAACATTAAGAAAGCAAATGTAGATTTTGTTGTCACTGTAATAAGTCTTGCCAATATATTTATATGAGCAAAGCTCCCTTTCAGACTTCCAATTTATACTGGCAAAAGCACTCCACATTGGCACAAGATGCTTTAGTTGGATAGATTGCATTTCTATGGAGAAAACGAGAGAGCTTGCTAGCACAGCTATGTTATTTGATAGTGTGGCATGTTTAATATACTTGATTCATGTACACATGAAAGCAGAATGGGGCAGCACAGCTCTGGGTACACTCACAAATTCCAGTGCAGAAACCTCACTAGAATGTTCCTATTAATTTCAAGAATTTCTATTTCGCAAAACAGAACTAAAAAATTGAATTAAAATTGTAAGAGTTTAAAAATAGTAATCTTGGGAGTATTTTCATGCACGTCTGGATTTTAAAGTTTATGTTTTCACAGCTTTTTTCTCCATTTATAATGCCTATGTCCCTTTAAAGGAACAAGAACCTGAGATTCATATTCAGTAACATATGTGCAAGAACACTGGTCCTCCAGACAAATACCAAAATACAACAAAATCATGGGCTGTAACCAACTTGCCACATAAACAGATTAAATTGATGAAGTATCTTTCACTCCCCATGGAGTCAAACTCTTCCACAGCACTTTAATCTTCTGCAGAAGATCTCCCACGCTCAGGTGAGTTCACTACCCAGGAAGAGAATGTTTGAAATACAGTCTAATACATAAAGCAGCTCTGCTAGCAACTGTCAAACCCATGCAAAACCAGTCACACCAATATATTAAATAAAAGGCAGACACCACTAGTCCACATGTTAATAGAAAGCAGCTTCACTATTTGCTGAGAATACTGTTAATATGATTTTTGCAAGCCCTGAGCACGTCTGTGAAATTCCTTGGGGAGTTCTGGTCGAGGCACATCCGTCCAGGCTCCAGCAGGCTGAATAAGATGGGCCAAGGAGCTTGCCTGGAAGGTGCCTGCAGATGCAGCAGCTGAGTGGACATCCAAATGACTCAGAAACAGCAAACCTGCTGCAAAGAACAAGCAGAAGAAACACACAGGCACCAGAAACATAGCCAAGCCTGGAGCTGTTTTGGCAGCTTGCTGGCTAGGTGCAACCTCAGATTCCTGAAGGGAACTGCCTCATGTTGTCCCTGGGACAGAGCCTTCGTTTGTTTTTAAACAAATTGGATGGCATGCAGTAAATATCTGACTCCTGCTAGCAAAATTATCTCACAAGACCCTAAATACTGATTGTCTCTTGGCCCAAAAAAGAACACAATCTGTTTATTTATTACTTGTTTACCTTGTTCTGGTAACTAGAAACATTGGGTCAAGATCCCAGGTTGCCGGACAGTACTCATATTTGCTTTTCTCTTGTGGACTGATTTCCCACACCCAACTCCACATTAAATCATACCTATGATGCACAATATTATTGATGTAGCCTAGCCAGGAGTCTTTTTTTCTAAGGAACAGGAGAATGCAGCCCCCAAACATACTTCTGACTGGACAGAAAACAACTTTTCAAAATCTACATATTTTAAAAGTTGATCATTTGCTTAAGACTCAACTGTTCAACTAAAAAAGTATGAATGGAAATACATTTTTTTTGGCTTGGTGAGAGTATGACTAGTTTTGCATGATAAATGGACCATTAGGTTGTGTGCCTGAATAGTAATTTCTGTGGCACTTCCTACCTCTGCTGTGGCAGTTGTGTAGAAAGTTCTTTACAAGAACTTTTCAGAATAAACTGTGCCAAGATGCATACTGAAAGGGAAAATATAAAAATATAAATTCTATGTCAAAGCACTGCCACTGAGTTCCAATACCTGAAACCACCTGCAAACTAGAGGACAATTTCTTGTTTTTATCGGACCACAGTGACTGGCATGATGGTCTAAAAAATAGGGGACAGACCCCTGTGCCCTTGAAGAAGGGTAGGAGAGGGAAGAAATGTACAAAAGAGTCAAATTCAACATTTAATTTTAATGCTCAATAATGAAGAAAACAAGTATAGGATAGGTTCACTCAATTATGCCATCTTTTCATATGGTGATGATGGTATTGCCACGATACTGAGAATTAAATAAAGAGGGGATGTGGAAAGTTTCAAACACTTAGTATTTTTATTTCCACACCAAAATCCCTGCTTCTGTCAAAATCACCTAGATGTATAATAATTACATAATAATATAATCAATTAGAAATCAGATACAATTCTTTGTAATCACCAGTGAAGTATCCATGGATTAACTCACCTACTAACAAACCCAACAGTAACTGTACAATACATGAAAACCATTTTTCAATATCAGGTGTAGGAGCCTGAGCTCTGCATATCCAGCTGTAGCAGTGTTTCTGGGTGTTATACATGTACACATGCTGAACATAAAAATTACCCTGCAACATCCTGCTTTCAGCTAAAGTAAATTTTGAAGTGCAAAGCCATTTTAAATGAGAAAAAGTATCAAAATGATTGCAAGTGAATTAAAGTCTTCTGGTTTTTTCTGAATAGAGTCAGTGTGAGAGAGCAGAACGCAGTCAGTGAGCACTTTAAGGTCCTATCCTAATGAACAAAACAAAGCTCACACTTAACATTTACTTTCTTTGGAAAACTAAAATATGGCTGCATATTTACATTTCAATAATTATTTCACATTTAAGTCACAATGTCATCCATTTATTTCATTAAGACCAGAAAAAAAAATAAATAAAAAGAGAAGCAATTGCAACAGAATATGTTTTAAGGGTGTGGGATCACATTTTATTAATGCCATGAAATGTAATAAATTCCTTTTGGAGATGTTACATGTCAGCAGTGAAAGACTTGTAAAACACCATAAGCATTAGAACTTAAGTATATGTTAGTTTAAGAAAATTTGCAAGGTATTTCCATATTGCCTATAATTTTCTACAGTTACTAACATACTATTAATTCATTCAGAAGAGTCCTTTCAGTTAGTAAGGCTAGGTTTTTGGAGCAGTCATGATTTCCATGGGTTACCTCTCTCTGCTTCATAGGCTTTACAGCTTTGGCCCAGGAAAACAGTTATAGTCCTTTTCTAGTTCTTGCTCCAGGCATGTTTCCTGCTTCCCCTCCTTTAGGTAGAAAGCAAAACTGGCAGGGAAGGGGACTCTTATTCCTCTAACAATAATAAACTCCCAGGAACAATAGAATGATCTACTGGTCAGTTCTGAGAACTTGATTCAGACTCATTACAGTATGAAGGGGTTTTTGCTGTGGGTTTTTTTTTTTTTAATGAAATTTTGTTACTCATCAAATGTCATTTAATATCATTAGCATTCAATATAGTTAATACGCTTCAAAAGCAGTCCAAGAAAACATTTCCCTTGGGTATAAATAACAAGTTATTACAGTAAATTTGTTGTCATCTGAATTATAACAGTGTTTTGCCATTTATGTTTTTTCAGAGCTCCTATTCTCTCACAAGTTTCTATGTAACTATTTTGCCGGGTTTTTTGTTTTGTTTTGGTTTTTTTTTTTAATATTAGTCTTTTCCCTGAAACCAGCCCTGTAGTCCTCTCTACTCAGGGGAAGATAAAGTTAGCTCTTTGTTTGTTTTCTGATAGAAAAGAAAGGATAAATCGTATGCCTTGACTGTTTCTCTTAAAAAAACACCAAAAAAACCCAACACACAAAATTCCCCAAACCTTGCGTACTATTTTTGCACGGTGTGATATTTTATTCTTCGTTTTGTTCCTGGCATCAAGCTTTATTTGTTGGCACAAAGAAATCTTGTACCTCCAAACTTGTAACTCAGAGGCAGGGAATGACAATTCATAAGCTTTAAAAAAACTTGATCATGGTTTGTTGCCATAACTGTGCAGAAGAGTTTGTCCAAAGCCACACATCACTGATGTACCTTTGTTTAGTACCTCTTCACATATAATAACCCTCAAAAAATTGATAATGCTCATGAAAGACGGTAAGATAAATTAAAATTTTGCAAATAAGCATAATTAAATGAGTGACTATGTCTTATAATAATAACTAAATTTTCTTTCTAAGCTAATAAAATAAATGAGCCTTAATGGCTCAAATACCACAATTATTTTTGTACAATGAAAGTCAAAGGAAAAGGAACGTGTGTCTCAGCCACTAAACACCATCAATACTGACTTGTTCATTTTGGCACTACCTTGCTGAGATTTTGTATTCTTCAACTGGGCAACTGACACTACAGAAAATTTTAGATATACCTTTCATCCCTTCCCACCATGCAATTTATTAATTTCCCCAAACATTAGATTTTTTTCCTTCTCTTTACTTCTTGGACTCACTGCAGAACATGCTTTCAGGTATATTAAAAATACAGCTGCATACATTCTAAAGGGGCAAAATAACATGCTGTTTGTCAGTCTACATTTAACCAGTGCCCTAAGATTTCATAGCCTAAATAAATAGGAACAGAGTAGTCAGGACAGTAATTTGAACAGAAATACATGCACAGCATGCTCCTCATACTACACACACACTGATGTTTCATCTACTTAACCCACAGGCCATTCTGAAGGTAATAACATGCTACCTCAAGAGGCTAAGGTTTCATTACATTTTTAAGAACTAACAGGTGCGCCCCTATGGCTTGCCAAAACGCGTTGTGATGAACTGCAAAACTAATCCGTTCACTCGCTGCTCACCCCGGGTCTCATTGCACCTGGCCAGTGAAATGGCAACAGCGCAGTTTATGGCTGGCCATCCTTGTCCCACTGTCGCAGACCTCAAAGCGCTAAGGCAGGTGGCTAATCTGCACAGCACGAGGGGAAAAAAAATAAAATTATGACCTTGAACGTGTATAGCTTACCTAAAAGTGCAAACGTAAGCTCCTACTTCTTATAACCTTATGGCAGTTCAGTAGAAACTAGCAAGAGCATCAGAATAGTTGTGCTTAGACATGAATTAGGGTTGGACAAGCTCTCGAATGCCTGTGGGACCTTTATCATAGTGCGCCTTGCAGGCCCTTCACTTTCTGAAGTGCCTCGAAGGAGCCACCAGTGCCACTCTGCTCCCCTGGGCTCTCCTGCAGCCAGGCCTGGCCTTCAAGGGCTGCTCCTGGTGAGCTGCAGCCCGACACCTCCCCGCACACGTGTGTCAGGAAAATCCACGGACGCCAGAGGTGTATGTCCAAAAAGGAGACAGAGAAGTCCTGCAAGTTCACTCGAATAAAATGCGAGAGTCCACTGAAGCACACACCCACAAGCCTTTCAACCTCGATGTTTCGGAGGACGCAGCCTCCTTTTATCCTGAACTCCCAGCCACACGCTGCCCTCTTCCTTTCCCCATTGCCTGAGGCACTAAGAAGGTACAGCCTTCCCGAACTGCCTCCCACATATTCCCCCTTGAACCTACTATTTTACCCCGAAGTTCAGAAGTTCGGGCTTGTGCAGATCCTTGTCTGTTTCAGGAGCCTTGTCTGTTTCTGAGCTCTGCAACAAACCTGCTGGCCAAAGCTGGTGGAGACATTAAGACCCACTGCAAAGACGCTAACACCCATCCCTTCACCCATCTAACAGTTTGTAAAGACACCAGCTTTCCTCTCACGCGTGACAACACCAAAGGGGTGGATCGGTCCCTGCCACAGGGCCCTGCTAAATACGGCGTGTAGCGACTTCGCGCTGCCTGTAAACAAGCTTTACTACCCCAGCGCAGCGTTAAGAGTGAGAACTGTCCTAGCTCGGTGCCAGGAGAGCAGCTAGCGCCTCAATAGAGGCGTGGAGGGCGGAGACAGGGCGCTGGCAGGCCCGGAACCGGCAGGGCCGGCGCGGAGGAGGAGGAGGAGGAGAGCGCTGGGCATGGCGGCGCCCGCAGCGCTGCAGCGGAGCGTGGTATCCCCCGCGGGCAGGCACACCGCCTCCCTCATCTTCCTGCACGGCTCAGGTGCCTGCTATCCCTCCCTTCTCTCCCCGCTGCCCCGTGGGGACGGGCCGCTCCGGGGAGCGGGTGAAGCGGGCAGGGTCGGCCTCTCCGGTGCCGCGGGAGGGCGGCGGCGGGACGGGATGGCCGCGGCAGCCGCCAGGCCTGGGGGAAGGCTCTGAAGTGACCCTGTCCCCGCGTCTCTGCCCTCCTCGGGCCCAGAAGGAGGAGGCGGCGTTGGGCGGCAGAGCCGTGTGCGGGTGCCCGGAGAGGGTCCCATAGGGACGGCGCCGGCTCACACCAGCCCGGCTTTCGTGAGAAGGCACGCGTTCCAGGAGATCACAGAACATGCTCAGTTGGAAGGGGCACATCAGGATCATCACAGTCCAGCTCCTGGCCCTGCACAGAACACCCCAGGAGTCACACCGTGTGCCTGAGAGAGAGCATCGTCCAAATGCTGCTTGAACTCTGTCAGGCTTGGGGTGTGACTACTGCCCTGGGGAGCCTGTTCAGTGCCCAACCATCCTCTGGGTGAAAAACCTTTTCCTGATACCCGACCTCACACTTCATCCCATTTCCTCGAGTCCTGTTACTCCCTAAATTGCTCCTCTGAGAGGGTAGCCGCATGCAAAGGATGATTTTCACAGTTCCACAACGTGGCTCTTGCTGTTTTAGGATTGGCATGAGAATATTGTTGTCACCTTTTAAAAGCCAATGTGGATTGACAGACTTCTGACCATTTAGAAGGGCCCTGTCCATGTTCAGACTGGCTGCATGGCCACCCTCTCTAGAGGAGAGTTGCCTACATCAGTGACTGGGCTGAGGGCGGGAGGGGCGTGCATATTTTGTTGTGGTTTTTTTCCTTAAAAGTTACTTCTAAAGAGCTAAGTAACAACAACTAAGTCCACATGACTTTAAAAAAAAATGAAAACAAAAAAACCCAGTAATCATAAGTCTTTATTAGATGGAGGCCTTGGGAATCAATACTGCTGAGCTGCCCATGTGCATATGGCAACATGCTCAACACTCTCCCTCTCTTTTGCTTACTTTTGCTTTTAGCTGATGCTTCTGTTTAGTTTAACAAAGATGTGTGTCCTTAGTAAATTAGTTTCATTTTTATAATCTAGTTCAATTTTGCTTTTTAAAAATTCTGTGAGTAAAAGAATGAAAGTGAAAGAGTTTATGTGTTCAACTCTCTTGTTAATGCTAATGCTTTAATGCTTGAGAAAATAATTTTCTCTAATGTTGGAGGAGTAAGGGAAGATTATGGTTAGAGGTTGATTCCACATGTGGTTAAAGTACTCTACAATTTTTCATTTTTTTATATGATTTTGTTCATAATGGCATTTGTAATGGGGTGGTTGTATTTGGTTTCTAGCAGTTCCACAGAATAGAATTTAAAACAGAGGTAGCTACAGTACTGTTGCTGTGGGCTGGCCTGTAAACCTGAGTTGTAAACCTTTGTACAGCACTTGTGATGGAAAGTGGAAGTCAAATGGCATGAATCCATTTTTTCATGATGCTTGCTCTAGACAAACTATAACAAGTGCAGAATATAAATGCAAAATGGTATCGAAAAATATTAGAAAAATCCTGGTACTGTACATCAGATTTGGGTAGAGATTCCATTTGGTAACTTGGCAGGGAAGGCAAATGGACATAGCAAGTATGTAATAGCTTTTTAGTCTGAGGATTACATCTTTGCATGTTGTAACAAGCACAGAATCATAGGCTGGAAAAGCCCTTTTAGAACATCCAGTCCAACCATTAACCAAACGCTGCCAAGTCTAAACCGTGTCCTTAAGTGCCACATCTACACATCTTTTAAATACCTCCAGGGATGGTGACTCAGTGACTTTCCTGGGCAGCCTGCTCCAGTGCTTGAAAGCCGTTTTGGTGAATAAATTTTTCCTAATATCCAATCTACATGTTACATGTTGTTAAATTTAAACTTTGCACAGAAAGAAAATTTGGAAATTCAAGCTATATTGGAAAGGAAAGAAATTCATATTTACTTGAGGAGGAAGAAAAAGATAATATGGCTGCCATCAGTCTTTTTCAGTTTGGAAACTGACTCAAAGCAGAATCACCCATAAATTACTTCTTTTTGTAGTGTTCAGAAGAACATACAATGCTAAAATTTCAGAAGAGCCTGAAAGATTAACATTTCAGGAAGTTTGTTGGCTTTTGTTTGATGTCACAGTCTCCTCTCTTTCTCCCTCTCCTCCAAGTTCTCTCTGTAGCAATTCAAAATACATTATCTGAGCATACAAGTGCTCACATGTTGGAGTAACACTTGGACCTGACACTTCTTGATGCACAAAAGGTCATAGTCAAATTTTCTCTTACTGAGTTTCCTGTCACCTTTTCATGGACAAATTGTCTTCAATAACAGCAAATGTTTCTGCAGATCTTTGCAAAGTTTAAGAGGTGGGAATAAATAATAAAATAATGATGTATCCTACATCACTAAGGAGTTTGTAAAGACCTAAGTCCCAATTCTGTAATCGTTCAGATGATTGGTTGACTTACCTGAGGGTTCATTCTGTGCAAGTGTTTGGTAGGCCTAGACCTCGCCTTTCTAACTGAAAATAGCAGCGTATAGGAACAAAAAAATTAGTTCAAGCCTCCCTAAGATACATTGTTTATCAGTGAAGTCGCAACAACCTTAAGGAAACCTTTTTGTGTCAGGAGTGTGTGAAGAATCAGAGGTGTCTTTGGACTTCAGACCATACTTCTTGCATAAGCAAAATGCTTGTGGGAGTGTGTTCTGAAGCATCCAGTTAAGGAGATAACTTGGATTTTACTGTTTAACTTAGCACAGGATGAGATTTATGTCAGTTTTTCAATCCTGTTTTTTATTTGTCATGTGGAGTGTTTACACCAGAGAACAGTTAGTTCTAGTTATGCTAGTTGTGCTTAACAGGAAAAAAATTGCTGGACTTGAATCCTTCTTGCCTTCTGTTTTAGTTTTGAAGATACATAACTTGTGTGTGCAAATATAAACCACTGAATTTTGTTAGAGTGCTAAAGCAAGAGCAGATTTTCTCTGTTGGGGAATTATAATAATTTTAACAATGAATTGGTATATTCATGTGACATTGTTCAGATGAACACATGTAATGTGGCAGTAAGCCTGGCTAAGGACAGTGATATTTTTTTTTTCTTTTGGTTTGGCCATGTTATTGAAAGAATGGGGTGAGTTCTAAAGTCAAGCCAAACAACTAGAGAGAATATTAGCAATTTGAGTTGATAATATGTGGGAACCTCAACTTCAAGCAACACTGAAGTCCTAGGGCATGAGTGGCAATAGTGACATTCCAGTTTGCTGAGCCCCCACTCCATTTTTTAGGTTGAACATCCTTCCTACTGTAAACTAGATTCCCTGATGGACCGATTTCCTCAAGCTTGAAGATTGTATTACACTGAGGACTTGTCTGTGCCTGCCCTTCAGAGGGGTGGCAGTGAAGTTATGGTTGAAGATACCAGTGATGGAAAGACAAGCTGGAGAAACCTTTGTCTGGTGTATATATGTACATTTATTTAAAAGGAGCATATGCTATCTGCAGAAGAATTCATCCTGTTCGTAGCACTTCAGTCTGGAGGGGCTTTGACCATAGGCTGAGTTCATAAGACTAGGAAAAGAACAGTCTGGGAGTGGATCTCAACTAGTTTTCAAACAGAACTGTGTGATTAAGTTTCTTTAGGAGTCTGCTAGATATTTTAATTGAACCTATCTCTTTATGAATTGTGTTTTTCCCTTAAAGCCTATATGCAATGTTAGCATGATTAAATGCGGAGACCTTTTTTACTAGGTTCTGAAGTGGGTTAACATAAAATTCTCTAGAAAAAAGTAATAATCTTCTCTAAGGGGAGCAACAGTTATTTTTTCTCACTTTTTAAGGTGTTCATCAAGGTTTTTATTTATCACTTATCAGCAAATGAAGTAAACTGTAAGTAAGAGATAAGGCCTTGTGTCTGCTTGGGAGATACTTAAGTCATTAAATGTAGTGAAGTATTGATTAAACTTAGGGGATCTCTTACATAGTCTTTTTCTAGGAAATTTTGAATCCATTGGAAAGGGGACTGAAGTTGTTCTACAAAGTTCTTTTTTAGCATTTTAGTGTATTAACTTCATAATTTGAAATTAAGTTATTCTGAAGTATATTTGACACTGTATAATTTTCTTGCTAAATGCACAGAATAATTCTTGTTGTACTCTTCTGTGTGATACAGGTGATACTGGCCAAGGAGCAAGAGCATGGATAAAACAGATTTTGAATCAAGACATGGCGTTCCAACATATAAAAGTAATTTACCCAACAGCTCCTGCCAGGTATAGTTTAATATATTGTAACTGTAGGATTAAATTACTGTGTTCCAAAACTGTAAAATACGCTCTGAATATTGGTACAGACTGTTGTAACAATTTCATCTTCTTTCTCATGTATATGCTTTTTGACAAAACTGAAGTTCAATCATGCATTGTTGTCGAGAAAGTGTGATTTTAAGTGGTTAAGACTCTAAATGGTTCATAGAAGTCACAGCCTCTAGTTGAAACTTGGGTATTGTCCTCATAGTAGTTTTCCATATCCTTCATATAAATAGAAGATGATACTGCCATGTGTGTTGTACTGGCATTATAGAGTCATGATCTGGGTCACAGTCCTACCTATAGTAACTCCCATATATTAACCATTAAAATATTGTGTTGTATTTAATGCCAGGTTTCAGTTCTGAAGGTGGTCAATCTTTTTGGCAAGTAGGATGTCAAAGATTCTCAGCTTCTGGAGAAATGACTGGGAATTTAAAAATGCACATTACTTCTTGTTTGAATCCTGGCCCACCTATTTCAAAGAGATTTGAGTTCAACATTTGCTGAAAGCTCAAGTCTTGTTAAATGACACTGTGTGTTCAGTAGTAGATGGAAATACAGATACAAAGTTTTTCCTGTAGGAATTTGGAAGTTTATGAAGTCAAACCTAGAGGCTAAAAGTTGGACACCTACCCACATACTTAGCTGTCCAAAGATAATATTAAATTTATAGTATATAATTAATTAAATATATTATGTATGTAACATATATTAAATATATAATACTAAATTTCAGAGGTGTTTAATTTTTCTTAATACAATTTTTTTAAGATGTCTATGGCCCTAAGTTAGGAAAATATTTCCTTGAAAGGTAATGGGATTGAGTTTCTTTCTGAATTTGCGAGTTAGTGTGGATGAATGCTGAACGGGAAAGGAAATTGTGACACAGACTTTTGAGGTACAGAGGTTTCAAAGTCAGAAAAAAATTTATTGGAGGGTATAAACAAGTATAATAGCAGATTTTGTCTGGCACTCACTAATACATGAAAAAAAAAACCCCTTTTCCTTGACCATGTATTTTTTATGGTCTACTTAGGCAGGAAAAGCAGCTGAGAGATTGCAGTGTGAATGTACTCACTATGTTACAGAAAAATCAAGCCTGTGAGTGGAAGCCTTTGAAGCTGTGTGTTCTGGGTTAGCAGGGAGCAAATACCATTTTCTGTAAATAATGTGCTCGTTACTTCCCCGATAGCAGGCTAAAGTGAAGCTAGAGTTACCAGTGGCACATCACACATGCTGATGAGCTCCACTGCTTCCCTGTCAACACAACAGATACTGGGGAAATGCAGAAGGATTTGCTTTCTTGGGAAATGATTTTTCTCCCTATGTTATATGCAGCCAGAGCACCTCAGACCACATCTGCTGGGCCAGTGCTTTACTTTTCCATCCCACTGCACTTCTGAGGTCCAGTCCTTTTCTCATTTGTTCTGGTTTCTTTGGGTAACTGCAGATGTAAGCTATGTATAAATGATTAACCAGCAAGATCTCCTGATTCAAATGAAGGAATTTGTTTTTATCTTACAGCTTCAGATTTCAGTACTTTGGTAAACAGATGGGAACAAAGATACTGTTGTAATTAAAAGATGTGAATAAACAGTTTATTTCACTGTCTTTTTTTCTCTTTTAAGTTGAGGTTACTCTTGTTCTTTTCTAGGGCAGGTAGAGTCATGCATGAGTTGATTCAGAAGTGGCTTGTAGCAAAACAGAAAAGTTGTGTATTCAAAGTATATAAAACACCCACACTGTTTGTCTTTGACTGGCAAAGTACTCTTGTGTACAGCCCTCTGTTGCTGATAAACAGCCTTAACTGACACAGTAAAATAAAACAGATGCTCCTAAGTACAGCAGTATTTGCCACTGTTTGCAGCAATGCTGAAGTGGAGTTTGCGATGATACATGTCATTGGTTGAAACCAAAATAACAAAACATTTACAGACCTATTTCATATTGTTTTGATATTCAAGAACAAGCTTTTTTGAAATGGTTTGGTAACAGTTGCCTTCCCTTCTTTCACAGAAAATAAAAGCAAGGCCTAGAACTTCCAAACTTGAATGACAGACATTAAAGTAATTAAACTTGAATATACATGTTGGTTTTATGTATGTGTGTGTATGTATATATATATATATATGCATATATGTTTTGATAAATGTTTCTGGCATCAGGGGAGGAATTCAACATCCTTGTTAATGAGAACTATAGCTAGGTGGTTATGGGCATGCAGATCTGCTGAAAAGGTTCTGAAACCAGGTTCTTTACTCACGTAGAGGCTGAGTAATGTGCTGGCTGAAAGTCAGGCTGCTGTGAGAAGCTTCTGTGAGTCTCTAACCTGCCACTGCCCTGTCAGTGCAAAACTTGCCTACAGGTTCTTGTGCTGATGATGAAATCAAAGAAAAGCTTGAAGTTTGGCAGCACCCTCCTAGGATTGGCTAATGTGCTCTTCTGGCAAAATGCTGTTAATGTGGATGTACTTCATGCTCTAAGCTCCTGTCTTTTCCAGGATAGCTTTGCACATGCACATTGAATGTTCTCTGTCAAAGTAGTTATGCCAGTAAAAGCAGATTTGATGATATAACTGCAAAGCTGAGTGCTTTGGCAGGACAAACTGCAGGTCAGGAATACCTCCTCACATTTTTGATGGATATTATTCTGCTGATAGATCCATAGATATGGTCTTATGCATTCTTTACGTCTATTCAACGGGGTTTTGAAAAGCAGTGGAATTCACATTTTTCAACACAACATTGAAATTTTTTTTTTTTTTTGTGAAGGATGGATTTGGATTATTTTTATGTTTTGTTTAGATTTTATCCCAGGTGCTGAAACATGCGTATTTTTAATTTGTACAGCATCAGAGGTTCAGACATGTTTTGATTCAAGAGTCAATGCATTTGAAAATTATTTTGGAAAACTAGTCCAGCATATAATCGGGAAGAATTCTGAAATATGTTCTTTGGCTTCACTAGCATTGTTTTCGGCAAACACTGGAGAGGGTTATGGGTAAAAGCAATGGAATGTTACTGAACTGCATTTTCTAAAACTGTTTTTTACTCTTCTCCATAGGTCTCTGTAAAAAGTCACACTTCTGTCTTTAAAAGAGATTTACTTTTCTTTAATAATTTTTATAATATTCAGGATTTGTACAGAGAGCAATCACCTGATGTCCCCTGGACAGGCAGTGTTTGCAGCATTTTGTCTCGCTCATCCCCCATCACATTGGAAAGTGCAATGAGTCTCATATTTGGTTGTTTCCTGAGCAAAAATAACAGAATGTAGATAGTGACATTTACAGTTAAAAAAGAAAACCTTGCAAAAATACTAAGTAAAGTGCATATGGTAAAAAGCATGAAAATGGAAAAAATATGTGGATTTGAAAGCTCAGTGTGATGTAGTGAGAGTAGTGACACCTGACTTTGGAATATGTTTGGAAATTAAATGCATGTACCTGTTGTATGCAAATTTTGCTTTACAAATTTAAAGTTTTACACATTGCTTGGAGGTTTTGGTTTTTTCCATTGTACTGTAATCTACTGGAATACTTAAAAATGAGTAGAGAACTTGTTTTAACTGTATGTAGCTTTTTCAAGATTAGTGCTTCTGCACAGGGATTAAACTTGTTAAACACAACAGAAGTCTATTTTTTCTCCATTGTAATGCTAATATATATCTTTAAAAATAAACAAGCTCAAATTGGAGCCCTGGTAGCTGATGCAATCCCTAAAGCCACGTCTACACTAATAGTTTTAAAGGAAAGGGTTTCCTTTTTCCCTTTTTATTTGGGTCAGGATGGCTACAAATTTAAATACTGTTTCAGCTGCTACAACTGTGACTTAAACATTAGGTTTCTATTGAGTTTCTAAATCAGAACTGAATACCACCCAATTTAACCTTTTTTTTTTTTCAATAGAAAGTGATAGTTTAAGTTGGCATTGCAGGAGCTAACGTGGTAAATTTAAAACCATTTAGGCTCTCCTTGTTTTAATACATATACCTTGCCTTCTGTAATTCCCTGAAAAAATCTAGGCCAAAGATTCTTTACGTTGTCTTGTGTTCCATTCTGACAGCCCTTCTCTTTTGCAAGTCAGAAAATCAACTATAAATACTACTTTGGCTATTTTATGGATCTTTTTGACATTCACTCAACAAACCTTTCTGTGGGATGTAAGTCTCTGTGCAGAAGTTGTTGTCTGGTTGAAGTTTTTTCCCCGACTTATTCTAATTTCCGTTATCTTTATGTGGCTGGTAAGGACTGCTCAGCATTAAAAGGCCTAGCACTCCATCTTTTCACCTAAATTCACATCTTTGCTCAGCTCGTGGGTGGAAATGAGCTTCATCTCACCATAGTCCCCATTTGGCTCTATCACAAAACCACCAGACAGTTTGGCACCATTCAGCTCCACTGGCAGCCTCTGCCTGTGAGAGGCCTCGGATTGGAAAAGCAGCAGGGGTACTGCAACTCGGACTTGAGATGGATTGGAGGGGAGCGTGCACAGTGCCTATCATACTGTTTTTGGCTCAAGCAAATGTTATTAATCCTTGACTTTTGTAAGCCCTAACCTCATTCATAAATTTAACACAAAGGAGTCTTTTTTAAAGGTGGGAGCTTGAGGGAGAAATGGAAGAGGTTTGGGTTGGTATCATGGGGTGGTTCTTTCACCTCCTTTAAGTAGAAATTCAACGTGTTCTGCATAATAATGCTCGAAGCATGCTTGGATAAACTTCGTACTTTCCTTTTATTTCTGCTCTGGAACTAGGTGAGGAAAACTTTACAGATGTGCATATATCTAATGCTTGCATCAGATGCTAAATAACACATGGAATGCAGTAAACACTTGTCAGAGATAACTGTAGTCATGCTTGGGGAAAACAAATTAGAACATGATGGAAATAATCTTGGATTTCTAATCCCTTTTACTACTTTGTGCTCCTAGGCATCCTTCCTCTTGTTTTCCTCCTCTCAAGCCTTTTCCAGTACAGAAGAATTGGAGACAGTGGTGTTTATATCACCCTTTGAGCAAGCAATTGTGGATTTCTAACTTATGTGCCATTCTGGGCTTTTGCTTTACAATCTTTTCAAGGGTTTCTGCGCTTAGCTGGTGTCATTCATCCATCCTCAGTGTTGCTTGCCACCAGCTTGTGAAAGATGCCACTATGAATCCCAGAGTGCCTTTCAGACCCCATAATGGAGAACTGATGCAGATTGGACCCTGGTTTGCCTCTTGCCACTTTCTTTCAGTGAATTTATAAAGCAACCACTATTAGTTGGTTGCTGAGCAACTGGCAATGTGTATTAAAGGTCTTTTATGGTCTTTTCAACCATAAAATTATTGCTGTTCTCTGATTAGTACCAATCACCACAATTTACACTGTGCTCTCCAAAGAAATAAAACCCCAAACAGCAAAACCAATCCAGCAAACCAAGAGAAACAAAGAAACAGAAACAAACTTAATTTCTCCCACTGAGTTTTATGCCAGATTCTATTGCAGCTCTCTTTGTCTTGAATGAGTAAGATTTGTCTCAAGTAACAAAAGCTGTCAGCATAGTATTTCTTCAGGTAACCATTCTGTACCGGCTCAGTCAGCTCTCATTTCAGACAATGTGCATCCAGAACAACTCTATCAAAAGCATTTATATGTGGTTGAGTGAACAGGCACAACCTTTTCTGGAGAACAGCCAAAATTTCTCCTCATGGAGATGGCTCTTGCCTTCCTTTTTGTAATTTTTTTTTTTAACGTATAGTTCTAAGTTAAAGCTGTTTGAATTTTGGACTGAATATGCTGTTACCATACCACAAAACTTC
This sequence comes from Orthonyx spaldingii, assembly GCA_013397795.1. NCBI lineage: Eukaryota > Metazoa > Chordata > Aves > Passeriformes > Orthonychidae > Orthonyx > Orthonyx spaldingii. The sequence continues at coordinate 1,987,126 of VZTJ01000753.1, forward strand.
ATTGTTAAGATATGTTGACCCCCAGTTTTAACATAAGATATACCTTGGACTAGAGTTTCTGATTCATACTTCTTATTTGACTAGCTTGATTCTCTGGTTTCCTCCCCATTTCTTTTAAAATTTTCTTTCTGCTTCAAGCAGACAGTGGGAATTAAAAAGCAGAATTTTGACCTAAATTTTCTAAATTTTGACCTAAATATTGTACTGAAATTCAGCAGTGACATTATGCTGTGAGAGAATTTGGTATTAGGGAGTAATTTGCTTTCATTCAAAAAACCTGCTGTCAGTTTTAAGAGAATCAAGGCTTGCTTCTAGAACCACTCATTATTTTGGATTGGAAGGGACCTCTCAAGGTCATCTAGTTTAATTCCCCTGCGAAGAGTAGGGATATCTTCAACTAGATTATGTTACTTGGAATCCCATCCAGCCTGACCTTAAATGTTTCCAGGGGTGGGGCGTCTACCACCTCTGTGCAACCTGTACTGGTGTTTCAGCAGCCTGATTGTAAAAAAAAATCTTCCTTATATCTTGTCTCAATCCAACCATTTTAAATTGAAAGTCATTACCCCTTGTCCTATTGCAACTGGTCCCACTAAAAAGTGTGTTCCCATCTTTCTTATAGGCCCCTTTAAGTATTGGAATGCCACAATAAGGTCTCCCTGGAGCCTTGTCTCCTCCAGGCTGAACAAACCCGACTCTCTCAGCCATTCTTTGTGGGGAGAGGTGTTCTGATCATTTTTGTGGCCCTCCCTGGACCTGCTCCAACAGATCTATGTCTTTCCTGTTCTGAGGATTCCAGAACTGGATGTCGTTCTCCAGGTGGAGTCTCACCAGAGCAATGTATAACTGCTGTGGTAGTGTGCTCTGTAGATTTTCTAAGAGGGGTTGTCTTCAGAAATAAAACATTAAAATTTTAGAGTCCCTGCCTCCTAACTGAGAGGAGATGGGTTTGGGAAGGAAGAAAAATTGAGGATTTCAGTAATTTTTGGTCTTTCTTTGTCTTTATTTCAATCTTGAAGCCCAACGTCGCTATAAATTTCCAGTTCTGTCTGATGTTTCAGGAAGTTCTGTCTGAAATCCTGTAAGCCAGCACCAGTGGTCTGGGTTTATGTGTCTGCTAGTGCAGGGTGATCACAGTGCTGAGCAGTGATCAATTGATACAGGCAGTGATACAATTGTGCATCAGGAGAAAGAGTTGGGGGAAGAATATTTGCCATTTATCAATGTGCTGTCTTCTTATTTAAAGCAGCTCGAAGTGCTGGCTTGTCTTCTAACTTAAAATGTTGGATAGGGACAGTGATTTATTGGGTAATGAACAAAACCACCTGTAGTTTTATGTGAATCACTGTGCTAATAGCATCATTTTGGAGATGGAATTTGCCATGGTTTGAGATCTGAATTTGAACCTTGTGTAGCATCATTTGGTTGCTCTCCACTTCTGTTAAGACAATTTCAGACTAGCTGGCACAATTCTAAACATGATTAAGAAGGCCTAGAGGATGTATTCATGCTTCAGAGAGGTGGAAGTAGATGGTATTGCTGCTACCTACTTTCATCATGTTTTCTTCATTACTACAGAACTCAGGTTAGCAGAAGATAATCTGTCTTGAGTTTGTAAAATCTGGGATGATAGGTATTGCTTTGAAATTTCAAAGTGAAGTCAATAGTGAAAGTTACTTCTATTTGAGAGGGAAAGGATGATAAGTACTTACAAAGCTATTACAGGATATATTTTCCTTTTAAGATATTGAAGTATTTTGTAGGATCTTCTTGAGAGTGCACTCTCATGCAAGAGGTGTATTGATCTAAAATGACACCTTTACAAATAGGAGCTGTAAAGTAATCAGAAAACATGATTTAGAGTGATTTGGGGATGTTGGGAAGCATTTGAGAGATTCTAATCCTCTGAATTCCTGCAGTTTCCTAAAATGTTTGATATTAGCTGTATCTCCTTTGCTGTCTGTTCTCCTAACTTTTAAATGTTGAGAAATTTGTACAAATTGAACTTCCTTTCAACTGGCTCCTAAAAATGGATACAATTTTGAAAGTTGGATCTATCCAGAGAAAGGGTTCTTGATTCTTGTTTTCATATATGGATTTGAATCTTTTGTGTGCTCCAGAACAAGCAAAACATAAGCACACACGCCCTTTAAAACTCACTAACAAAAAATGCCCATGCAGCTTGGGGTACTATGTATTTTCATTCCCAGTTTCAACAGCACACAGTGTTAAGAGACACAGAGCTTTATTTCTAGTATCATTTTTGAAAGAGAGTAAAGAAAGTGAGGCACAGATGGACTAATGGTATGAGATTTGATTAAACTTAAGAAAGCAAAAAAAAATCCAAACTTAAAGCTGGTTATTTGGTCTGACATTGTCCTTAACTGACCATGTTGATCTTGTTGGATGGAGTTTCCACTCCACTCTGTATTTTTTTTGGTTCTGCATATTTCAGTCCAGCTTCTCATGTCACTGTAACATAGGGATTTTTTTTTTTTTTTTGTGGTTTAATTGTATGAAAAAATTTGGTGCTGTATTCTTGGAGCTGTACAGATGGTTCCATGCCAAACATATTTGTTTACCGTGGTAATGTCTGAGTTTTAGTGTGCCAGCTAATAAAGGGATTATTTAAGGAAAAAGGTGAATGACTAAAACAGATGTGCCAGTTGGGTGAACCATTAAAAGAATCTTGCTTCTCAGCTTTATGTAAAGGTTATTTTTAATGCATTTCTGAGAAATGATGAGTGCTTGCAAGGATGTTTTTGAGGCAGCTGAAAGCCACTTGTCTATTTGCTTGGGGGTCTTTTCCTGTAGGCTTAAAAGACATTGGTCTTTCATCTATCTTACTGAAGAATTTGCAAAGACAGCAGGTAGAAGTCCTGAGTTTCAACTTCTGATCAAATATTATAATCTCATGATGCATTTTGACCTGTTTATAAATGGCATGATCTTGTCATTTAATTGTGGAGAAACCTGTTTTAATATTTATGTAATGCAAAAATAAATTGCTCTAATGCAGTATATGTGTGTATCTTTGTTCCATATAAATCCTGGATCAACCAGCTGTAATAATACTAAAACCTTTCACATCTTTTCTTACAGAAATATTAGGTACTCTGACTTGACTAGAAAATGAAGCACTCTGGCTGCTAAGCATTTTAAACAGGATTGATGTAAAAGTCTTTCAGATAAGTTAAAATCATGGATTAAGTGCTGTTTGCCCAGACATTTAGTCTGTTGTACATCACACTGTCCAAGTGACTTCCAGAAACTCTATTGATTCTGCTCTTAATAGGTTTGACTGGAATGTCTCCTCTTAGAAATTGACTTTTATGAATTAGATATTTGTACTCTTATTTCTTAGGTGTTGATCAATTCATTTGGGAAGAATCCTGGAGACAGGATTATAAAAAGAAGACAATAAAAAAGGCAAAAGCATTTTAATTATTTTTTAAATGTAGCTTTAGGTTGCTGGGTATACAAGATATTTGCACTGAATCTCCTTTAATTTAGGAGTTAATTTTTTAATAGAGAAGTAAAGGCTACGTTGAAAAAAACCCCTCAATTTAGAAAATACTGGTGCTTAAGTATACAGGTTTTTTTTAATTAAGGAAATGAGGGGTTACTTAAGGCACTTGACCACATATTGTATGGCACTTTCAATAGCAGTACATTTTAGGTACCCTGAAGTTCTGCTGGAAAAGATGAACCTGTAGTGTGTCTGTTTGTACCTATCTGTTGCTGTTTATTGCCTCTTTCAGTATATTTTTCTTACCAACTTTTAAGTCATTAACTTTTTTTTCATGTTCATGACAACAAGCAGAAGAAAACCTATGTTGTCTCATTTTTTACTTTTATGACTGAATAGTGCAACTAGTATTGTCTTGAACACTTGTCCTAGAGACAGTACTAGTTTAGAAATAGCTGTTTACATATGTGAAGCCTCTCTGGTGTTAATAAAGGCAGAATTTGTTCCTTCATTAAGAATAACTGAATTTGTGGCTTTCTTGTTTTAGGTTAGTTGTGGTTTTGTTTAATCCTAGTTTTGAAAAAGTTCTGGAAACCGCACAGAAGTCAACTTTAGCGTTTTCAGTGTGTTCCCATCCAGAAATGTATCAAAAGCTGTCTTTTTGTGGACAATGATTGTAATCTGATCTAAGCTTAAGTAAAAATGAAGAATTTGCCCTGGTTGAACACAGCAAATAAGGGTTTCAAGGGGCTTATTTTGAAATGATCAATCTCATAGCACTGTGTTTTGTAATATATTGTAGAGCCATTGCAAGGCAATTAGATCACCTTTCTTGGGATTTCAGGGCTCTATTAATCATCTTTATTTAAACACAAACGAAAGGCTTCTTTGAATTGAAGGTTTCTTGATTATCTAAGGTTTGGGCAGCCTGTTGAAGCACTTAAAATAATATTCTGACAACACAGTATTATGGTGGGGAGTACCATGTCTCTTGTTTGTGCACCAGTCCAGCAAGCACATGGCATTTCCTTCAGTTATTTTTATCCCCATTAAGATGAGGATGGCTGTATTTATTTGACAAAAGGAAAAATTGGCAGGCTTTTTTAATACCAAGAGGTTCATAATACCCATCCCCTGTCAATTTTGTCAAGAATTAGACAATAGAATTCCATAAAGTTAACTCCTGCAAAGCTGTCTTGTTTAGAAGTTACTTCAGTTTGTTGTATTCCAGTGTGAATTTCAACCCTATTTTGTTTACAATTAAGAACCTCTCGACAGGCTGTAGTGGTTTGAGTTCGTTCACTTGAGTTTTTTGGCTAAACGTCAGCACACTTACCAGATTTTATTTAATTTTGTTGTGAGATAAGGATTAGGAGTAGGTAAAGCAGGCTCAAACTTTAAAGAATATAAAGAAAGTTTATTAACAGACTTAAAAGGAAGAAAAAAAATTAAGAACTAGAACAAACTTGTCAGAACACTTTTGTTCTTCCCCCCTCTCCATTTTTTTAATGACAATACAAAAAACAACACTTTGACTTTCAGTCAGTTTACTGCTTCTGAATTAGTTTTTCTTCAGTCATTTAGGGAGAGGAGTTTTCTTCTGTTTTACCATGTTGACTTTTTTACAAGAAATACAGTTCTTATGGTTTTCAGCTTCACAATTAGCAGTCGCCCAGGAGAAGAAGATTTCTGCTTGTTGTGGAACGTCCCTCCCACACCAGTAG
>VZTJ01000753.1:1992879-2048486 GCA_013397795.1 Orthonyx spaldingii
GGGCAAGGGCCCAGCCTTACCAGAGAGAGAAGCACAGGACTTGCTTCTCTCGCAGCAACAGGACAGGAAAAGAGAGTTTTTTTCAGGTGTATCTCTCTTAAATATGGTTTTTTCCCTGGAGGCGGAACAACTTTTAATTGGATTAAACACTCATCAATACTCAAAACTAGTTGGTCACTGGCTCTGTTTCCCAGGAAGCAAGGTGCACTGCTTCCTGCACCATAAGTCACTTGAAAGACTGACCCTTCCTGGGTAAACCCACGACACAGGCTTAAGATTGAAAATGTTTAGCTGACGTAACCAACCTTAACATTGAATTGACTGAAAATTGCATTTTACGTAGCTTCCAAATGTTGGCTTCATTCTTGAAAGACCATGATTTGAATGCAAGGAAATGCAATGTGACTGGATGTAAGTGAAGTTGGACCTCCAAGATGTTTATTCTCTTCTTTGCTGGAGAGATACAGAATTTTTTTTATTTATTACGTATGCTCAGAGCTTTTGATCTTATGCTTGGTTAATCATTTGTTTTCTTTCCTTCCACCACTCCAGGCCATATACACCTATGAAAGGAGCCTTTTCCAATGTATGGTTTGACAGGTATAAGATCTGTAATGACTGTCCTGAACACATTGAAAGCATTGATTCTATGTGCCGGGGCCTTACAGACCTGATCAATGATGAGGTTAAGAACGGCATTGCCAAGAATAGGATACTCATAGGTAAGAGACTTCTTTATAATATGTTTATTCTAATGGTTTCCTATCTCCTTTGAATATACCCTGTCCTGAAGGCTCATGAACATGGCTTGAAACTGCTGAACAGCCTTTTCAATAGCTAATCATCAACAATATTGAATCCTTGTTTAAACCCATGTCAGATGGGGAATGTGGCTAACTGTAAGCAGTATCCTCAAAATGTAAAACTATTTTTATGGTCAAAAGTCATTTGTAATCATTATTTAAAATAGAGTGGGCAGTGATTTACTTTGAGAAGTACATATACTATTTCCTTTAAGCCCTTTTCAAGGACAGAAAAGTATACTTTCCAAAAATGACATGCATTTTGGAGAATGGAGATGTAGCATATAAATAATCATGACCTTTTCCTTACTTCTCTAATCATTTTGGGTTAAATTAATTCATGCAGGAAAAATGTGCATGTTACATAGCACTAAAGGTTAGCACTTGATAACAAATGAAGTGTTAGCTGTCACAGTTCATATGTGTCTATCTTTATTTGTCTTTCCACAAATTTCCAGTGACTTTCACAGTACTTCGGTGAAATAGATAGTGGGATATTGAGGCAGAGGAGCTGAGGGTGATGAAATAACCTATGGCAGAGAGGGAATGAGAATGCACAAGTCCTTTGCTCTCTGTCCCATCTCTAGACCACAAACTATTCCAGGTTAGGGAAAAAAACTCTTAATGTGGGATCTTATAAATTTATGTCCAACTGAGTCATGCCATCAAAATCTTGCGTGGTCGAGCTACTGCCATTCAGCCTGGTGTGTTTTCTTGGTTCAGCCCCATGTTGCTCTGTGAAGGCCTGTGCTTGCTTTCCCTTTCTGGCTCATTGCCCTGGCTACAAGGTGCATTGTTTTGGATGGCTGTCAACACAGTCTCTTTGATCTGTCTTTCCTGTCTTATACCTGCTGGCTTGGAAGCAGCTGGAGAAGTGCAGGTGCTTTGCTGTTGAGCAAGCTGGGAGATGCTCTATGTAGAGATCTGGTGTGCTACTAGGCTTTTTTTCCTTTCCTCTGTAACCTTCAAAATTAGAAATAGTCAGACTGCGAAGTATGAAGGTAGTTTTCCAAGTCATAAGCAGAGTTAGGAAGTTGGCATACACTGAGTGTTTCATCCTGTAGATTCTTTGGAAGTCCCCGTCTCTGTGTGTTTGCATTCCTCACATATAAATCAGAAATAACTGTACTTGTTTTGTCACTCTTGAGAACTCTGTTTCCCCACCTGACAGAGACTACAAGCATACATCCTCATGGTTCAGTCCAATATTTATGCAAGAAGCAAAATAAGGCAGCCCTGAGTTGCTTCATCCAAAGTACAGAAGGGGGTTCACGTGGATGCATAAGAAAGTTGGTAGTGGAAAATTGTGTCATTTGTGGCTGTACAAGATTAAGTGTTCTTCCACAAGAACTTTGTGCCTTTTCTGCACTGTTTTTGATGATTAACCAGTGTATGATGCAGTGAAGAATAAAGCTTAGAGATCCTGCAAGGTCTCTATGCATAAAGGTGATATTAATCATCTTAGACAGGACTTTGTGCAAATAATTGGCCATCTTCTGGCGTTGTTTCTTACAGGAAATTAGGAATTCTGTAAAGGCACTCTGTAGCTTTATAGTATTCAGCCTGAAGAAGAGAAGGCTCTGGGGAGATCTTACAGCACCTTCCCATACCTAAAGGGGCCTACAAGAAAATTGAGGAGGGTGTAAAAAGGAAGCCTTTTTACAAAGCTATGTGATGATAGGAAAAGGTGGAATGGTTTTAGACTGAAAAATTGTAGGTTTAGATTAGATATTAGAAAGCAATTCTTGCTAATTGCCCAGAGAAGTTGGGGATATCCATCCCTGGAAGTCTTGAAGGTTAGGCTGGATAGGACCCTGAGGAACATGGTCTAGTGGAAGAACTTCCTACCCATGGCTGGGGGTTGGAACCAAATAATCTTTAAAGTTTCTTCCAATCCAAACCTTTCTGTGATTTTTTGATCAAAAGAAAATATGAGACCAAGTCAGTATGTCTGCACCAAACTGTAATGCCCACTGGAAAAGGAGAAATGTGTGCCCTGAAAGTTTTCTGAGTTTAGGAGATTGGTGCACAGGAGATAATGAAAGGTATGATTACTTGCTTAGAATGTCAGATAACTAAGTCCTGTCAGATCTTTTTAGATTTTTCTGTGAAAAAGTCAGGAATATCCATTTGGTACAAGAAGATGGGGCTTAAGGTAACAGATGGGGTGCAGACAGTGAATTTGTAACTGCTGGTACCATGGAGTTGGAGGAAGCAGCCTTTGTGAGGTAAAGGGAAAAATAAGACATTTATGGCAGGGGAAACCATGGTGACATTTTGCTGTGAATTCATAGTGCATCCAGTGCTGTTGAGTCATGTTGGAGACCCGTAATGGGAATACTGGTACATATCTTATTATGGCAAATAGAGACATAATAGTTGAGAGAAGCAACTGGAGAACTTTGGAGTCTGTGAAGAACAGTGGAGGCCTTTTTGGGAAGGTCACAGAAACCAAAGAGCAGAGCAGTTGTATGAAGGTACTTACAGGGAATGAAACGCACCTTAAAGGGTTAAGGAGAACTGGGTTGAGTGACCATTTTGTAGTAAGTGGGAGTTTTAATGACTGGAAGGAAAACAAAATGACTATGAGGAGCGTAACAAGATTGAAGGTTATGGTTTTATATGGAATAGAGGACTAGAAATTACAGGCTGAGGGTGAGTGTCAGATATTGCTGGATGAGGGCAAACGAAGTGTTAGGCAAGCAGGAAGGTGGGCAGCTGCTGACAGCTCAGAGGTGTGGGATAAGAAGGCAAGATCTGAGGGAGCACTGTGCAAAGGTGAGCGAATGGGAAGAGATGGGAAGCAGCAGTGGGCTCTCAAACATGGAAAATGAGAAGCCCAGCACCTGGTGTTCTGGGAGATGATTCCCCTTCTTGAGCTATTCAGACTTTCCACAAGGCTCAGAATAGTGGGACAGTAAGAGCATTTTCTCCAAAAGAAATTAGAGCCTGCGTTGTTTGTGTCGATAGTTCTGAAATCCACAAGTGCCTGCTTGTGGAGCAGAACTCTAAAGCTGAGGATGGAGTCCAGGTTGTACAGTGCCACTTCTCTCTTCTTTATCAAGAAAAATGCTGGTGCAGCCTTGCTTTTAACAGCTGCTCTATGAATCTACTTCTAAAGAATTAAATTACTTAGTTTACTGGATGTAAATGAAGTCCCATTTTTAAAACATCCATATTAATTTTGTGACATGGCTCATCTACCTATTCTATTTTCTGACAGTTTCATTAGTTGCTTTCCTTTTAACACAAGTCTTTTGAAGGAAATAGACTTCTGATTAAGCTTTATTTCCCCTGACCTTGCAGGAAGAAGGAAAGGAGACTAACAGCAATACATAATTATTTTAAAAATAATTATATCATCCCCAGAATTTGATAATGCTACTTAGTTTTTAGCCAGACATTCTTGTTGAGTTACTCTTACTGGTCTTCCTGGCTAAAGCACTCCTTGCAAATAGTCCTGTAAGTAAGTTTGTATTGACTTTGGAGATAAAAGAGTGTTATAAATTTAGTCAAATTTTGACACTTGGAGCTTTGATATTATCCTTTCTTAAAAACTGGATGTATTTCTACTTTACAAATGCCTGAATTCATTGCTAAATTGGCCAAACAAGCCACAGTTTAAAATGTGGGACAATAATTTCTTTTTCTATTTAAAGCTAAGTAGGTTTTTCAGGTGGTGGTGGTTTTGTTTTTTGTTTTCTTGTGTTGGTTATTCTGTTGTTTGGGTTTTTTTAACTGCTTCCATAGTGATAGTGCACTGTGAAATAATTCCACTTAGGTGAAAATTGTTGAAGATTTCAACAATGTTATTCAAGAATCTGTTAGAAGCTCTTGAAAGAAATGGCCCTCTTGTTTTTTGAGCATTTTGATAGGGCTCACTGTGGTCAACTGCACTTCAGTGAAAGGCAGTCTTTTTGTTCTTCTTTTGTTCTTAATTTAGCACTACTTTCCTACTTTCAGAGGTCACTTTTTGTGTAGTGCAGAAGTGCTGATCCAAGCGTGTTGGTCTCTGCCACCTGTAGTCACTTGTGTAAGCAGCCAGTGAAAATAAACTTTCCATAACAGTCCTGTAGATTTGACTAAATGCCAAACAACACATACATGATTCCTGACCCCTTGTACTGGAACAATAACACGAGACACACAACTACTTTTTGTTTATTGCTAGGCTTCTTACATAGCTACTGAACCATGGTGGAAGTAACATGAAAGCTCTGTGCTTCTTGTAAATATTAGCATTTCCATCTCTCTCAGTGTGTGTGAGAATGGGATGGGGGGGAAAATATCTTGGCTTTGACATCCCAGGGAGAGGACTCTGGAAATATGTGAAGATAAAAACATCCAACAATAAATCGTTAAGGTGTTGAGCAAACTATTTCACCTACGGTCTTGGCATTTTACGTTTTTGGCTTCTAAGCCTTTTGCTGTCACTCATCCTATCTTGTATTTTCGGTCTTTACTGGGAGGACATTGTCTTCCATTCAGAGGTACTTACTGCCTTGTTCTCACAGGGTAAATTCATGGGTTTATTTTGCTGTTTGTCACTGCAATTCAAATGAGATTTCTCTTTCTGTGCCTCCCATTACATGGCTTTGTGGTTTATCTAAATTGTGCCTGAGATGCTGGGCTCAAAGTGATACTGTTAGTCCATCTTCCCCATAATACCTCTAACATTTCATTAATTTTCAGTGCATCAGTGTAAATTTGCATTGCATTTATACTTTGGGGGAAATGTTTGCTCCTCTTAGTTTTTGAGGGGGTTTTTTTGCATCTAAACGGACCATGTGTTTTTCTTTTGGATCTCTGCTGCTCTAGCTTACACATCAGGAAGTAAAAAGATACATTAACAAGTTAATCTTTCTGTTTCCTTCATAAGTCTTTCAGTAGGAGGTACAATGCTGATTTTAACCAAGAGTAGGATCCATTACTTGTTACTTTGTTTCCCAGCATTTGATGGTGTCAGTATTAGTGTATCTAAAGACTCTGAAAGGTGGCACCTTCTCAGTATGGCGAGTGACAAGCTTAGCAAATGATACTGAAGATGAGGAGTAGGTAAGACTCACAGCAGTAAGCTCAAAAATAATTTAATCATGATACCATCATCACATGTAAGCTAATGACTTTGGTAAGAAAATAATTATAAAGTGAATCGAGTTCTGATCTTTTCAGCCTTACTAGGAACTCTGTTGAAAACATGTCCTTACTCATCTTCAATAAATGCTTGAATTCAGTGCAAAATTAAATAGATGGATGGGCTTTGAGAATGCTTGAGAGTTGTGTAGACGTGCCACAGGGTACAAATTAACCTGTACTTTCTTCACAGTTGTGCCAACAGAATCATAGAAGAATGAGACAACAACATATTCTAATCCATTGTCATGTATCAGGACAGGTTCAGCTCTATTTAGGCAAATCCTTACCATCATTTTTCTGACTTCTAAAAGACCTCTGCTAACAGAAGGTTCCTATTTCTGTGCTTCACTATTCTTTGCTTTAGAGAGCTATTTTCCACCTTGCTTTCTGTGATTCAGTTTAGAATCATAAATGCTGTGAGAATAAAGGATAGATTGTTCTCTTCCTTTTTCCCATGTTGTGCAGTTATGCTGACTTTAAAAATGACAGGTGAGTGTTGCAGCAGGGCAGTGCTGTCATCCTCTCTAGAAACAACCAAGAAAACACACTGGGTACATGAAGCAAGCCATAGATTGGCAGAGTAACATCTTAATAAAAATGATTTGAGACTTTTCATGGATTTTATTTTCCTTCCAGTGCTAAGAATTACGACTCCTTAGGTACACATGTTGGGTTCCCCTCTATTACCCATAACAGTTGAAAATAAAAGTGTAACTGGTTCTGGTTTGACTGGGAGTTGATATGTTAGAAACAATTGTACACTTGTTTTTACAAGAAAATGGTAAAACTCCTACCACTTAAATATGCATTTCACAATGTGTTTTGACTGGTGAGAAGTCTGGGGAGCAAATTGATTCATGTTCCTAACAAGAGCAAGTGGCTGAGCCACTCAAGGGAAGTTGCCTTTGTTCTTGAAAGACTCTCAGTTTGTTGCTCTTGTAAAGACTGAGTAACAAACAGAATAACAAGGCTATCGAAGGTGGCAACCATTCGTTGCAGTTCTGCTGGTGTGCACGGTTTTTGTTTGGTGAAGTTTTATGAAGAGATTAAAAGAAGAAAATGACCGCTGTGAAGAAACTCACTTGAGAAAAAGTACATGTTTGAGTACTTAACACAGGAGTAGTGTTCAGGGAGTTCTGTGGAGAAGGGAATTTGCTGTTCCACTGGCATTTGTACTTTTTTCTGATATTCATTTGTGAACACTGTTAAATGTATATAATACTGCGATTCATTGATGAAAAGGAAAAGTCAAAACAGAAAGTCAGCTTCTTTGCAGATGATATGTAGAACAAGGTAGTGCTGTTACCATTAATAGAAGGTAAATCACAGAGTCCCTAGGGAGAGGGGAAAGTAAACTGAAATGTAGCTTTAGGGAGAAATTCCTGATCACAAACTGATTGAAGCAACTCTTAGCTGAAATACTAAAAAAGAAGAAATTGAGAATGACAAATGCTGTGAGAATGGAGTGAAAAGGAGGCAAGAGTATGTAATGTATTGTGATAATAACAGAACAGGCCAAGACAATTTCTAACTGTGTTGGTGTAGCCTTATACAACAGAAGAGTGTTTGTCCTGTGCTGTGCTGGCACAGGCACTGTGTGCTGTAGGATTCATTTCTTGCCACTTCATTACCAAAGCTGTACAGATAACTTTGAAGAAATACAGGAAAGATGAACAACTGCTACAGAGAAACTAGTGAAGAAATATTGCTTAAATAAACACCCCAAACTACACCCCTACACCCAAGTCCAAATTCTAATCTCATCAAAGTCTGGGGTTTAGCTTGTTCCTGTTCCTTTTTTTCTTCAAAATTTGTGCACTAGATATGATTTATTACTATTTTTTCCCCATGGCTGTGATTTCTCATGTGGCAAACAGCTTTGAGCACATGTTAAAGTTTTACTGGAAAAAGTGAAAAAGTGATGTTTGTTGTTTCCTAATTCCATAGTCATTATAACAAATGGGCTAAGGCATTTTACAGTCAGATCTATATGATTCAGGATGCACTTGGCGATGTCAAACTTGTGTGTGCTAGAGAGCTGTTTCTTCTGTAAAGAAGATTGAACACCTAAAGAAGTTTCTGAATCCAGGAATAGCTCATTGTAACCACTAAAGTGAAGCGTCGGGGAGAAGGCAATTTTTAGCATTCTCTTATGTATACAAGATAGGACAGACAAAATAAAGAAACCTTTGTGCTGGATAATAAAGTTAGTCTTTTCTGAGATGCAAATGCAGACATTGTTAGATGAAATACAAGGAAATAAATAAAGCTGAAGTTTGACAATAGGTAAATACGTGGTATCCTGAACCCCATATAATGTTCAAGTGTCATCATGGACCAGATGGTCATTTCAGACAAACACAAATGTGAAGCAAATTAGTACAAGTCAAGATCTTTAGCAAAAGTTAGCTGGAGGTTTGTTTAAAAGGCTCTTAAGGCCATTTACAAATTCTGAAAGGAATGTTTATCACTGAAAAATGGCAACTGTGATGAAGGTTTCTGTTTTATTCAATCAGGAATAAATTCCATATGAGAAATTCAGTTTCTGTTCACACTGTGTTACATCATTCTGTAGCTGAGATTACCTTAACATAGTTACAGATTATATTCCAGAAAAGAATGTTTTGGTTTTAGTAAAGTACTATATGGGAATTTCCTTCTGATACAAATTCTTTAATTTGGAAGTGTGACAATGTGTGTAATTTCAGCAGATCTTTCTCAACTAGCAAAGCGAATTGTAAGCAGCTTTCTTCTTATTGCAAAGGCACGTTACCTAAAAATCAGCACTACACTGAAGCAGATTTGAGGTCATAAATGCATTCTTGAGTGAATTTTCTCTGCAACTGAAAGTGTTTTACATAATTGAGTCTGTTTTCTATGTGCTCCCCTTTTAGCCTACACATAAACCTCCTTTGTGAGTCAGGGAAGTTAACAGAAAGAGTTAGGTGCTTTCCTGAACTGGCACCCTGAGCATTGTAGAGCTAACCCTGTTTAACTGTTTTGAAGCATTAGTCACAGTTCTCGTTAAAATAGGTATGAGGGGAAAATTGAAAGTGAACATACTTTTTTATTTAAAACCTACTGGCAAACTCTAAATTTCTGTGCACAGTCTTTGTGTGTCTTGGAAGTAGTTTGGTCTCAAGGAGAGAAGTACATTGGTGAAGAGCTTGCAATGTTCTGCTTATCTAAGGATGAAATGTTGATTTCATCAAATGTCATTTTGATTTTGTCTAGCACTCCTGACACCATCTGCTTGGTAGTGCTGTACAGTTTATGTATTCATGCTGAGATCATCTGTATACATGTACTTTGTTCTGTCACTTCATACCTTGTTTTGTGTAATATCTGTACCTGTGTCTTATTTTTCCTTCAGTCAAAATTTGAATTCTTGTAGAAGTTTTTGACTGAGCATGTCTTTTATGAACATGTCAAACATACACTTATACTGAAATGCTTCTTGTAATTGACAAAAATAGTCTGCAGCTATAAATGCTTGTTCAAATTGTTGGTTTTGAAGCATTTCCCATACAGCATTTACTCAGAGATTGTTGTGGTATCAAGTGATAAACTTCAGGTATTCCCATGCAAATCAAATTCAAAGAGCTAGTCCTTTGTATTGCATTTTCTTATAGTAGTATGAACCACATAAAAGAACCATTACCTAATATTCTTCTAAACAGAAGGTGACTGCATTGTCAAAGACTGCTGGTGAGTAATTGCAGACAGTGTGCCAGATTGTGACTAACTGGGTACAAAATCTTAAGATTAAATCATTTACAAACCAGTAATGACTTTTCAATGCAGCTTTTCTTCCGATAATCTAGAATACTTAAAATGGACTTCATTTTATATGTCATCAAAGCATTATCAGTATTTATTTGTAAGCAAATGCAAAATGGTCTCTTAGTGTACAAGTGCTTCTTTTGGGGTTTGGGGATGACAACATTCTTCAGAATGCTCAAAAGGAAAGGAAAGGAAAGAAATTATCAGATTCCACATAAGAAAATAAAGGAAACTTCACTTTAGTCATTATATGGATACAGTGAATATAATGGCTTGTGTACTGTGTCTTTGTGAAGTAATGTGGTAGTCTGGATTTCTTTCCTAATGAATAAGCATTTGTCATATAAAAATCATCCCTAAGGAATTATCTTATGTAAGGAATTAGTGCAGTTGAAGACACATATGGATAACAGAAGGCCATTAATTCAGAGATCCTGTTAGAGCTCAGGGGAAGTACATTGCATTTGTTGCCGATTTATTATATATCCCAAGGTGTAAGAGTAAAAATATCCTCAATGCTAGTTTAATGTGAATGCTCATTGATTATGTACAATAGAGATCTTTCACGTGAATGCTGCTAGCCTAGGGGAGAAATAACTTGAATACAAAAAGCAGTGAGAATTACCTGTTCATAGAGTTTTACTTCATTAACGTCAGAGTATGTATGGCCACAGTATTCAACTACCTGGTAGGGAGCATACACAAATGGCTTCTGAAGTAATGGCATTTTGGCTGTTCCTTTTTCTCCTCTCTCAGTCAGTAATGAATCTTCAGCACTACTTTAGCTATCCAGTGTCTTAATTGCATCATGCTTTGATTTAAACCTCAAGCTATGCCACACAAGGTTCAGGTTGGATGTCAGAAGGAGTTTCTTCACAGAAAGGTTGAAGGTTGTTAAACATTGGAATGGGCTGTCCAGGGACGTGCTGGAGTCACTGTCCCTGGAGGTGTTCAAGAAACGACTGGACGTGAAACTTGGTGCCATGGTCCACTTGACAAGGTGGTGTTGTGTCATAGGTTGGGCTTGATGATCTTAGGGGTTTTTCCCAACCTGAATGATTCTGTGGTTCTAAGATCATTGTAACCTTTATGATCTCAAAATGGGGTTTTTGTTGTATTATGTATAAAATAAACAAGTCTGCAGATAATTAATTGAATACGGGGTTACAAAGACTTACGGAAAAATCCAATCATTTCTTTTGTTGCATCCTAGGAGGCTTTTCGATGGGAGGTGGAATGGCAATGCATTTGGCATACAGGTTTCATCAGGATCTGGCAGGAGTCTTTGCCTTGTCTAGTTTTCTCAATAAAGACTCTGCTGTTTATCAGGTGAGTGTGTAGTAGATGTTATAGAAAACCTGCTTAGCTACATGGAAAATGGGGTGATTAAAATTCAATATACATGTTTATTCATCTGAGGCAGTTGATTCAGATTCTAAACTTATGCCATTTCCTGGAAATAGATAATCAGAATATTAGGAAAGCAAGGCTTTAAAGCTCTCTTTAAATGATGTTTTGTTGAACTTTTTTGCACGGACAGTACATTTATTGAAGTGTAGAAGGAGATTAACAAACGAAATGCTTTACTAGTTTTCTTTAGTTGTTAAAGAGTCTGTGTAAGCATAACCATTCTTTGAAAGTTTGTGAGGCATTATAATACTCATGAGCTCCATTTGCTGTCACAAATTTTCTGTTTCTGTTATTTGGAAAGGGGTATAGACCTTAAAGTAAATCCTATCATTTGTCAAGAGTTACCATATTGGAATTTGAAGGGCAGTTTTTTCCAGTATTTCCTTGTTTACTTCTACAGAGATAGTACAATGTGACCCCTAAAATGTAGATTAATAAGTGTAGTGTCAATAAGTTGTCACCATGTAATTGTAAATATTCTTTTAAATTTTTTGGCAGTATCTCTGACAGTGTCTTGTTTCCATCTAGGCTTTGAAAAGAAATGAAAGTGCTCTTCCAGAATTATTTCAGTGCCATGGAACTGCTGATGAACTAGTTCTCTACTCATGGGGTGAAGAGACCAACAAGATGTTGAAGTCTCTGGGAGTATCAGCATCACTTCATACTTTTCCAAACCTCAATCATGAGCTGAACAGAACTGAAATAGAAAAACTAAAATCCTGGATTGTAAAGAAATTGCCTGTTGAAGCACCAAAGGCAAATGAATAAATGAAGATCCAGCCTCATACTTTCTGTTTTTCTTAGTTTTAAAACCGTGTGTGACATATGTATGGGCATCCCATATCCCTTAAATATGCACAGCTGCAGGCAGATACTTTTATATTCCATAAAGTTCACCTAAGTGGTGAAAAGATGGTGCTGAACACTAAACCTCACTTTATTGTATGGGTTTCTTTTTCTGTTTTCTTGTCCAGTTTTTAACCACACATCAGTCTGCAAAAAATAATGACTGATAATATTAAAATCATTCCAAAATAATCAAAGCAATATTCAGGAAGTATTGCTCTGAATCTCCAAGATAATTTTTAGTTTTGGGTAGGGGTGGGCAGGGGGGGTGTTCTAAGATGGAAAAACACACAGTGTTATGGTTATTTCTAATGGCATTACAGGAACCAAAAGGCCAATTATTAAAATAATGCAGTTTTACTTGTAGAAATGCATGCATCTATTCAAGTTAGTTCGGTGAGAGGAATTGTATTGGCTTCAGTTGGATTCTCAGCATTCTCAGGGAATGAACCTGCCTCAAAGCAGAGTTGTATGTCACCTCAAAAAAAATCAGATTTGTGTTACATTTTAAAAAGTTCCAAGTAGCTGTGTGTAGCTATACCACAGGCCCTTGTTATTGCCTTTTGTCATTGTTTTGTTACTCAGAAATCTAGCTTTGTGTGAGTTTCTTGAACCCTCTGTGGTTTGCAGTGTAGATTTTAAAAAAAAGAAGTGCCATCATGATTGCTAAAATCTATCCTGTTCTTGAAGAAATCATTCTTTGGGCTCTGTTCCTGTAGAAGCTTATTTTTGCCAAGAGTTTTCTCTTGGCCTACAAGACCACATTTTAAATTAAAAGATGAGGATACTTGACTCCTCCGTGAATATTTAAAAGTTGTAAATAATGGTTGTGATATAAAGAAAACTTGTATCCCTTTATTTTAATGGTGGATGATTCATCTCTCTGTCAGTTTGATAAATTAACTCAGAGTATAAATATCTACTCTTATGTAATTGTAATGCTTTTTTTATTTCTCCACCTCTTGCCCTGTTTTCTACTCCCCAATTTCAGTAATTTTTTTAGCATGACAAGGTATTCAGCCTTTTGCCAAAGCCAATAGATCCAAGTCTCTTGCTTAATCCTCTCCTTTTCCCATTTTTGAGGAGTGGATCTGGGACACTGTTATTTGCTCTGTCACAGCAGATTGCTGCCAGTACTGACTATGACTCCAGAAGTATCAGCCAGCTCCCAGGGACTAAGTTGTATTCGAATCCTCATGCCCTGAGACCTCAGCCAGCTTTTACCTATCTTGAAGAGTAAGCAAAGGGAAAAAAATGTCACTGTTCAAGTACAAGGCATGTAATTGGCAGTAGCAAGTAACAACTTCCTGCTGCTAAAAATATTTTGCTTTATTTCATTTTCCTAGCATTAGCAAGTCAGCAGTCTGTTCTGAAAAACAGCATTTTAAATGGCACATGAAAACTCAGCTATTTGAAACAGTAAGTGAACAGCAGTTTTTCCTGGTGCCCTAGGCTTCCTAATTACTGCAAATTAAATTGAACCAGGTGTGTTCAGAGGCAGCTGAGCTAACATTGCCTTGGCCCAACTCTAATGGCAATCCTTGACAAGTGAAGTAGCAGCATTTTAGGGATAATACATCAATTTTGCCCCATTTCCTGCTCTTCCTGACCTCATATCAGGAGGCTCTTTGGACCACTAATGCAAGGTGGCAATTCATTTTGGTGACAAGTGCATTCAGATGGGAAAATGGCAGGCTTCTGGCAAGGTAGCTTTTAACAAGGTCAAAGAAAAACATAAAACAGTTGAAGGAATATCATGGAGGGAATAGAAAATATTACCAAGCCAAATCCAGCTCTTTTGATTGTTTTTGCAGTGTCAATTGTTTCAAATACAGTGGATACAGAGTTTGGCTTAGTTTCTGTGCTATAGGTTGAAAAGCAATTACAAATGTCATGACACCCTTAGAAAACAGTAAGTCCCCAGTTTGCATCTATTTTCTTCCATCTTCTTGGCTTGTGATTGAAATGCCAACTAATCAGGTGATGCATTGTGAGGTAAGACTGGAAATTCATTAGGTATATGCTGTAATGGAATCCCAGATCTCAGAGGTTTTGAGGTCACTTTTGGGATGTTGGAGATCTCAGTAGTTTTCCTTCAGTCAGCAGGTAGTGAGGACAGTGTGACTTGCCTGTCCCTTTTGCTGAGGATGGTGTGGCTCTGTGTCCCAGATGGTGCCAAGCTCATACTGGACAAACAGATTGAAGTTTAGCCCAGAAAAATTTGGGTTGCTGGTTGGTATTGAGAAGCAGCCAGAGGCAATATTAGTCCTTGAAGACAGTGGGCCTGCTGTTAGATCTCTAGTCAAATGAAAACCTTAATAGTGAAAATTAGCCCACCTGCTTGACAGCATGTTCCAGAAGTAATTCAGACAGCTTTTTGACTGACTGGCCTCTTTTTTTGACCTGATTCTTTTTTACCACACTTTAAAAAAATCATTTTTAATTTGATATAGGAAATAGGGTAAATTTATTTGCCAAAAGGGTATCTCTGTAATGCTTATGGCACTGCAGCTCCAGGACCTGCCTGTTGATTTCTGGGTAAAGTGCTTCTTAGAGTCTTTAAGAATCAAAAAGACTTCCCTTTTGACTAAATGATTTCATGGTGTTGGGACAGAGTTCCTGTACCAGGTGCCAGGGCATACAGATCCCTGAACTGGGGATCAGCTGAATTTAGATTCAGATTAAGAGAACGAAAAAGAATGCAACCTTTCTCATTCATCCCTAATATTTGACTCGTGATCATACAAAAATATTAAGGAGAAAGATGCCCTTCACTCTTAGGAGAAACAAACTTGAGGCAATTTCCGGTTTTTTTTCCCCCTCTGTACATGAGCTTTGTTCTGTTTCTATTCATGTTTAAAAATACAGTCCTGAACAGCATTTTGAGGAAGAAGTGGCAAAATTTAAGTGCCAAACCTGCATCTGCAACACTTGAGCTACTGAAGATACAAGAACATATGCTAGAAAGAGAGCAGGTCTATCCTGCTCCAGAAGAGGCAGGAGCAGTTAGTTGGCAATGCTGGTTTGTGTTTTTACTGTAACTCTTTTGAGGTATTTTTTTTCTTTCCTTTCCAGGTTAGATAAGAGTTTGGCTTTAAAGTACAAACTTTTAATACCATTTAAAAATATAACTGGAATAACTGACTGAGTAAATCCATTCAGATTGACATTATTTTCTTGGAGCTTGGTACTGTTTCGGTGAAGCACACAATTCAGTAAGCAAAAGAAAATAGTTTAATAAAAACTAACTCTTGGGCTAAGTTAGTGTGTTCCATATTGCTTCAGAAACAAAACACTAGTGTTTGGACTTTTTTTCTTTCTACTTTTCTGACACCATATTTGTATTTCAGATGTTTGAAATTTGTGACTAGATCATTGCTATGAATGTGGGTGCCTTCTGAGTAATTCATGTGCTTGTACAGATGTATAAAGACAGAGAACAAATATGAATAAGGCAGAAATTGGCTGAGCAATGTGGGAAGCCAGAAGTCATTGGTAACATAATTTTGACATTAAAGCAAGAAGTTCTCTACTTAAATTAATCTCTTCTCATGTTAGATCTGTCACTGCTTTTTTAGTAAATCATCTTTAAAGCCATTTAATAAGTCTCTACAGATGAAGTGAGCCAAGTGGGTGAAAGTAACTTGTATTTATAAAGATGAGATCCAGATGGCAAAACACAGAAACAGGAACCTAGTGGACAATGTTAGAAGAAAGTTTGTTAAGACATAGATGGAGGAAAGTGGATATGAGTTTACTTTGCTATTGACATATGTTCTAGGATAGCCGAGAATATTGTTTGGGAGATCTTAGAAGAGAAACCTGTCCTGTAAATTTTCCAGCTTGGCTTAACCTTCATTTGAGATGCAGCTGGTTAAGGGTGCTCTAGAGAAAAGAAATAGCAATTATCAATTCAGTTTCCTGCTTCTATTTCTTTTCCAAATCCTCTTCCACTGTGGGAACCTGATATCGCTACTCAGAAAAGAGAAATGAGCAGTTCTATTTTCAGTATCAGGTTGTCTGTTCAAATGTTTCTCTGCACACTTGCACTTGGACTTAGCATCCGACTGTGCCTTGGGTGAGTTCTGTGTTTACTGAACAGTTAGATTGAAAAAACATAGTTTAGAAGAGCCAGTGGTGTGGATCCAGCAAGGCCTCTTGTTCCCCATGGCACAGTGTTGAGCCTACTAACCTGCTGTCATCAAGATAAGTTTTGTGAGTTTGAAGGACAGAAATTCCACTCTTCTGTTAAGCATGTGAGGGCTATAGGCACTGATTTTGTGAGGAGGCACCTAAAATCTTCTATGGGTTCAGTGTGTGAATATGTAGGATCCTTCAAAATTGCAAGGAAAGGTTGGTTTCTCCTTAAGTGCTTAAAACCAGTTGCGTAGTGAGTGCTAAACATTACTCTTGGATCTTTACTTGGTAGTGACAAGGAATTTGTCATTTGTCATGATTCCTGAGAACAAAGGCAATGAGACTTTGTCACCTGTGCCTTAATACACAGTGGTGACTGTCAAAGTAGACCAGAAAGTGTACTTGCAGCTTTTCCACCACGTCATAGGGCCAATACTTTGTGGTTGGTGGATATTTTACCCTGGGTTCTTAAAAGTAGTTACTGTTTTAAATTAAATGCAGCATGAAGCAGTAATAATCTAATAGTCTGCAACTCCTAATAAAAGCGTAGAAGAATTGTTTGCTTGTGCTCTCTTGGTTAGTTAAAGGTGTTTGTCAGCACAAACAATGTACAGTGGTAGACATCAAGTACATCAGATCATAGTTTGAATCAAGGAAGCCATCAAGATGTTATGTCATGTATACAGTAGGAAGTTTATAAAAATATGACTTCTGCTGCTTCTTGGCCTTTAAATATGCAGAAATGAACAAGACTGCAAGCATTACTGCTGTCATAATTGATCTTAGTGGAAAAAATGCTTTCTGGGGCACATTTCAGCCAAATACTGATATTCAAGCTTGTGAACAACCTCTGCGGCCTTAGAGCCTATGGTTCCCACTGATGGATCTATGTAGAAAGTCTGGCTTCAAAGATGGAGTTTGTTTTGTTTGAGTTTGGAGGGTTTGGGGTGAAGTAATGTAGCCAAGGTCTTGTGAGGGGCAGCCAAAATAATTATGAATCTTAGTCACACTAGTATGCCAAAATTGCAAAGGCAGTGATTTAATGCTTCCAGAGTATTGAATGTTTGAGAATGTTTGAGTGCTCAACCATGCTCCCCTTCCATAGCTTCCATTGCTAATCTCTAGCCCACTTAAGGTATGCTTATGTATCAGAGAAGAGTTTCTCTTTTGTGTTTGCCTTTTTATGAAGCAGAAGTTGGAATAATTTGCAGGTTAATGTGATGCATCATTCAGGCAACAAACTTCATCTATACTTA
This sequence comes from Orthonyx spaldingii, assembly GCA_013397795.1. Classification (NCBI taxonomy): domain Eukaryota; kingdom Metazoa; phylum Chordata; class Aves; order Passeriformes; family Orthonychidae; genus Orthonyx; species Orthonyx spaldingii. The sequence goes on from VZTJ01000753.1 coordinate 2,010,251, forward strand.
AAACAGAGCTTGCCTTCATTGTCTTTGCATTGCAGAAATAATAATGGCTGACTGGTGACCTTCTGGGCAAGAACTGTGGCATTTTCATCACTAGGATTTTTCCAAATACATGATATTTTAAATCAGGTTTACCCATAGACCCATTTTGACTGAAGCCTCAATCCTGCACCTTTCAGAGAAATTAATGTTTTTCAGTGTTTCCACTGAACAGGTTGCACTCTAAATTGGCTAAGTAAATGCTCAGTGAGGAACTCAGCATTCAGAAATTGAATTAACACTTTCTTTGGTTTGCAACAGAGTATTTTTCAGTTCGGACTTACAGGTGCCTGTCTGATTGCCACCTTCCCTTCCCCAGTGGTTTGGGAAGGGAGAGGAAGCTTGTTTAGAAGTAGATTCCCTCCCCTTTTGGGCAGTCAGTCTGTGGAGAAACATTTCATTCCATGACACATCACATCACACTTACACTTAGAACCATGCAGACTTTTGTGCTATGGTCACCTGCAGCATGTACAGAGGTGATGTGGAGTGCCATGTGGTAATTTAACATAATTTCCTGAGAAATTAACTGGATGGCAAATGAAGGATGGTGCTGCCAGTATTTATAATAATATATTGATATGTCTTTTTGGAAACTATGTGGCCCCTGCTTCTGTTAGTGTTTATAATTTAGCATAGCTCATAACCAAAAATCAGAACTGTGCTGGTGAAAAGAATGGGTATTAATATTAGAAGTGCCAGGGCAGATTTTGTATATCGAAAACTGACAAAAAAGACAATCTGCAGAGGTTTCAGGAAGTGCATCATTAAATCATCCTTGGCTCCTTCTCAGTTGGTTTTTTTTTAAAATGATGCTTCTCTAAGCAAAAGTATAAATGTGAAACACTGAAGGTGATTTTCTTGGAAGAACTGGATTTTTTCCTCACTAAGGAAATATATTTTTTCTGAAGATGTCCAACTGATTAATGCCAGACCGCATGGAATTACTGAGTGAAATCCTCAAGAAGTTTTAGTGTTTTTATAGCACAACTTGGTTGTCAGTGTTTTTGTGTACATGAAAATATTTGGCAGCTTTGTTGACCAGATAGGCGATGGTATTCGAATTTCACTTTTTATATAAAAGCCCTTGGTTTCACATCTGCAGTTAGGGGTTTAACATTCAGTTGAAACAGTGGTTAAGTGATTGTCTTCATAATTTCTGTAATGTCATAAGAAGGGAGAGCTTGTGTCATGCTCCACTCCACCAGCACTGAATATTTGGTTTTCTTGAAGGCATTTTTGGACACAACAAGCTGTCAAGCCTGAAATTGCCTGTAGTCCTGCTGGCCTCAGCAGGTCTCCCCATGGCCCATGAAGGGACTTAGGTTGGTTCTCCTGGTGATAAAAGCAGGTTCCATCCTGGTAGTGGAACCCCCTTACTATGTTTGACATGAGCAGCACTGAGAAACGTATGTATTGTATAAATTCCCTTCTTGAAGTAGTACCAGTACTTTGGTTAAGCCACTATAAAACTACTGGTATGCATTTGTTCCTAGTTTGGAAAATACTGTTTTCATTACAGTAAACCAATATGAACATCAGCAATATTGCTATCAAACAAATTAGTTCTCATATGAAATGTATGGTAAGTAAATTTGTTGTGTAGCTGAATACAGTGTTATTTAATGGAACTTGGTTTGGTGCCAAGCAAACATATGGATCTTTAAATGCATTCCCCTTGGGGCTATGTTGAAATCATCCACCAATAACATGGGCCGAATTCCCTTCAAGATTTGCAGGCTGGCTGCCCTTATTGTATGAGGTTTGAAATTCAACTAATGGTGCAATAAGTTCTGTTTGGTTAGTTTGGGGTTTTTTAAAAAATTTGCTTCACTAAAGCTTTTCTTCTTTCACTTTCCCCCCACCTCCCAACCTTCCTTTCATCCTGGAAAAGAGTTTTATTTTATCTTCAAAAGCCACGGAGTTTCTTGGTTCCTTTGAGGATTCTTGTCTTCATTTCTCTTCTAGTTCTTTCCTTTTACCAGGGAAAATTAATATAAGGGGAGATAAATGGAAGACAGGGTAATACAGGTAAATATTCTTGTCTTTGCCTCTTTACAATATTAAAATTATTACTATAGGAATATATATATTTCTGAAAATTTTTTTTCAGAGAACGCTTGCCATTTTTTTTTAGTTGTGATGGTCTGTGTTCTTTGACAGGAAGCAGTATTGACAATGCTACTTCAGCCATCATATTTTTAACCACAGAACTTTAATGGGCTGCCACAACAGGTTACATTACATGCAGCAGAAGTAATAGCATGGTCCTTGTCTATGATCTTGCCTTTGTGTGTACTTGCTTTGCTCTCTGGCTTGTAGTATTTGAGACTGTCCTAGAGTGATTCCCTTACCATTGTCCTTCCCTTCTTGTAGCGAAACACACGTCAAAGCCTAATACAATGTTCCTCCATAGGAGTCACTATTAAAGTAGGCTTCAAAAACTACTGTAATTACCTCAAGTCCTTAAATTTAACTCACTTTAGTTTCTTTAAAACCTTCCCTTTGTACTTAATCAAATGCTGAAATGGTGCTAAAAAGGTTGGGCCTCATTTTACTTTGTCAAATTCCCTTCAGTGCCATGACCACAAGTCAGTGTGTTATAACGATTTACTTGTAGATCTGTGTGTGCTGATGTCTCTTGTAGTCAAAATTGTGTTTTGGCTTGCTGAGACAACTAAACGGCACAAATTGTGTTCCTAGATTTGTGCCCAACATCATCTCCAGGGCTTTGAACACATTTAGCTTCTGGCTGGCTGGCCAGACCTGGTCAGGTTACCTGATGGTGTCACAAAGAACTTTCAGGCATTCAAAAACAGCTTAACATCCAGCTCCAGGCACTGGATGGAGACCACCTTGGAGGGACTTGGCTTTAGGAGAGCAGCAGGAAAATAAAATGTTCTTTCAATAAATAATTAGGAGGACCTGTTAATGCTATACAGAGTAGAGCAGAGTTGTCTGTGCCAGTTCCTTCTGTAAATTGGTGGAGCTCATTTAGGACCACTTGAAGTGTGCCAAAATACATCAGACAACATCTTTACAGGAGTGGAGTTACTGGGGGCTTGACCCCATGCCATCTGAGGATCTACTTCTCCTGGATATTACATCAAGTAGGAGAGGATGTCAAAGAGTTCAGTAGTATGATTTTTTATTATTATTTTCTTAGAAGCCTCATGAAAATGTAGGTGAAATGGTGGCATAATGCTGACAGCTGGAGAGGGGGCAGTTGTGTTGGAATTGATACAGCCACAACTGGCAAGCTGAAAGATGTTCTTACTCCCTCAAAAACAGAGTTAGGGGCTAATTATAGACCCACTGATGTAATGGGAACATTCTGGCCCACCATTATAGTCCTAATCATAGTTGTAAGTCTGGTAAATTAAAAAGTCTGTTTTTCTTGCTTTCTGCGTACAAATTCCATTTCATAATAACATTTTGCGTTATTTCAGGGAAGTTGCAGGGCTCTGAAGGTGATTAAAGTTACAGTCATCAGCAGCATGACTTGTAACCCACCCAGAGACTGCTTATAATAGTATTGCTTCATTTTGTTACTTCTCTTGAAAATTCCTTAACTGAAGGTGAGATGTGGTCTAGGGAACCTCAAGCGTTAGACTGGAAAATTAGAATTTTGTGCAGCTACTACACCCTGCTGTCTATTTTGTTAAAATCTTGGTGGGATGGAGGTAATGAGGAGTGGAAGCAGCCTAGGGTCATTGAGTCCTGTGTGGAGCATGGAGCAGTGTGTGTAGTGCAGCACTGTGCTCCATGGGGCACTGTCCAGAGCAGGACCCACAACAGAGGAATCCGTGCAGTTCTGGGGCTTCACTGTGTAAATCCAAGCTCAGTCATGAGATGTTTGCTGGCACATGGACTTTGTGCACTGTTTTTAGCAGGTAATGTACCAAGTCTGCCACCTTATACTTAAACCATGCTTTTGCAAGAGAACTTTGGCTCGTGTCTCAGAGCAGTTGACTCCTGAAATGTTTCAAGGCAAACCCAAACTTTCAGTGTAGCCTGTACTGTCAAAGATCACTTAAGCTGAAGTACTCAGCTGCTCACCGTAGGTTTCTTTTGGTCTTGTCTGGGAAGAGTTATCTACTCCCTTCCCAAAATGTTTTCAGCTTGGAGCCCAGCTCTCTCCATGCCTGCTTTGTGTGAGCAGTGTTTTGGACTCAGAGTAGAACTGAGAGTGTAAGAGCAGGAGCAAAATGTTCAAGAAGTTTCTTCAGCCTGCAGGAGCATGTTTGGCACATGGATGACCAGGGTATCATATGTGTGGTCAACATCAGAGTAATGTGAGCCTGTCAACATGCTTTGAGGTTGGATGGCTGCAATTAGGTTGTGATATGGTCCGTTCAGTCAGAGATAAGCTGGGCTTTACTTGCACAGGCCATATGTAGAGACAAAACCTCTAGGTCTTGAGTTTGTTTGGATCTGGTGTTGCAGCCTGGGACCTGAGGTGTAATGCGAGATGAGCTGTCATAGCAGTATGCATGGATGAGAAACAGGATCCCAGAGGATCTGACCGTCTAGGAAGAAAAATGGCATGTGCTACTGTTTTGTTTTGTGGGTTGGTTTGGGAGTTTTTTGGGTGGTTTTTCTGGTTTTTTTTTTTTTGAGGATCAAAAGCAATGAATAATATGGGGAGCCAGGATAGTGTTTGGAGCTGGGAGTCAATACTTGGGAATCAGATATCAGAGATACCAGGCATGATGCAGTCCAATGAGACATACTTGGAGGGGTTGAGAGAGGACAACAGAGATGGTGAATAACCTTCAGAGAAAAGACCCTGGGGCCATAACCACATTTCAGAGAAGATGTAATACTGAAGGGGCCAAAGGGGAAGTAGAAAATATCAGAAGCCTTTGAGAGGGCCAGAAGGTTATGATTTGTTCCCCAGCCACCACTTGGAGATAAGCTGCTCTTTAAGAAAGAATCAGAAATATTTTAAATTTATGTGATGTGCATTAAATAAAGCGCATTGTCAGCTGATCCCTCAGCCAAATTTTAAACACAGTCAGAAGCTTTTCAAAGCTTCATACTCTTTTAAATTCTAAATTAGTGTTTTACACTGTAGTGAAATTACCATAAACTCCCAGCCTTTGTGATAAGCCACCAGATAAAGAACTAGAAGCCAGCAAATATTTCTTGCTAATAAGCTCGGAAGTTCTTAATTCTTTCCCAAAAGACTGAAAAAATTGATTCCTGAATTTGGATCAAACTGGTGTGGATAACTGCTCCTTTGAATATATAGGGTATAGATCTTTGGGTAAAGGTTAGAAGATTGCTGGTTGAAAGACACGTGAAAGTATGTTAGTTTAGCAAAGTGAAACAAAAGACCCTGCAAAAAACCAAAACTGCTCAGTCTAGTTTCTCTGTCCCAAATGAAATATGGAAGGTAAACCAACTGCACAATGGACTAAATGCAGAGCTAAAAACTTGTGTGATTCTATTGCAAATGTCATGATTTTGTGATGTATTTCATAAAGCTGTAGTTCATTTAAAGGCATGACTCAGGGAATTTTTACTTATTGGTATTTCAAGTTTATGGTCTGAATTGCATGAAAATTGAAAATATACTCTAAAAACACTAGAAATCCAAAGAAAAGAAAAAACCCACAAATGATCTTTAGTAAAAAAGATAATGTGGGGATTTTTTAAGTTGGTTGTAAAAACTCGGGGTATATATCTGAGTGCTATATGAGAATAACCTGTATTTGAGTGCTAAATTTCACCACCAACTTCAAAGTGATTTTCCAGCCTCAAGAGGAACGTTTGCTAAGTAATATGACCAGGTCAACATGAGGGTGATTCCACTGCATGACTTCACTGCCATGTGAATTTGCAGACATGTAACTTAAAATTTCATTCTTGCGGATAAACCCTTCTTTTCCTACTCTTTTTGAAGTGAACTTGGAAGGCATCTGATCACCATCCACCTTAATTTTTTTTCTTTTTTTCATATTAGGGAAATGGTTGTCGCTTATTCCTTGATATTTAGTTCCTAGATGAAATCTAAGTTCTTCAGCCTTGCCTTATGTCATGTTTTGTAGGTCTATATAATTTTTATTGCTCAATGTTGAACTTGGTTAGAGTCCTCTGGATGAGATCTTGCAATAGCAAAGTTGCACAGAATAACCACTGCCCATCTCTTAGGAATGTTGTTCACATTTTTAATGCAGGCCAAAAAGAACTTTACCCTCTTGCAGCATAATGATAGTGAATTGTATATGGTTTGTCATATGCTGTAAATCCAAGTCCCCCAAGTTGATCTCTATTTTGTGATAGTACAAAAAGTAACAAAAAATTATCTTTTTTAAAGTGAGTTGACTTAAAAATAACCACATTCAATGTAACTCTCTCCTTCAAAAAAAAAAAGGGGGGGGGAGGGCAGGGAGGAGAATTATTTTTTGGGTGGAGAGCTTTTATTTCTAGCTTCATACCAAAGCAAATTTTTATGGCTGAGTTATAAACCCCTGAAAATTGCAGTTCATAATGGAAACATTGGCAGATGCTGAACGGTGCTGCTGTAAAGTAGTATGAAGCTTTAAGTTTTTCCACTTTTAGACCTGGAATAAAACTAAATTACAACACTTTCCGTACAGGCATTTGATTTTCCCCCCAATAATTTCTGCTGGATCTGTCCAGTGTTTCCTGACTTCCTATGTTGCCATTGGACTTTTTCCTATTGACTCTGCAATTGGTTTCATTCAATCAATAGATTTACCAATGGGATGCTCACAAAAAGTGTTGTTTTCTGGGGCAGAGGGTGTTGGGGAATGTAATGCTGGCTTGAGGAAAGTTACACTGAAGATTTATGGAAGAAATTTACGGCAAATGGGGTTGGAATGAGTGTTACGGGACTCACAAAACATGTGAGGTGATAAGGGTTCTTACAATATTGTTCTGCAGAATAGAAACATTCTTTCAGACTCCATCCAAACCCATCGACCAAGTGGATGAAAAAGCACTTCAAGATGGGAATATCAGGATTGTTTTTCTTTCCCAAGGCAGGAGAAACAGAGCAGCAATGTGATTTTTCATAGCATTGCAATATGCTAGAGTATTCCAACAGGAGCAATTTTATCTGAAAGTGGATATGAAAGCAAAAGGCAGAATGGAAGTCAGCAAGTGGACAGGGCTTTTTTCTGGAATTATTCCTGGAATCATTTCTCATACTGGCGCAGGCTGCAGGAAGCTGAAGATCAACATGTGGGTTATTTATAGGCATTTGCAAATGATCTGTTTAGCTACTTCAGTCCTTAGGGCAAGACTTGCAACGCCACTCGTTTGGCCCCACAGTATTCCTGTTACAAATTATGGAGCCAGGGCATAAGCAAATAACGTAGGCTTGCTTTTCTGGTTTGGGTCCCTCCTTGAAGATGACATGTTTTGCTTATTATTATTGCTTTTACTGTATCCCAATGGATTTGTGGTTCTTTATGGCATGAACAACTCAGGGACATGATATATTCCTAGCTGGTTTGTATTTAGCTGTTTTATCCAGGCAGTTTTGCTTTCAGCCCTGTGACAATTCCCCAGGCTGTTGGGGCAGCTGGGACTTCTGGAGTTCTCCTTGGGCAGGAGGTAAACTTCCTTAGACTGTAATGGGAATGATTTTAAATCAAGATATGAGAGACAGGTGCCTGAAAATTAGCCTTAAGGACATAGATAAAGACCCTTCTGAAAGCATCTGGATCAGGAGAGAAACACTCCTTCCCAGATGTAGCTGAAGGTTGTACTTACCTTTTGCTAGAAGTTACAGTATCAGTAGCTCTTTCCTGGATGGAAAAATATGAGAGCTCCATAATCTGCTGCAGGAAAAGTTCTTTAGCCTTCACTGAGGAGCTGAGCTATTCCAGCTGACTTTGTAGGTGAATTCCAGTAGCTGTATCTGAAAAACTGTGTAGTGTTAAACCCTCAGTAAGGAAAGTGATAAACTGGACCAATTCCAGAGGAGAGCTTTTAGAATGGTTAGAAGGCTACAGCGTGGGAGGCTCTAAGGAGTTCTTGATGGAACAGTGTTTGCTTAGTTATGTGTGGTTGAGTGGATCCAGTTGCCGTCGTCCATTATCCAAAGGAGACGGTATCAGACTCTCCAAAGGACACCATGGCAAAGAGACAAGAGGCGATGATCACAATTTGTAATGAAGGAAATTGTGTTTGAATGCAAGGAACGTATTCTTCATCATAAGAGTGGTGAAGCAACATGAAAAGTCAATCCCTCCTTGGGGATTTTCAAACCTCAGTCAGACCAGACCTTACTTTGAAGGTGGTGCTGCTCCAAGGAAGTTGGAGTAGGTGATCTCCTTAGGTCCTTTCCCACCTCTTTTTTTCCTATCCATCTGAATTCATTTTACCAAAAGTAGCATCAATATGGGAGAAAAAGAAGTAGCAGAATTAAGGATTTGAGAAAAAAACATGTATGTATATGACCAAACAAGAAAAACAGGTTTCCAACTATTTACTTTTAGTGGTTTAGTTTTCCTCTGGAAAATGAAATCAAAAACAGTTTAGAGTCTGAAAGTGAGAAATTCAGTTAAATCAGAGAGCTTAATATTTTTAGTTCCTGTTTTTTCAGAAGTAAGCCATTCTTTAAGAAGAGTATATTTCCATTGCAAAGCAGAGAGTGATTGCAATGTTTCTTAATATGCATTGAAACGTACAAAGACTACATTCTGCAAGCTTTTGTGTGTATGTGTGTGTATTAAATATATATAAACAGATTTATACATTTTCAGTCAATAAACATATTTTTGCATTTTTAAAGTTGTGAGCATGGAGGTGTCAAATAGGATGTTTTAGAAAATAGAACTCTCAAAAGATTATATAGCATTATGAAAAGCTAAGGTGTTTTACACTTCATACTGACATTTTTGCTTGCTTCAGCTGAAGGACAGTGTGGAGGGCAGGAAATGTGAAGAACATAGCTTTTGCTAATACCTCCTTACTACAGCAATCCATCTTGTCACTTTGCATTAGTTTTACTCTAAAGCTTACCAAAGAGATCACCTGTCTAGTAAAACAGTCAGACTTGACCAGATGAATGAACAACCAGGGACGCATTAATTGTTGCTCCATGGTGCTCATTCTGGAGCCTATCTTGTACAGGAAGCCAGGAAGCATATTTGGGTCAAAAACCAGGTCTTCTCTGGGCTGGTCCAACTCACTTTCCTCTGGCCTGCTCAGTGTATTTGTTGTTAATACAAGAACCAAAATCAACCTGAAGCAGATAACCTTGTGTTATAGGACTCTGATTGTTTTTAAACAGTGATAAGGGCACTTTGTAAGATCAGCTTTTGATTTATAGCTGTTTACATTTGGAAGAGACTGAGAGATGCTAATGCCCCTTCTGGCATTTGCAGCTATTTTGTTTTCTGAAGATTTGTGGGTTTTGCATGGCAGATCATGCAATAACAGATCTGTGACAGGCAGGCTTGCTGTTGAGGTACAGAAGGAGTCTTTCGGCTCCAAACATGTTGCTTACATTGCAAGTCAGTGTCTGCTCTCTCCAGTGATTCCTTTTGCATACAGGGTCATCACTTTAGATGAAAGGTCATCTAAAAAAATACACAGCAGTGTTGCATCTGTGACTACATGAAAGAAGGCTTCGAGCTGGGATTTCTTTTCTGCTCAGGTAAGGCTTCTTCCTGCACCATAGAAGTCCTCACAAGACAAACAAACATCATCTCTGTTACTGAGCCAAAAGGAGCAGATAAATCTGACAAATTTTGCTCTTCTGCTGTTTTTCTCGGTTTATGAAAGGTCACAGTGTGAACCACTTCAGTGCCTTCCAGTGTTTTCTTTTACATTTTACAGTGCTTGCATGATCTCAGTGAGGGAGCATATTTATTGTGCATGCCATTCAGTTTAGATTCAACTGCAGCACATGATTACAGCGACTTAGAGGGAAAAAAACTGGAAAATAAGTCCCTGATGTAAAACTGGTAGCTGAGCCAAAACAGTAGTGCCAGTTATTTCAATGCCTCATATAGTGATTTACGAATTCACTGCAAACGTATTTAATGATTTATTGGGACAACTGTGCATATTAACCAGCTCTGTCAAAACCTTGGAGGCAAACTTCTTTTGATGATAATTTTTCCTTTTAATATTTTACAGGCATTAGAAGGTGACAGTAGTGAAAGCTTATGTTTGCATCATACTTTTCAGTGCCACCCATGAGTTTATCCCTTCAGTCTCCACTGTATTATTTTATTTGGGAAAATATATGCAATGTCTCATGCAAGAATGAATACCTACAGGACTGATCTGAACCCTATAAATATTTAGTGAGCTGATTCATGACCCATTTTTTTCACACACACGTATTGCACATGCATGCAGCTACTGCCTACGTGGCTCTTTTAGGCTGCTGAAGAGTGTGAGAAGTAATTTGTAGCTGTCATCACTGATTGTCTTTCAGCCTTTGCCTACTCTTTCCTAATCTGCAGAGATGAAATCCATAGGATTTATAAAACAGGCCATGACTGAATGGAGGAGGATGGAGGGTTGCAAGTAAGGACAAAACAAGTTTTAGGAAATGTCTGCTGACTTCTTCACTTTATGGCAGCTCACACACAGGCAAGTTCATTTTATTTCAGGCAGACATTTACTTAGCCTTATAATAGTTTCTATCACAAGCTTGTTGTCCAAGAAAAGTACTTTCAAATAGTACTTGTCTGAATGGTGAATACAGGAGCCCTATCAACCATTCAAACTGTGTATGAGGCACCAAACACTTTTCCACAGGAGAACTTTACATCTGCTGTCTTCCTACTTTCTTCCTACTCCTGCAGCAAGGAGTGACTAAATGTCACCTACAAAAAATTTCAAAGGTAAATGGAATTAATGAAAGTCCCAGGTTATGTCCAGTTTAGAGCCTGAGAGAGGCAATAGCTTTTTTTTTATCCAATCAAGTCCCATCCCATGACCTTATCTATGTGCTACCAAGGTGAAGCAGAACAAAGTGCCAGCACAAAGCAGACAGTGAGAGCTGTCTAAGGGCTGTAGGAGGAAGTTGGAAGTAAAGACTTGCTTTTCACACAGTGCAAAAGCTTGGTCGTTTTCCTCCCTTCTGGCTGGTTATCTGCAAATAAGCCAGATACCATTATAAACATTTGGGGAGATATTCTTGTGTTTTTGTAAATGTTCAGTGTAGTTTGGTTGGTAACAACTCTAGAAAAGTTCCTTTTATTCTCACTACTGCATGTGTCTAGGCCCCAAGTATCTCAATCCTGTTGCGTATCTATTTTTAAAAGCCATATTTTTTATAGCTTACATACAGAGTCTCCAATGCACATTTATGTGCTACAATGAGGTCATTTTTCTGGATAATTGGGAAAGTCAAGTAATTGCTAGCAAAAGTAAACATTTCTTTTAAAGTCCATGAAGCAAGTCTTAGAGCTGTTAGATACCTACACTTTTGAAACTAAACAGTGCTTTACATCAATGTGAAATCCATCTTGAGCTATGCTATGATGTCATCTGGCAATACCAGGGCACATGTAGGCCACTTCAATACCCTTCATTCATGATGGGGATCCTCATTGTGATTTCACTTTTCCCTTAGACAGTGAAAGGTGATCTACAAAATGTGGTATTCATATGATTTGTGTGTATTTGTAGCATTGCCTGTTGTCAGCTTAAGACACCAGTGGGACAGGCTGACAGAGTTTTCTCTCTATTTTTTATTGCCTTTATGCTCTCCAACATATGACCTTGTGGTTTTAAAGTAATTTACCTGGTGGCAGCAAGATACTTTGGAATAATCCCCTTTGTTGCTTTTATTCTAGACCAAACAGAACAAACTTGGTCTGTGTCTAAGCTTTCTTATTTTATGTGGTTTGTGGTCACAATTTCCCATTTCAGCTCTGGCGGTGATTGCAGCTTCTCTACTGATACACCCAGCTTACTCTGGGACACTTTAGTACCTTCTTCTCTAGAATTTCCCATACAATTTTCTCAGTTCATCAATCTTGGGATAGCATGTAACTATAAGAACAAGGTTCGTCCTTCTGTGTCAGAAATGTTAATTCTGGGACTACTGCTTCTAATGTAACATCACAATCTAATCACTTCTTTGCTTCCACCTACTCTCTGCAGTTTTTGCTACCTTATGTCATTCACTAAACTCTTCGACTCAAACTCCACCAGACAAGACTTTGTTATCTCACAGTCTTGTGACCCAAACTCTCACTGGGGTGTCAATTATTTTAGCTGTGCTTATTCCCAGTTATTAGAGGTATGTATTCCAGTCACTGAGAAAGGAATGCATTTAGGTAGCATATAGCCAAATGCCAGTTTGATGAGGGAAGGACAAAGTTTATGATCTAAAGAAAGGAACAGATTTCAAATTTTGTTGCAATAAAGGTGGAAGCACTACATAGGAGAAAGGGAAACAATATGGTTGTAGAGGCTGAGATGTTGCATACAGTGGGAGCCCTCAGTCGCAGTATGAAGGCTGAGAACAAATAGAACTGGGGGGCTGTGATAGAGTGGAAAAATAAGAAATCCAGGATTACTTACTGCAAAGGCCAGTGAAGAAGAACCATGGCAGCTGAGTTTGTATAGTCATTCTTGAAAATAGGGAGGAAAAAGCAAGAGAAGAAACAGAAATGTTCTGGAAGTGGATCCTCAGCAGCAGTCACTGATAAACTCTGCCCTCTGATGTGTGGTCAGATACCCTGTAATGCTTCAGAAGATGCTTACATGTCCATCAGCTTCCTAATCTCTTTGACTAATTCTGAGTACTTCTTAGGTGAAAATTCAGTAGATTTTACTTCCTCCTGGATGTGATAGACAGTTGATTTGTATACTTGATGCAGTTTCAATTACTTTCTCCTAAGGAAGAAGCTTCCAGGAACCTCCCAGAATTTTCAGTCTATGTGGATCTCTCTGCTGGTAAATAGAAATTAGTTCCCTTCATTTTGTCTTTCTGAAATACCAGGATTATCTTCTCTTGTCTAAATAAATTTGGGTTGCCCTTGGAACCAGCTGATTGCACATGTTGCTTTCCAACTCCTGAAAAGATTATATCTTTGAAATCCACATAGTCCCTCAAAATCATTAACGATATTTGCCACTGTACCTTACCACACTTCTGTAACTACTTACTTTGATGCAGAGGAAAGCTTCTAGCTCATTGCTTCAGCAAATGACTGTATGATAAGTTCAGATCTGTTCAACTATGGTTGTGCCACTGTTCATCTGACAGTGGCACAACCAGCATTAACCTGAATTAGAAAGGGGCAGTACAGGAAATAAAATAATGATTGCTAAGGATTGTTTTTGAAACAGATTTACGCACAAGTAGTGCAAGATCAAATAGCATCTTAAGGATAAGTTGAACAAAATGTATTTCAAATAAGAATTAGAAAATATCATAAACACATTAAATTTTTCTGAGACTTGTAGAAAAGCAGGGAGTATAAATGCCCCAGTTTTCCATATTATTTCCCTTTCTCCTATGTAGTGCACCCATCTGAGCTGCAACCACATAAATTTTTGTGTGCTATCTCTAGCTGTACCATTTGCTTACTGCTAGAATCTCACTTTTTTATTTGCCTTGGGTCAGCATGGAGCAATTGTTTGTTCTCTTTGTCATTGACGTTACAAATGGAAGCCAAAGTCATGGTTGAGGTATAGGACTTCTCCAGCAAAGAAAGAAATTAGAATGAAATCTAATTAATTGCTATAAATAGATCTGTTATGAAACAGACCTACAGGGGTGAAATCTTTTGCCAGCAGTAAACACTGGTGGGGTAACTCTAGGACTTGGGTGTTTTCTTTCATCTCTGCAAGTGTTCAAGGCCAGGTTGGATGTGGTTTTAAGCAACCTGGTCTAGTGGAAGGCAGCCCCTGCTCATGGCAGGAGGGTTGGAACTAGATGATATTTAAGGTCCCTTCGAAACCGTCTTATGATTCATTTCTTGTCCCAAACCAATTTTGACTTATTGATTACTGTGGAACAGTATTTTAAAACAAAACACACTCATCCACTTAGAACAAACCTTCAAAACCTTAAGGTCTTTGGTACAGGATCTTTTTTGGTTTAGGTTAACTACTTACATTCCCTTCTATCATTAAGTTCTGGTGCATCATACACATTTGGAAGAAGGCATTGGCAACCACAGAAACATCACCATAGACTGTATGATAATGGTGATGGTCCTCATACTGAATTTGCATCTCATTATTTTCCCCTCATCACAGGGATGATCAGGACCTGCATTTAAACAACAGTGAGGGAAGATTTAACTTTAATTTGTCATATGTGCTTTTACCTCATTTCATCAAGAGGCAAGCTTAGACACAGGCTTAGCCATGTTTGATTTTGGCTTTCATTTCTCTTCCATTTTGAATCTGTGGTAGCCTGCTTTTTGTTACTGCTTATGATTGAAAGTCTGTGCTTCATGTTTTCCTTGAGGACTACAAAGGAATATTTAGCAGGTATTTCAATACCTTGGTTGAAGATGTGAAGTTTTGAATCTTATGAAAAGTTTTCTGTGTTAAAATGCCTCTCTCCAGGAAAATAATGGAAGTATTAGCAGAGTACAAGTCCATGGCTCCTGAGGCTTTGTTGCAGTAAATTAGGAGAGGAGGGAACAAAGGGCAAGAGGCTTTAAAAAGGCAAAAAAATAAACATTTCAAGAAATATAATTCTGTCTATTTTTAAGCCTCCTCTGAGATGCAGATGAATAAATACGAAGATAAACCAAAGCAAATAAAGATGATTTAAACCTCCTTTGCATAGTCATGACTGCAATTACAAATCTTGCCAGTATTTCCTATTTCTACATGTGTAAAAGTGTATTCATGATCCATTTATTCATTCAGACACATAATCAAACCGGACATACATACTGACCAAACAGTTTTCATAAAAGCTGTGCTCATGAACACCAGAGTGCCAAACAGAAAACTTAGGGATTTTGGGGGGTTTTTTGTTTGATTTTTTGGTTTGGTTTGGTTGGTTGGTTGGGTTTTGTTTGTTTGTTTGGGGGGGGGGGTTTTTGGGGTTTTGTTGTTGTTTTGGTTTGGTTTGGTTGGTTGGTTGGGTTTTGTTTGTTTGTTTGGGGGGGGGGGTTTTTGGGGTTTTGTTGTTGTTTTGGTTTGGTTTGGGGTTTTGGGTTTTTTTGTTTGGTTTGGGTTTTTTCTTGTAACAGATTAGGGGTGTTTTTATCATATAGCTATTAGAAGAGTGTTAACAAAAGATTACAGCCCTTGAGGGTGCATATTTAACTTAAGGACATTATGCAAGTTTTTTCCAAAAGAAATGATGGAACAGATTATCTTCCAGATGAAGTTCTACCCAATTTCTATTCAGACGCCTCCAAATATTTTTAAAGTCCCAGAATGAACTAAATCTTGAGAGGAAGTTTGCTAGCTCTCTCAGCACAGAATAGAGTTTGCACATTAACAATTATAGGCTTTGAACAAAAGCCATGTCCTGACTCAGAGCAGTCAGTTCACTGATCAGAACATGAGTGGTTTTCCCCTGATGGGTAACCCCCCAGCTGTGCAGGCTGCCTGCAGAAGCAGCTGCCTCGGGGGCTTTGTAACCACATTTGCAAACTTCTCCAGCTGCAGAGGTCTTCACACAGCAGCAAAGTCAGTGCCTAAAGTCAGGTGGTGTATTCCGTGACCTTGAAGCTGGGTTGCATTGTCCTGCTCTCTTTATAGGTGAGCAGCTGTATTTTTTACACACACTTCTGATCTCAAAAAGGGCAGGAATGGTTTAGAAAACATCCCAGAACTTCACAATGAGAAATTTTCAAATGCAAGATTTCCTTTGAGAAATGTGCATTTCTTTCACTTTTTGAAATACGATTTATTTTTACATTCCATTTTAAGTTGTTAGCCACTTTTCATGACTAACTCATCAGCAAAATTCAGTTAAAAATTTATCTCACCTTTAGAGGAAAATAATGTCTTAAAAACTTAGCTAAAGAATGAAGCAACACACATTGTTTCTTAGGTGGAAAAAATGTTTTCAGTTGCACTTGGATTATTTTTATGAATCTTATTTTTTATTTAATACCTTTCTTGAATTTTTTTAATGTTTTCTTGTGCTATATTTTCCTTTTAACTCATTTCTTGACCTTAAAGTCACCTGCTGACCTAAGAGAAGAGCTGATGTAGAAAGGATTTTTGACTATTACTGTGCAACTATCTTCAGATGAATCCCTGAACTTGTTCCAAACAATGCTGCTGTTGGAGCACTGCAGAATCAGGAAGCAAAACTTGCCTTCCAAGTCCTGGCACCCTAGCTAAATGACAGGTAAAACTGAAAAAAAAAAAAAACCAAAAAAAAAAAACCAAAAAAAAAACATTAAATTGCCTATAATTTGAGTAGTTAATCAGTTAAATACGGGTCTGGTTAGGAGTATGTCCATTTCATCCTATGCAAAGTATTTTCAGTCAAGTAGGGATTCACATTTCTAAAAGTCCCTAGAACGTAAAGATCTGGCTGGTATTAATGTCCTTGTTGATAAATTTTTCTGGGAAGCTCTCAACCTTATTTGCTCCAGAGGATTTCAAAAAGAGAAGGAACACCACCACTGTGAAGGCTTCTGGTGAGTTGGTATCAAAATCGCACTTCAGAACTCTGGTAATCTGTGCTCTGGAAAGATTAACTAAATTACAGCATATATGTTCTGGGAGGGGAGGGTAAACCCTGGTTTGTCCAGCACAGAAAAATGAGAATGATGACTGATCTGTGTGAGCCAGTCATGGGGATTAACGGGAAAGGAAAGAATTGCTTAAAGGATATTCTTGGCCCATGAACAAATGAGCTTGAACAAATCATGAATAAACGAAGATTTTGGAAGAAGCTTAAGTACAGGATCTGGAACAGTCTTTTAGTCAGGAGAAATGGGTGAAACATTGACCTACTTTCAGTGGGAACATGGTTAGTTAGGAAATGAGATCGTATAAAGTAGTTATTGAGTGGCCCAAGAGCCCAGGAGGTCCCTCCCCAGTTTGTAGTCTGTGTTACAGAGAGCAGAATAACAACAGCAGTGTCATAACAAGGGTGGTGATGACTACTTCATTCTTCAATGTTCTCACTGCTTTTCATATGTATCTTTATTCTTTGAATAAACAAAAAATCAAATTAAAAAAATCCCTGCACTTCAAATATTTTACAGTTAAAATCTTTGAATAAGGGTACAACAAACAAAACTATTTGTTGAAAGAAGGAAGAAAAAAGACTGGGGAGCTATCTTTCTTTCCCCTTAAGTTTTTCTGCTCCTTGTGCATATTTGTTGTCTTGCCAAGAGCCTGTCTTGTTGTCCAAATGCTCCCAATTTTTAGTAAGGTGAAATGAAAAAAAAAAATAAAAAAAAATAATAATTTGCATGATCTATCTTTTTTGCAGAGTGTGAAATGAATACTTTCTACTCTATGATTACTAAAATTGTGTTTGTGTTGTGGATGATGATCATTTCCATCTAGTATTGCAGGCACGTTCAGTCTAATGATCCTAATCTGCTTTCTCATTGGATAAACAGCAGGATCATCAACTCAGTTATCTGCAAAATGCTAATTTACACTCTTCAAAACAGTTTTAGCTGAAACCAAGCATTATTTGGGCATAGACAAGGATTAATAAGCACAGAGTTTTGTCTGTAGTGGTAAGGTCATTCAGGGGAGATCAGGAGTACAGTAGATTAGCATCCCCATTATGTGCCTGCCTCCTTCCTGGGAAAACCTCTGGTCAGGGCAATAAAGCAGCTTCAGTCCCATGGCTGTTCAGCTGAAGGCTGTGTCAGGGCACATATATCAGCTTTCCAAAGCAGCAACAACACATTAGCTCATTAGTAGCTCCCCACAAAACAGATCTGCAGTCCCTCAGTGAATAGGACATAGCTGCCTTTGTGCAGCTGGGATTCTGACAAAGCACTACAAAGTGTTGCTTAAGCTCCAAGGAGGAGTGAGACTGTGACAAAGTGGAGACAATAAAACATGTCGTAGATCCAGTAACATTATTGCCACAAACCTTTTTCCCTGATTAAATCTCTGAAACATCCATAATGTCTGAAGACAGGTACCCATATGTTTAATTCAATGATTTGAAGTAAAAAAAAGGTTTGAAAACACCTCATCTCACTTCTCTAACTCCCTTAGGTCCTAGAGGCTGAAATCACATAAGATTTCTGTGAGGTTGAGGTTTTTAAGTGTCACTGTCCTTTTTTCATAGAAGCAGAATTTTTACACAGTCAATATAAAATAAAGATGAAAATCTTTTTCAGCCTAAAATTTCACCCTGCTATTCTCAGAAGCTAGGAAATTTTGGTGGAAGAAGGGAACAGGGTATTTTGCATTTTACAAAATATTTTGAGATCGTTTATGTGGAGAGACGATTGATCCAGATTTTATGAATTAAATTTTATGTTTAATCACTAACGGAGACAGAAACAGTGAGATCCTAATGAAACTTTCTTTCAGAGAAATGATTCCTATATGGCTAGATACTTTTAGAAAACCTGCTCCACATGTCTGCACCCTTTGAAAAGCACATAAAACCCATTGAAATTTAATTCTAATATGTTCAAAATCCAGTTCCCACAGACACTATATATTTCCATGAAAATGTAGCATTGATTTTCTGTATGATCAGAAAATTGCCACCTTCCACAGAGGGCATGTTTTGTTCCAAAGGGAGTATATATGGTATAAGTATGTATTTAATGCTGCAAATAAATGTTGGAGCTGTTACAAAGTCTGATAAAAAAAGGAAAACAACATCACTTTAATGCAAATCTGACAGCCTTGGCAGGAGTTTGATTCTAAAATGCTGCTGGTAAAGAAAAATCCATTTAGGTGATACAGATTGTAAAACATGCACCTCATGGTGTACTCTCAAACACTCTCAAAAGGTAAAGGCTGAAACTATTCAGAGTAATGCAGAGCTATGAATTCTCTTACAGTGGAAAAAGTTTTAAAAGTAGCATTCATTTATTTTGGTTTGTTCTGTCTTCTCAGCTGCACATTTTAAGGATAGTGAGTGAAAGGAATAGTTTGCTGTGATCAGGTACAATATTGACAAAGGATGAATTAATGAAAAACAAAACACCGCATTCTTCCCACAGAAACTCCAATTTCTTGTTTTTCATGAAGACATTACAGAAACACAGAGTGACATTTGAAGTTATTCAGCCCCCAAATATGTGAATGAATTCCTACCCTCATGGGACTGGTTTAAGCATTAGAATTTATTGCAAAGGCTCTGAATCTAATTTTTTATTTATTTATTGCGTGCCATGGGGTATTTTGAAAGTAAGTGGTGAGTGCAATGGAAAACAACGTGAAGTGACCACAACCAGTCATCCAAACCCCAGAAGCTTTGCCCACTGACTTCTGTCCCTGTTGCCAGCTTCTGTGAGCATGAATGTCCCACTTTAGTCATTTCCTGATCATTTGTCTGGTCTGCAAGGCAAGCTGAGTGTCTCGGTTTAGCCACTCACTGCAGACCTTTCCATTTATTTAAAGAAAACAACTGTATTTAATATGAGCTTCACAGTTGAAACTCTTCACAATGTCCTCAATGGTGAGAAGAGACTATGCATATAACTTTAATACCAGTCATGAAGTACTAATGATAAAGCATGATTAACACTTTCTACCTCACGTGTGGTAGCTTTCATCTGACCTTTGCTCGAAATTGTTTTGCTCCTTTTTTGTATACCATCATTAATCTGCGGAGTTTCAAAACATTTTCATGAGGTAGATGATAATAATTTGCAGATAAGGAAAATATGGTACAGATGCTGCATCTCCTGGGAAATACCAGTAACTCAGCTACCAGTACTGCTATTATCAAGGGAAGTTTTAAAAAATTTCTTGAGAGAACAAAACTACTAAATGACTTGTCCATGAGTCACAGGAGAAATTAGGTATTTAAACCAGGAACCTTGTTACAGCTCATGTACTAACCTGAGGCAGAGCTACCACCACAATTTAATTGCTCAAATCAAATTATGATTCTTTTCCAAAATAAATATCATATGGCTTGTTTTTAAGTGCTGCAGTAATCATTTTACTTCTTCCTACAGGGAAATGTTAAAAAAGTACACAATCACTTTTTATCTGAAACAAGATTTCATTCAAGAAACCATATTTACTATTCATTTTTCTTCCTTTTCTTTTGTAATCCAGATATTGACCTTCCTATGGCACAATAACTAAGCTGAAGCTTTGAAATACAGAGTTGCAGCGAGTTGGGAAATAACAAACTCTGGTTCTGCTGTTTTGGTTTGGGTTATATTTGTTTGCATTTAAAAGCATATTAGAAATCCTGTCTTTCAGAAAGTAACTGTTGAATTTTAAGTACATTTTTACTTTTATATAGAAAATATTAATTCATTAAGATACTGTGGATCCCAGAACTTGTGATGAGTAATTCTCAGAGGCTTTTTTTTTAATGTGCAAGTAAAAGATTTTTTAATCTTAAAAAATATTCTCATTTTTAATCTCTTACCCCTAACCTGAAGTGCCATTGTAGTCACTATGTCTGTCATCCCTTTAAAACTCCTTTTAAGTCAGGTGCCTTCTGGAATGGGTCTCTTAAGCCCGTATGTATAATTGACCTAAAAAGAGACTATTGTATTTTTTTTTTGTTGCTTCCCTTGCCTAAAATACCTTGAAATTAATTTTAGATGATGTAATGGCACCTTTGGTCCTGAACCTAGACAGAAACAAATGGTGAAAATAACTTGAGGTTGCAGAAATTGTTAAAACAGGATCTGATCTACCTCCCCTTATGTATCACTGGTATTCTGAATGAAACAGGAACATAATCATCACCTTATTATCATTGTAAAGCCATAATTTCCTAGCTGTGTCTCAGGTGTTTTTACAGAAGTTTTTGCCAGTTGATTCAGAGCGATGTTGGACAGTATGAGACAATGTACCCATGACTCTTTACTAAGATGTAATTACAAAGGAAAAGCCTGATTCACCTTCTGGTGCAGCCAGTAACAGTTCAGGAACAGGCAGAAATGAGGAGTGAAAATAACAGACTGGTGGGACAGAAAAAACCCCCAGAGTTGAGCTGTAGTGATTTCTCTTCATCCTACCTGCTCTCTTTCAAAAAAAATGTTAACATAAGAGAAAGAAATCCTTTCTTCCTATCCCATTCCACATCAAGAAAATGCTACCACTTTCAGGAAAGTACAAATTAATCCCTAAAAGCTCCTGCCTGAATGCAGAAGTTGGAATATGTGGTGGGAGCTGTAAATTGCTCATCACAGCCCAGTTGCCTTCCATAAATCAGGATCCGTGACTGGATTATATCACCCATAAAATCATCTGCCAGAGGTTCCAGGGTGAACATCTCTCCCCTCATCCTGCTTGGTGACCTTGCCGAGAGCACTTTGGTAGTAAATAAACACAGAACATAGATTGTTCAGCTGACTGTCCAGCTTTCTGCTGAAAGGCAGGTACAAATGTTGCTCTGGAGAGTGGGAGGCCAGTCTGAGAAGACAGAGGTAAGAGTTCAGTGTATTTTCACGGTAGTCAAGGAAGAGAATGAAAAAAGAAAAGATAAGAAAGCAAAAAAATCACACATGATGTCTTCTCTGAAAACACAGACTTAAAATGGGCTTTTGAATGTTCACCAAGATGCTGTCTGTACTGCTTGTTAGCCTTATTAAGCTTCTTAAATCCTCTATATGGTAATTCAAAGATTGTGACAATAATAACCTGTTTCAAACATGTCCTAAAACTGCATTTTTATTTGCCTGTCTGAGGAGCTGCTTTGCCTCTGCCCGCTCCCACTGGGGTGCAGATCAGACCTACAGAGCAGCACAAGAAATGAGAGCTTGAGTTGAAGCCCAGGTCTCAAGCCCACAGTCCCAGGGTCTACAAAGGACTTACAAAGATCATTAGTCATGGCTCGTCTCTTCTTTTAACCCCTTAGAAGAGCAGCTGGTACAAAACCCAACCAACTATCATTTACTGGGAAATTCAAAGTGTCTCTCCTCAGTCCTGCCATGACAGGATTTTGCTCCCATGATCAGAATGATTCACAGGAGACTGATTGCAGTTTAAACTGAGGGATTAAAAAAGTAAATAATCATGACCAACAGTAATGTGCAGAACCTTGGTGACAAAGGTACCCCTGAAGAATAAAATGCCAAGGACAAGGTGGGAAGTCATTCAGGAAAGAGCAGACTGCCACCACACCAGTGACATATCTCTTCCCAGCAGTGACTGTGAAGACAAGCCATTCTCTTCCCAGCAGTTCAGGGTGTCTCTACCAGGGAAGTCACAAGCCAAGACAGCCATCCTCTGCAGGAAGAGTGTCTGGCTGGTCTCAGCAGATCCCCTACAATCTCTCTGAGGTGATGGCTCTATGTGAACTCTTATATGGGGAGGCACAGAGATACCTTCTGCTTAAACAATTTTTCATGGAACAGGTCAGGTTGGAAGGGACCACAGTTGGTCACTGGTCCGACCTCCCTGCTCAAGCAGGGTCATCCCAGAGCACATGGCACAGGATTTTGACCAGATAGTTCTTGAATATCTCCAGTGAGGACTTTACTATTAAATTTAATGCTTATGCATCTTTATGGTTTGCTTCTTCTCCATAGCTATATTATTCTGTTAAAATACTCTTCATCATGGCAATTATTCTTACAAAGAGAATAGGAGGTTATTGTTACAAAGTCCTAGATAGTGATGGTAGGCGTAGTTAGAGAGTTGGGAATGAAGAAATCACTGTGTGAGGAAGTATTTATTTTTTAGAGATAGTTATGGGTTGTTTGATTTGATTAGCAGGAGTTAAATAATCTGTTTATTTGACAGCATATTCTAAAAGACCTTTGAGACCAGATCACTGAATGAGTTGGATGGAGGCCACCACTTGTCTCTGAAGCAGATGGATGGATGAGAGGAAATATATTTTAGACAAGTTTCCTGTGCCTCCATTCAGGAGGGAGGAAGGAGGCCCCCAGTGGACCCAGCTTTCAACCCCATAAGCATACTTTTGCCTAAGCAGGACAAAGCTGAGCATGAGTCAAGAGGGTAACTTGAGATTTAGGTCTCTGAAACAAATGTACGAATAACTTTTCTTATTCACTGATCCCTTCTTTTTACATTGTTTCAAATTCACTGGGGTTTTTTTTAGTTGATTAAAAGTAGGTGATATTTGAAATGAAAAGCAGTTTTGCTTATCAAATAATAAAACATTTTCATTCAAAAAATGCAGGAAAGAAATACATAAACTTCAGAAAAAAAAATCAGCAAGACCAATTTTATAAAGCCATGACAAATTAGTGAAACACTGTCAGATTGAATCTTTGCTTTTTTTCTGAAAAGAGCTCTCCCATAATTTGGCATCCAAATTAAAATTAAAGACTGCCTATTTCCCAACAGCAGCAGAGTGCCCTAACTTTTTAACATCTAAAAATACAAGCAAAAAAACCTTTCACTCAGTCATTAAGTGTGTTGATTCCTTCTCATCCTCTATCCCTTCAGAGAAAGGACCGTAACTCCACCACAATCACTGTCTATGTGCTCGTCTAGAGGTGAATCCTGGTTCCTGTCTAACCTCATTTACCAAGGATGGGTTTGCTTGGTCACTGCAGATGAGTCCATCTATTTCCTGTATTGGAGTTCTCCACTGGGAATATCTGACCTCATCCAACTGTTTATTCTCCTTCTTTGTAAACCAAATAATTCATTCTGTCAGAGGGGTTTCTCCTGCTGCTTCCAGTTGTCAACTCTGTGCCTTGACATCAGAGGCAACCCATATCCTACCAGTCACTGACCTTTTGGAATTTTGGAATTCCAAAAGGCACATATCCCTTTGAATGAAAGCCAGGTCACTGGAATATTGCCTGGTTTTTCCATGTCTGGGATTTCCTTTGCCACAGAAATCACTCAGTCTGGTAAGGAGTTCCTCCAGGATGTCCTCACGTGATACTACACAACCTGGTACTCCTCGCATGTGTGGCATTCACAAGCACGTGCCTTTTCTTGCTTTATTAAGGGCAACCAATTTGGAGTTTTCATTAATCAGTTCTATGTCCCCTACCTGGAACTGTATTTTATTTAATACAGCTTATTTAATATTTTATTAATTAGAAAAGGATTCCAAGTGTCTACAAATTCAGTCTCCACAGTTATCTGCTAGCCAACAGCTGCTGCTAAACTCTAGGTTAGGAGAAGTTAAACTGCCTGGCACTCACTGAGATTTGTCTCACTCACGATGTCATGGACTTTATTTGCACTATTCTTAACTGGTTTTGTGTCCAACCCCTGTTCCCCACTCCAAGTAGCTGCAACTGTGAGCCTGTGAGGGATCTATTTGCATATTTCTTTTAAATGCTCCTCTTCAAAGTGTATCACAGAGTCAGTGCATTGTCACAGTGTTTTCTGGAAATGCACATTAATGACCTGGGAAACCAAAACAGCCCTCAAAACAGTCAAGGAGAATTCACAGGAATTCCTTCATGCAAAGCCAGGCACCCTAAAAGAAAAATGCTTTCGAGTTCAAACCATTGTTTATTTTGGAGCATGTTTCTCTCTCTGCTTTCAGTGGTGACCCAGGAATGAGCTCACCATTGGAAGCAAATCTGTCTTCTGTTTCCACTCCTGAAGGATTACCTGCTCTCTGAAACTCATGGGGTTATTGATGGCCTTACACCAAAATTATGATTTGGAATTCTATGGAAAAAATAAATACACACACATACACGTGTGTGTGACACTGGCAGATTTAAGGGAAAAAACCTTGTTGAAATATTACAATAAAAAAAGATTAAATTAGTAATAAGTAGAAGGCTTCCTATATTCACAAATGTTCTGCTTTGTGCTTGAACAGGAAAACATCTGATCTAGCATGACTCTGCAGGAGAACAGCAAAACCCTGTTGTTTTGTAATGTGCATATGGGCTGTGTAGCATTTGGCAGGATCTCAGACTAAGATCTAGTTAACAAACAGCCTTGCATTGCCTTCGTGTGGGGTTGTTTGAAACGCTTTTCTGCAAGCAGATCCTGTGAGCTGGTGCTGCTGTCAGCTGATCAGTGCTTCAGCTACAAGGCTGCTGACAAACCAAGCACAAGCTGCTCTGCCCACCTCTCTGTGCTGCCTGGCAGAAGATGATTAATATCAAACACCAGAACTCACTGATGTCACTTTTAAAGACAGTTTGGGACTTTGAAGGCAGCAGTGTCTGCCAGCAGGACCAATATATGGTGTCATTGCCAAAGATCCCCTCATTTTGATGTCATCCCACCTCCTGCTCTTCTGACCTTGTGAGTGCACGCTCTTTTGCATCTCTTTCACACATGGGGTTAGACAGGTCCAGGATCTGCTCTGTAAATGCATCAGGAGCTTTGCCATTTCAGCCTCTGCCCAGTGCTGGTGGTGTGAGGACGAGTTCAAGAGTTGGTGAGTGATGACTGTCCCACCAGCATGCAAAGTTGGAATCTCTTTTTAAGTTAAAAAGAGAAGGTTTTACTTTTCCTCTAGCAGCAGTTAACCTATCAAACTGAGTGTTGCCAGAAAGGCAGATACAATAGTGACACACGTGGTATAACACCACAAGCAGAACAAAAAAAAAAAAAAGAATATGCTCTAGCATCACTATTTGGTGAAGTGTAGGTCCGTCTGCT
The DNA here is from genome assembly GCA_013397795.1 of Orthonyx spaldingii. Classification (NCBI taxonomy): domain Eukaryota; kingdom Metazoa; phylum Chordata; class Aves; order Passeriformes; family Orthonychidae; genus Orthonyx; species Orthonyx spaldingii. Next base: position 2,035,910 of record VZTJ01000753.1, read on the forward strand.
TTGAAGTCACTTGTTCTGAAATTCCTGGGGAATTACCTGACAGCTGATTTCTTAAGCTTGCTCTGGTGTCTCCTCATACATACCTCTCCTTCTTCCTTTCCTGCCCTTTTGTCTGTCCTTCACACATTTCAGAAGGAAGGATTATAAAAAAACCACCCTAAACCCAAATCTACAGATGCAGGAGAAACATCTCTTAAGTCATTCCTTCTCTTTTTTCACTGATGTATTCTCTCAAGAGTGATAATCATCTTTTTTGAAATGCAGGTCTAAGACGGAAGGAATTTTTATCTGGAAGAGTAATATAAATTAGCTTTGACTGCCAGTTTCCACTGATTATTACTTTCCAGGCGGAATTCCTACAAATTCTTGAGGCATGACCTCTGATGAAAAAATAAACCCCTTTAAAACTTGTTTGAGAAATTCCAGATAACTTTCACAAGAGATTTAATTTTAGAGCATTAACACAGTCTTGGTTGGAAAGATAAAACTACAATGCAGTTATTTGGTAGGAGTCATTACTGAACAGTGAAGTCATTTGAGCTTATTTTACTGTGCTTATCTTTTTGCTCTCTTTTTTCCCCTCTCAAACTAATTTTATTATGCATTACTCAGTGCACTCTGGATTCACCCTCATAAAAGGATAAAGTATCTCAGCAGATATCCGGGCTTAGGTAGTCAGTTTGAGTAAACTCACAAGCCTTAGTTATCTACACTAAAGGGCCAGTGCACAGGGTATTGTCTATGTATTGTCAGTTAGTGTTCATTAGCTTGTAAATCTTGGGTTTGTGAGGTTTAAGCAAAGGTAAAAGCTGCCACAGATAGAAAAGAGCTGCTTTAAATATCACTGCCAAGCACTTACTAATGGCAAATGCATCTTTGAATCAGATTTCACCTCTCCTAAGCAAATAAATTAAAGAAAATTTGCACTGTCTAATAGAGAAAGCCACTCTCCTGCACCTCTATTTGATCTGCAGATGCATGAAAAACTGAAAAACACATGTTAGAAGATATTGTCTTATGCTGCAGTCATTTTCATATCTATTTTTGAAGTTTTAGGGCTAGGGCCTCTAGTTCTTTATTTGCAAAGTGTGCCCACACTGAGGTGCCCTGACGTTTGGAACTAGATGATCTTTAAGGTCCGTTCCAGCCCAAACCATTCTGTGACTCTGAAGTCAAGCACACTTCTGCTCAAAGAGTTGTGCCAGTGTCAGTGTGGTCCTGCAAAATCACCTGCTCTGTACAGAGTGGTTCCCCTCTTTTAACTTGATGTGAGCCATGGAGGACTGGAGCTGTGACACTGCCCAACCAAGTGTTCCCAGTCACAGCTGCTGCCGGGTCAGCACACCCCTCCTCAGGGCTGAAGGGTGACATTTACAGTGCTGCGAAGGCAACAAGATCCAAAGAGGTTGGGGCTTTGAGGGGAATTATTTCACTGTCCTTACCTGCGACTTCAGCCCTGTCAACTGTGTTATGGCTGGCTGAGACCTTCCATAGCAGAAGAGAGGGATCGGACACAGCTTTCCACTCACCCTGAGCAGGAATGAGCAGCTAGCTCCAACCCTGTGGAGAAGTTCAGCTCTACACTCACCTGTACCTGAGGCAATGCTTTTTTTTTTTTTCTTCTCAACTTGTGTCTCCTAAAGTGCTTCTCCTCCCACACAAGCACTGGCAGCTGGGACTCCCCAAGGCTAATTGAGAGATCCCCCTGGCTTCCTGCACACAGGCGCTGCCCAGTGTCAGTGTGCTGCTCTGTCTTATGTCTCTGTGGGAGTAGGCACTGACTGAGGAGAGGAAGCTTCATAAGTCATTAGAAGCTTCTTTTATCTGTGAGAACCAACTTATAGTAAAGCCTAACCTTTCCTTCCTGACAGCTGCTTACAACACACTACTTCAGAAATTCACTACCCTGCATGAAAGGAGCATGATCATTTTCTGGCTAGGAAAAGAAAAAGCTTTTTGGGCAACTTGTTTTCATTTGGAAGAAGTCTGTATTCTCCTGCAGAAACATCAAATTTAGTCCTCCTTCATCTCATGTGTTTTGTTGTTTTCCAGTCCCTTCTTTCCCATTAGCTCACACTGCTCCACTCACTGACAAAAGAGAGGCACAGAGCAGGGGAGGAAGGCAGCCCAAAATTTAATAGCCAGAAGAAGCCTTTCTCTATTTCTATTCACATTTTTTTAGTCATCAATCTTACAGCTTTATTTCTCTGCTTCTGGCTATGCCAGGTCAGAAGCATTTTACACCTTGATCTTCTCCTCTTGTTGGTGCTTTCCTGTCAGCAAGTGTTGCATTATTTTTTTCCCATACTCCATCCATATAAAGCTTCTTTCTTCTTTTCAGCACATCCCCAGCAGAAGCATTTCAGATAGCTGAACTGGTAGAAAGGTGATTCTGGCTGAACAAGAGGGAAGTAGATTTACACTCAGTGATTGCATGGAGCAATATTTGCATCCAGCAATATCTTGACATGCACACAGGGGGATATCAGGTGGTTATATTTATACAGTTTTTTCCCTTTCAGGGAGGGCACAACTGGCTTAGCCAAATTAGCTGGTTTCTCCAAAACTTAGTTTTATGGGCCAGCTTATTTACTATGTGTAGATTGCAAGTGCATGATTGATAGTGCAGCTGAACACCACTCATTCATCTACCTGGAATAAATCCACTTAAAGGGCATAAATTTTAGAAAGGGAAAGGTATTTGAAAGCCAAAACTTTCTCAGCTGTTTCATGAGTATCTTCATATAGCACCCATTGGAACAGGTCCATACCTTGCTTGACCAAGCTCATTAACCCGAGCTGGACTCGATCTCACTCCTCTGAGAAATGCAGGCTTTGTTTTTAATAAAACATGTGGGCCAAATTAGTATGTAAATAAATGAATGACTTTCAAGAATCCCAGATAACACTTGCTGAGCAATGGGTCAGGACAGATTTAATCTAAAAATCTTTCTGCTGCGTGTAAATGGTTATGTCATAGCATTTGTCTTTAATTACTAAACTGTTGCCAAAGGCTTGACTCATGACATGTTCCTTGGTTAACCACAAAAACTTGTACTACAAGATTTGCCATATAGATCCTTTTTTTTTTCTACAGCATTGTTAAGCCCTGGCTCCTGAAAAAGGAATGTAACAATCTCCCAGAGATAGACACTTGATCTTTACAGTAGTGAGAGCTCTTTTTTTTTTAAATGAATTTTCCATATAAAGGAAACAAGGCACTTTTGACTCATAAGGAATACTGCAACATCATTAATATTGACAGGAAAAAACCTCACAGAAGTGAAAGCATTTAAAAATACAACTGTTTATATGTCTCTGAATAAATCCAAATATGAAGGATCACTTTTATAAACATATGTACAATGATTTATGTAACAAATTGTACCATTTTCTATATGCCTTGGTGACCGTCCCTTGCCAATAACAGATATTTTGAGAAAGGCTGTCTCTCCTTGTTCCTAGTTGTGTAAAATTTCTTGGTATCCATGAGCCATTTCCTATGTATGACCTAAGGATGAGGTCAGGAGAATGAAGTGTACCAGCTATTGTGAATTAAAAGACTAATCTGGGAACCTAAAAAGTGTCTGATGAAGGGAAAATGTAGGATTTTTTTGTTTTTGTAACCCAAGTGTTGATCTGATCACCCAGATCTAAGAAGGACACTCTAAGGTTAAGATGGTGGCTTTGTAGTTCCTAGTGAAAGTCTGAGGAGAAACACGTAAGCAGAAACAGCTTACATAGGTAAAATGCAAATTCAAAAGAGCTTTTAACTTCATCTCTGGAACTGGAGTCTGAAATAGGGAAAATGTGTGTACCAAGCATTACAAGTTGATGTTATTTAGAGCAGAGGAATAATGGGCTTCTTCCATCTTCCAAATGGAAATACAGCAGTTTGGAGCCTGTTAGAGAAGAAGCACATTCTGCCAGAACATTTATATCGTGCTACAAGGTGCCACTACAGGAACTGTTCAACTCCTGAAATTTAGATTTTGAAAAAGCTGCCGGTAGAAGTCTACCACCTGCTTAGCACCCTCAAGATCATCTCCACATCTCCATTTCTTCAGCTCCTTTGACTACTGGCCTTACCCTGCTCACACACAGCCCATGGCAACCAGTTCTCTTGCCAGAACACACAAGAGGAGACTTGTACTGAAATTCTTTGGTTCAAATCACTGAGCAGAAACATTGAGAGAAATACAAGTTGAAAAGACACAAAAACGAGTAACACCTCGGAGGTCAAGGGAGGTGATTGTCCCACTTTGCTCTGTACTGGTGCAGCCTCATCTTGCATATTGTGTGCAGTTTTAGGCACCACAATATAAGAAAGATATTAAACTATTAGAGAGCATCTGAAGGTAATTCTATTCACTTATTAATTTTCTTGTTTCCAGGGAACCTTGGGCTTCTTTCCATTTTCCCCACCCCAGGGGACAGTTCACCATCTACAGATCCTAGACCTTGCTGGGTGATATTCTTACCTGGCCAGACATTTCTGATTTAACTGGTTTTCTTTCTTTAAATTTCCTGTCCCACCCCAGTCAGTCATACCTGCCTGTAACTCTCTCCTCAGTGTATCAGGCAATTTACTTCTACTGGCAGGCTTGTGGTGTCTCTCTAATGTGAGTGGCTATTCCAATTATCAGAGTTCTGCATTTTGAAATGTTGCTTTTGTTTTGTTTTTCTTGTATTCTAGTGCTCCTACCACCTGCTCCTACATTTTGCATTTGTTAACTGTTGTTAATGAGGGTGGCTTTGTTTGCCAGTGACTGTAGCTCATATTCTGCTTGAATTTCTGTTATGTGTTTTCTTTTCAACAAATTTCTAATGATCCTAGAAAGTAAATGGGGAATTTGGCTTTTGAAAAATAAAGGCGAAGACTTTTGATATTGTACCTCCTGTTACAAAATATGGATTGTGTAGAATATAAGGTAATAATATACTTTTTATATTAAGATCCTGGAGATGAGGGTCAAATGTGAGTTGTAAGGTCCTGGGACCAGATTTTAAATTTTTATGAAATGTCTGTAAATCTTTGTGAGGATACACGCTAACAAACAAGCCCTACAACAGCAGAGGATTCACATAATGCTTTCCTGACTCTCTGTCCCCTAACTGCCTTCCCACCTGACAGACCTTGGCAAGGGAAACACTGCCCTCTTTGAAAGTATGTGTTTCTAAGATGCATTTTTAAGATGAAGGAAATTTACTATTAGGTGATGTCTTACACTGTGAGAACGTTTTTTGCCTTCCTAGAAGCTTGAAAGGGCTCACACTGTCCAGCTAGGAAACAGTTCTCTCTTGAAGGTTAAAGCTTTCCACCAGAGCATTCTCTAACTTCAGTTGCAATGTCTTGCTTTGCAACTGCATGTCTTAATTATCTCTTTAACAAAAGCAAAGCAAAATAATTAAAAGTTTCTATAAAAGGGGAGATTAACTGATTTGTTTGTTTGTTTAAAATTGTTACTGAAGCATGTGAATGATCTTTGCCTACCTTGAACAGACTAAATAATAGAAAGTCCTGTGAAAAGAGTTTAAATATTTTACTCATTTTAATGCTCTCTAAAATTTATATTCCATCAACTGTTTTAGTGAAACTGCAAAGCACTCAATTTCAATTTTTGTAATACTTTCTGGAGTCTTGCACCAATGTAACCTACAGAGGAAGGATGACACTTCATAAACAGTATTTATGTATTCATTACCATCAAGCACTTTCTACATCTGGGTAGTGATGCAGCTAAGTTATGCATTACTAGGAAAGAGATGCTGTCTGCACTGAAGGTGTTGCTCCAGAAAAGTAGGGTTCCTTGGGCTGCCCTTCTCTAGCAGCAGAATGCTGCTGTAATTCAGCATTTGAGGAGATGGTTATAAGAGAGGTTTGGCTGGTATCAAATCTTGCCTTGGTTTTCGTGAAATGCTTTGACTAAGCTGTGCTTCCTTATACTTCATTCACTATCAGGTCATTGCAGAAGAGAAGGGAAATATTTTGACCCTAATCTGAGATATATATTAAATGCATTTAAGTTGCTGAGCATCTGCTGTAACTTGTGGACTGCATTTTTTTTATCCATTGTGTATCTGAGCTGAACAAACCTGGCTTGGGTTCAAGTGAAATTTGGCATGGGTCAGTGGCCTACTGTCCTCTAGGATTTTAACAAGAATGTGATTCCACATTTTATGTGGCTATGTACTGGTGAAAGGAATGTTTAAATAAATAACAAATTGAGTCACTTAGCCCTGAATCAACAAATGCAGTGTCCCAAAAGGGATTCCCCACAATTTATAGCCATATCTTGCTGAAGATTCATACTCAATTGATTTAAAGATATTCAAAGTCGAGGAGTGGTAAGATGGCAGGAAAAATCCTCTCCTAGCAAATTCATAAAGCAGCACATATCACTCCTACTGCATGAAACCTTTACAGAGGCTTCAACCCAGGGCAGTCCACCTGGACAGGGAGACATATATATGCTTGTTTCATGAACCTGAACTTAGGGCTGTGGTTTTCAGAAATTCCCTTGCTTCTCTCTTACTTTTCTCTAGTAAGAGGATGCATTTTTAATTTCAAATAAAACAAAACAAAATAAAGGAAAACAAAGAGAAAAAAAACTTATCCTCTGTGCTGCGCATTGGTTCATTAGTAATGGGTTAATCACAGATTTTAAAAAAAGTGCTACTAAACATTTGGTCTGTTTAAAAAAAATCAAACCAAACAATGGGGTGGGGGAACCCAGAAAGTTTAGGGAAGAAGCATATATAACAATTCTGATATAAAGTAACAATTTAAAATATTGTTCTATCTTTGTTCTTTATATCATAACTGATCAATTTGTACATCTTGGACAAGGATTCATATGCTTCTCCATCTACCTTACTTTTTAAACAAAAAGACAAACTGCTTCTGGCTGAGGTATATGAACCTTATCCCACTGGACTTTGGAAAGGTCATCTGCTTTTCTTTGAGTCTTAAAAAAAAAAAAATTCTAAAAGGTACTTTCCTTTCTGTGATTTAAGTTCATGAGCATTTATCATGTCGAGTTAGTTTGTCTTTGAATAGAAGTGTTCCAGAAAAAAAAAAAAAAAGGATGACTTATGGATTAGGACACAATGAACTTTTCCTGCTGCCAGACTTAGCCACAAGGCAGTTCAAATGCCATCCCTCTGTGGTGACTCTGCCCAGCTGTCAGTCAGTATGTGGATATAATTGAAACCCATCAGAAAAATGTATTTTCTGGAAAAATTGAGAATTTTTATAGGAACAAACAAATTCAAACATTTAAATTCAGTGGACTGGAGCTCAAACACTCCAGTTTCTATCCTTAGTTTGAACCTCAGCTTCCATGAATCAAGGTCACTCCCAATGAAAAAACAAGATGGAAACAGGATGTTGAGTGCTGAGCTTTCTGAAAAGTGAGAAATTTACATTGCAAAGAAAATATTCCAACTAATTTGAAACAAAAGCTGGTTAAATCTTCATCAGATGTAACCTAGCTGGATCTTTTAAGATGGCAGTAGCTGCTTTGTGGCTTGAAGGGCAATTAAAAGGCTTTGGCCTACAATATTGTAACCTAAAGCAGCGATTGCAGTGTAACATCTGCTGAGCATCCAAGGTAGATCTGTCTGAACTACAATGTGAGAGAAAGAAGAACATTCACATTTTGGTCACTGAAGACCTTTTTGATCCTGGCTATTGCAGAGCTTTCACAGCTCCCCAGGAAAATGAATGCTATGTTTGTGATAAATCTTACCCTCACCATGATACTACGTGCTTGTTTAAGAAACATCTATCCCATGGATACCTTATAATTGTCACTGCTCTCTCTCTCCTTCTCTGTTAAAACCCTTTCATTCAACCTTGGTTTTTATATTCTCATACAGCCTTCTATGCTGCCCTTCAATTTTTCTTTCTTATTTTTGTGAAGCAATCCCCCACAGTTTAAACTGAACTTGTTACCCCTTTCTGGTTGAAAGGATTTATTAAGAATTACTCTAGATTATGTCAACCAACTTTAACAAAAAAGGCTTTTGATTTCATATCTGTTCAGATGCTGACTAGTGCTTGTGGTTTTCTGGCCTTTCTTTGATTTGACATAAATATCCACACTGTGATGCTTGCCAGCATTTGTTTTCCCTTTTGTACAAAATGAAGAATACAATAATTTTGCCAGTAGATTTTGTGATCAGCAAAGTATTTGCACATCCCAGTTTGTTAAAAAGGTGGGGCTTGAATGTTTCAGGGAACCCATTGCACCCTCCTAGCTCTCCTGCAGGCTCAAATACAGTGAGCTAAATGGCATCAATCTTACCTGGAGGGCCCATTGCAGAGGAGGGCAGGTTGAAAACGTACACAGCAAGCTTTTCCTTGAAAATTTATTTCAACACAGGACTTGGAGGTTCTCACTAGTGCTCAATAAAAAATCACCAAACTGGTGAGTCCCCTCCTAGAACACAGTCACGAAATATGTTCTTTGGCAGAGACAATACTTTCTTTTCCCACAGAAAAGGGGGGAAAAGCTTTTTTTATTGCACTGCTGGGGCATGTGTTGCTCTCCAGGGAAGCACTTTGGAGCAAGTGGGGTGTGATGCAATGTTAATAAATGACCACCACGTTAATAAATGACAAGCAACAAATGCTGCGATGGAGTGAAATATCACAATTAGGCCAGAGTGCAAGTGAAGGGTCATGTTGTGCCTCTGGGCCCTGCCAGAACTGGATGAACAGCTGTGGTGGCTGAGCAGGGACAGTGTGAGATTTGCATCTTTAGCACAAGCCCAACCATCACAAACATGGGCAGCTGCTGGAGATGGCACCATCCCTGGGGGTCACTATACCTTCTTTAAAGACCCACTTGGGTCCACTCCTGCTGGTGGGAGGCGTGAGAAGCAACTAGGGTGGGATGCTCGCCTCCTCCAACCTTCCCTTGCTCCATGTGGGCTGTGTGGATGGCAGGACCTGACCTAGCGGTTCTCTGGTTTGTGTTCTCAGGACTTTGAGTGGGCCAAGGCAGCAGTGGAGGGAAACTGTGCCTTCCTGTCTGTTTTCTCTCTAGAAAAGCCCTTGCATGAAAACCAGATCATCCTCCTTGCTGTTTGTCTGTGCTGCATTTGGCTTTGAGGGCACCTCTGGCTTGTAGGGTAGCCAAAAACAGAAACTCCCCCAGGAAGGCAAGGCAAAGGCTTCAGGTTCATCTTCCAAAACATCATGCAGCTGGCCAGGTTTGGAGCAAATTATTCACCTTCCTGAGGAGGAAGGAAATATTGAGAAACAAATTGGTCACTAGCCCTAGAATGGCCCGGTTTTGCTCCTCTTTTTCTAGGACATGTGGCAAAACCACAATCTTGGCTCTGCTAGTCTTACCTAGAGTCAAGGCCAAAGGCAGCTTTTTATTATGAGGACACTTGTTCAGGCTTTTGCAGTGGAAAATTTTGCAAGCCAGTGCAGTGAGAAGATGGAGATCTGTCATGCAGAGTAGTTATCACAGACATCCTCATCTGATTGTTAAATAGCTGCATCTTCTAATAGTTCTATTTGAAAACCTCTATTCCTAATAATTGCAGTAATAATCTACTGCACTTCTTGCCAGAGTCCTGCATCTGGAATTAAAAAGATTTTCTGTCCCAGCCTTTGAACCCAAGATCACAGCACACGGTAACGTAGAACTAGAGTGACTCATCACCACACTGTTGAGGCTGAAAGGGACCCTTTTCCACCCACCCATGACAACAGAATGAATCTATCTGGACCAAGTCAGACACTTTTTCCTTTCATTTACAGAAAACAGAAACTGTGATTTCTTTTTCCCTCTGAAGATCATAATTCTTTTTAATGATTAAGCTCTCTGAAACAGAGATAGTCATGATCCTGTCTTGTCTGTCGCTTTAAAATTGAGCATCATGATTCCCCAATGCTAGCATAACAAAACTAGTGATCAGATATGAAGAACTGTCATCCTGATATATAGTCAAAAAAAAACAATTAAAAAAACCCTGGCTTCTCTTAACTTTGACCTCTGAAGTCTAGGGAAAAATGCTTTTTTACAGATGATCTTAAAAAAGTCCTTTTCCCTGCCTGTGTAAAAAAATGCAGTACTGTGGTATACTATTCATTACATGTAATAAACTTTTTTTATACCCTCTAACGCTTTTTGTTTGGACTGGCTAATTGTTGCAGGCCAAGTCTCTGATCTCTTCAGCCCACCTTCTGATCTTGCTTCTTTGGAAAAGCAGCCCATCTTGAAGCTGGCACAACCAGCCATCCACCCTGGCGAGACAAAGATCACTAGAATATCTAGTACCACTTCCCTGTTTTAAGAATAATCACTGCAACCTCTTTGTGTGTATAACCTCTTCATCTGTCATCTCACAAACTCAACTCAGACATGGAACAAGGTGGGCTGTTGTCAGTTGCTGCAGAGCCAAGCATGGAAAATAAGCAGTTACACATGTTTTCCTTCAGGCTTTCTCAACAAATTTCAAACAGAGGCACTTGAAAGTGCACCCATTTGTATGAGTCAAGAGACTTCCATGAGCAATGAGTGTGCACTGAGAGCAGGATGGGACTGGCCACTGCCCACGGGCAGCTCGGGCACAAGTGTGTCACAGAGGGGTCACTCCTGAGCACAGCAACCACTGAAGTCACATACTGAGAGTTTTGTTTTTAAAGTGAATTCCGTAGGTAGAAGTCATCAGAAAAAGAAAAAGCCCAATGGACAATATTATATAATCCAGATAAACATACTAATAGGGGATTTTCCAATGGAAGAAACCTTACATCATGCCTGAGGAAGTAAAAATAAACCTGGCACTTGTATTTGTTCTAAACACAAGAAGAGCCTTGATGAACTACCAGTTACATTTTTTTGGCTAATTATTAGTCATGCTGAGCATTGTGATATTGGTTGTAAATTTATTCCATAACTGCATCCTAACCTCAATGTTAAAGTACCATAGACTTTCAAATCAGTTTTTTTGTAAGGCTCACTATTTCCAGAGAACAGTACACTTTCCTAATTATTGCTGATGTTTTAGCCATTATTGAACCTCCCATGACCTTCTTCAGAGAAGAAAATAGCACTGGGATTTGAAAATGAACAAGTTACTTGCGAAGTAAAATAAATCAAAAAGTAAGGTTTATGTAGCAACCTCCCCATATGCCAGATACATTTTAAAAGCGTTCTTATCATTGGAAAAGCAATTACTTTCACTGTATTTTACATCTGAAGATCACTAGTGAAAGAAGATGTGGTTTGTTGTCAATGGCCTGTTCTATTTAAACAGTGCAGTAAAAGGAAAAATTATGCACCATGTTTATGGCAGATTTAAAAAAAAAAAGAGGAAATGTGGAAAAGGATATGAAGTGTGGCTGAAAAGACATACCATGGCCTTAAGAACAAAGCAAACACATAAGATGCAAAACTAGGTCTCTTGTCTGTAAACAAAACCTTTATTTTTGGAGAAAGAGAAAAAAAAAAGATCTGTATAATAAGCTTATGTTACATCTGATAAAAATGAAATATTCAAGCAGACCAGGGGATTCCAGTGATTCACAGCATATCACTTTTTATCCATGAGATGCATGATGAGGTGTTCATGACTTTCCATTGCTGAACAGTAGAATTATCCAGGGAGGAAAGTGTGTTTGGTTTTGGCAAAGCCTCACTGGCTACTTTTTTACAGAACCTTACAATTAGGTTCATCTGAGCAGACTCAAGTTAGTGGCAGAGAGGTGTTATTTGGATGAAAATCAGTCTTCTCAATTTATGCACCAGAGAGAGCCAAAACCAAGTTGGGTTCACTTTGGGTGCCAGTTCAGCTTGTATGTGCTGATCTTACACCCAAGATAAGTTACAACAGTTTTAGACCAACAATCTATGAGTCCCAAAGGGCGAGATAAGAATGAGGAAAGTGCAGATGTTCCTTCTCCTTCACACATCTTTTGCTGGGGATGGACAGTGGATCATATAGAAATTGGCAGGTACTCATTGCAGCTGTCTAAGTTTGGCCATTCGCTTTCCCTCCACCCCCACCTCCTTCTCTTTCCAAGTAGCAAATGGAGCATCTCAGGGAAACAGCTGAACCTGCAAAGTCCACGTAAGGTACATGGGCTTTCTACTGGGGGCTGGTCATTCCTCTGCCTCCTTCACCTTTGCCAAACGAAATAATTCCTGTCACATGTGAATTCCTCTTCCAGTGCTGAGTCTTGGCATTGCTAGCCTCTTAACCACTTCCTTCAGCTGTGAGAGAATCAGCCCAGCTTCTGAAATTCTCAGACTTGCTCCAGGTTTCTTTAAAAAAGGCGCTGCTCTTGCAGCTGCTATTTCCAGGCAAGCAGAGGTAGCAAAGTCTGTTCCCTGAGTTCACCCTAGGTACTGGGCTAGTTCAGAAATAGAAATAGGGAATTCAGTCCCATCGTGCTCTTGTCTATTCCCAGCTGACAGCAAGGAGAACTGAATGCAGCTGTAGGGCTCTTCACCAACATTCCCTCTCAGCAGCCCTAACCAAAAACCTGGAGAAGCCACATCAGCTGTCAGGCTTCCTCAGAGGAAGACAGCTTCCACAGGCTGAGCATGAGCCT
>VZTJ01000755.1:0-82677 GCA_013397795.1 Orthonyx spaldingii
TCCTGAGTAAACCCACGACAATTACTTTTCCACATCAATTATAGGGTCGCTGTGTTTGGATTAATGTTTCTCAAAAATCAGAGGAAAATGAAGAAGATGAAGAGGAGGAAGACAAAGAGGAGGAGGGAGAAGAGGAACAGGAAGAAAGAGGACCACCCCTTCTTACTCTAATCTCTGAAGATGAAGGTATTCTTCATGGAATATGAAGTTTCGGATAGAGAGCCACTAGAAATGTTGTCATTTAGCAGTAAATATTTGAAGTTATAGAGCTCTGACACTTCTTGGACCAGTATAGTTTGCCTCTGTAGGGTAAACACATTCTTTTACAAAATCAATCAAAAGCAAAATGGTTAACAGCATTGACATTAAAACTGAAATAATCAGGTTTACTAGGTAACCATCTTGTTGAGATTAAAAGGAAAATATAACTTAGACTTGTCAGGTTATTGCAAGTTCGAAACAGCTCACTACATTAAATACATTCAGCTATTTTTATCTCATCTTTTTAGGGAAAAACAAAAGTGTGTGTACATGTGTAAATAAATAGAATAATTAATATGTACATACATGCACTGATATATATTATTTGTATAAGAATTTAGATCTTTTAGCATATCTCCACAGGAAATCAGGGGAATAAGGGAGCCTGAATATTAGATTACATCAATATTTGATTATTTTCCTACTCTCCATTCTTTAATCAAGGTGAAATATAGCTATACAATTTATCCATAAGTGATAAAAAGTCCTTGACAAAAGAACCAGGTTTGAGTTTTTTCTGTATTTTTTCTGTATGTGTATGTGGGGGGTCTATCAGCATTCCTGCGCTACCTACCCATACATCCAAACCACCTGTTTGAAAACAGTACCTACAGTTACTGTTTCTGACTTGTGGCTCTTCTGTCACACAATTTAATATAAACCTTGCTTGAATTCTGTGCAAGTCTTGTAGCTCAATCTTAACTATTTTGTAGAGGCTCGTTAAGGCTATTTATTCACAGATGGTGTGTGTTTGGCTGTCTCCAGGAATGACAGACATCCCTGCTTGGACAGCTCAGACTTCTACAAACCTGATCCCGGAATATTCTGTTGCAATCCTGCAGTCTAACCGATGGCCTGGAGCTTACGCCTTTGCATCTGGCAGGTGAGAGTCTACCTGACATGGTTACAACACTAACTGTATGTGCTACACACAGGTGCCTCTCTAATGCAGGCAGAGTTACTTTATTATTAATTCATTGACTGAATTCTAACTATTCCAGAGACTGCTGGAGAAGGCCACTTGAATGTGCACAGCAACAGTAAATATGTATTTAACACTGAAAACAGATAATCATTGGGAAGGATGACATAAAATTAATGGTTGTAAACGCCCAGTTAGTATTTGAACACAGTCCTTGATTTTGAACCCATATTCTTGCGTCTGTGGGACTTTTCACAAAACCAAGTACATTCTGTGGTTCTAATGTTCGTTTGTTTCCACTACTCATGGTTATTACCTGCCGTGGCGTGCTGCTCTGGGTGGTCAGCGGCCACAACCTTCCAAAAGCATCTCCAGCCAGGGGAGGCATTCGGCAGGGAGCTGCAGCCTGCGCGCACACCAGGCAGCCCAGCAAGAAGAAACGAGAAGGGTCCTTGTATAGAGTTCCGAATGCGGGTTTATTGAGAGGGTCCACACACGAAGGGTTCCAGGGTCGAAGACCAGGAGCAAGGGACTGACAAGGGGTTTTATATGTGGGGGTGGATAGGGAGCTGCAACCAATGGGAGGAGAGGAGAGGGGCAGAGCAAAAGCGGGACAAGGATGCGGGAACCAATGAGCACTAACCGAGGGAATACTGACAACTGGTCAGCCAACGGGGCATCAAGGAAGGGAGAACTTTCTGGCAGAAAGGGAAGAACAGGGAACAAGGGGCGGGATGGCAACAGGCCAACGGGGAAAGAGGAATTTGGGTACATTCAAATGAAAATGCAAAGGATCATGGGGGTAGTCCTTTTCCTCTCCATAAGCTTAGGGAGAGTTGATAAACGTGTACTTCTCCCACCAGTGAGTTTTCTGGTAATTACCAGGAGCAGGCTTGTCAGCCCCCACAACTCCCCCTTTCTTTTCAATTAAAAAGGACTCTCCCACTGATCTCAAAATCACATGCTTTAAACAACCGAACATGCACAGCACAACAAACAAAACCAAGAAAACCAACAGTAAGGTTTTTAAAAGTCCGATTGCCCAACCCAGGAGTCCCCACTGTCCCAACAATTTCTCCAGCCAGGCGAGAGATGTTTCAGTTTTAAGGTCCTGCACCAGGCCCTGCAGCTTCTTGATTTTTTTCTTGGATACTCTCGCTGTGTGATGTCAGATTGGAGCAACACAGTCCGTCGAATTCCTCGCAGTCATGTCCATGCAGGAGGAGCAGATAATCGATGGCCGCTCGATTTTGTAAGATGGTGTGCCTGGTTACTTCCTCATCCTTCAGGAGGTCACTCAGGGCTGCAGATGTTGCGTTGGCCTACTTACTGAGCCAACACGAAAGGTGAGATATCTCACCGAGGGCCTTCGCAGCCGCAACCCAAGGTAGAAATAGGGAAGCGGCAGCCCTATTCAAGTGTGACCAATTAACAATTTGACTATCACAATTTGGATCGAATTGTGCAACTTGTCTCTTTTGGCGGGCCAATTTATTCCGCATTTGCCATTCCCTCACGAGGGTGGAATTTGGTGTGAGGACAGTAAGCCAGCCAAGGGTGCAGGGACCTTCCTGGATGTGGGAAAGGATCTCAGCCCAGGCCCTATTCCCACAAAGGAGGAAGATGCCTCGTGGTAAGGTAAGGGGCTTTATTGTGTAGATGTATTTGTAGGCGGCAGTGTGGTAACACCAGTGCGCAGCATTATACACTGGGTCAGGCGATGTCAAATTGATCCAGGCTGCCGATGTATAATGATAACGCACACACTGGTCGGCCTTAGAGGATCCCAGTAGGTGTAATTCCTGGGATTCCTCTTTTGCTTCCAAGAGGTTCACCGACAGCCAGATGTTCCACACATCCACCAGGTATCTTTTCCCCTTCATGTAGGGATATTCCTGGGGCCTGAAAGGGCCTTCATTCTCTGTGAATGGGATCCCCACCAGGCACGAGGCCAAAGGATTATCCACCCCTCCCATGGACAGGCAAATGTTGCTCTGGTTGATGGACTTGGCAAGGGTGACCCAAACGTTCTCTCGTGGCTGTGGCACGATCCATGGCTTCACTTGGGGTGTTGCAGAGAGCATCCAGAGGGCCAGCAGGTAATAGGTGATATGCATCCTGGTTTAGCTGGGGCAAGGTTGTCTTCCCATCGGGCAATGACCGGGTGGGTTCAGCGTCCTTGAAACCAAACATTGAAAATGGTGATGAGACCTCCAAGTAAAATAAAAGCTGCTAAAAGCAACCATAGGGACAGACTTAAGTATGGGGGGCAGTTGACTTCCCCAGACCCTCCGGAATTAATGTCCGTTGGGGGGGCTTCGGGTTGCGTTTTCCCTCCCAGGGTCTCCATCCTCAGGGTGCTGGTGCGAATATCTCTGCTGTGGTTTTCACTGGTCACCACCCACACTATCCCCACCACCCAAGGGATGATGATTAGGCAACCTCGAAGTCTCATGCTGGCCTTTATCTAAATAATATGAATAAGTAAACAAAATTTTCAAAATACGGCTCTTATTTGAGAGTTACCCCCCTCTATCCCCCTTTTCAAATCAAAATGTAAAATAAAGGTGGATAGGGTCGGGGTTTAGGTAGAAGGGGATAGGGAAAATGACACAGGGTTAGGTTCAAGGGCGCGGTTAAAAGGCGCTTTGGGTGGGTACTTCACGTGGGAGAGGCAGGAGAGGGAAATGTCAGGTCCAGAAATCTCCTTTATTGGTGTCATTCTGCTTCTGTTTTCCGCAGCGTCGCCTCCTCCTCCAGGCGGAGGTGGTCTGGTCCTTAGGTGGATCTGTAAGGGACTCGGCAGGGGATTTTTCAGGAGGAACAGTATTTACCGATGGGATATAAGGCTTGACATATTTCCCCGGGATCCATTTAGGGCCCAAATCTCTAGATATGCACGTGTATCCCCTTCCCCAAGTGATCAGTTGATAGGGGACCTTTATCTCATGGCTCTCGGGGTCTCGGATCAGCACCGGCGGCCTCTCCTGGAGCTTTGCTCTGGCCAAGTTCGAGAAGTGCTGGAGTACGGGGGGGTTGGCTCTGTCATTGACCCATTCAAGAAATTTATAGTGAAAAGAGCCTTGCAGAGTCTCTCAATGGGAGAATTTAACTCTGTCCCTCCCAGCTGCTGATCTAACACCGTTTTGATGTTCTGGTGAGCCCTTTCCACCATCGCCTGACCCGTTGGAGAATGGGGTGTACCTGTGGTATGCCTAACTCCCCATTGGCAGAAGAAATCCTTTGGCCTCTGGGAGGTGCAGGCAGGGCCATTGTCCGTCTTGATGTTTTCTGGGACCCCGAGGGTGACAAATGCTAAGAGAAAATGTTTGATAACATCCTTCATCTTTTCCCCAGCATGTGCTGAGGCAAACACTGCTCCCCAGAAGTATTGATTGACACGTGTATATATTTTGTCCTCCCAAAAACAGGATAATGTGTTACATTGGTCTGCCACAACTGGCAACTGTTCAGCCCTCGGGGATTGACCCCGGATGACACACTGGGCACTTGATACTGTTGACAGTTGGGGCAGACTGCAACAATTGCCCTTGCTTGTTCTCTAGACAGCCCAAACATCCTCATCAGCGCTGGGACGTTCTGGTGGAAGAATTGATGGCTTAATTTCACCTGTGCGAAGGTGTCCGGAATGTTGGCCTTAGAGACAGGCATTGTCAGAGTGTCCGCTCTCCCATTCCCCTCTGCAATGAATCCTGGGAGGTCAGCGTGTGACCTCACATGCATTATATGAAACAGTTGCTCTCGGTGGGAGAGAAGGTGAATCAATCTCGAGAGCAATCTGTATAAATTTGGGTTTGGCACCTCCTTAAGCAAAGAATGCTCCACCCTTGCAACCACACCGGCTACATATGCCGAATCTGTCACCAAATTTATAGGTTCTTTGAACCTCTCAAAAGCTCTGACTACAGCTGCAAGCTCTGCAATCTGCGGGGATCCCTCTACCACCTTGACATCAGACTCCCACTTCTGTGTCTTGGGGTTTTTCCAGGTGACCACAGACTTATGGGATTCTCCTGAGCCGTCAGTAAAAACAGTCAGGGCCTTCAAGGGTGTCTTACTTTGGAGAAATTTGGGGATCAAATCGAAAGCCGAATTAAACAACTTATGTTTAGGTTGGTGAATAGAAATTTGGCCTGTGTAACTGTCAAGGGAGAACTGGAGGTGCTCACAGGTCTGGAGTAAACAATCCAGATCCTCATTCACCAATGGAAGCTAAATGTATGTGAAGTCGCACCCTGCCAGGGTACGGAGGCGGGCTCTAGCTCTCAGTATTAACTGGGCCATCAATTCCTGTGGCTGTGTAATAGTTTTGGTGGGCTGGTTAGATAGAAAAACCCACTCTATAATAAGTAATGGGTCCTTTAGTGTGTTATCCCATTGGAATAGAAGGTCGTGAAACCTGGGGGACTTACCCAGGACAATAAAGGAGAAGGGCAGCGCTGGGTGGAATCGGTGGGCCTGGCGAGATGACAACGCCTCCTCCACCTTCTGAATGGATCCCCAGGCCTCCGGAGTGATGGCCCTCGGCGAGTCGAGGTCCTCGCTACCACGGAGTAGGTTGAAGAGGGGTGCGAGGTCCTCGGTAGTGATCCCCAACAACGGACTCACCCAGTTGATCAACCCACAGAGTTGATGGAGGTTCCGCAGGGTCTTGGGGTTGTCCTTGATGGAAATCTGCTGGGGAACGATGGTCCTCTCGCCGATCCGGAGTCCCAGGTATTTCCACGGGGAAGTTCGCTGCAATTTCTCCTGCTGAATTTCAAAGCCTTCTTTCTGCAGAGAGCTAATAGTTTCAGATAAAATACAGTTTAAGTCTTTCTCCTCAGGGGCACAAATCAGTATGTCGTCCATGTAATGAAGTAGTATGGCTTTAGGGTGGGCTTTCCGGATAGGTGACAGAATTCGGCTGACGTACCACTGGCAGATGACTGGTGAATTTTTCATTCCCTGTGGGAGAACTCGCCAGTGGTAATGCCACTGTGGAGCTTGCCTATTTGGGGATGGTACAGAAAATGCGAACCTGGGAGCATCCTGAGGATGAAGGGGAATGCTAAAAAAGCAGTGTTTGATATCAATCATGACTACCCGCCAGTCTCATGGCAGCATTGCAGCAGAGGGCAGACCTGGTTGTAAGGGACTCATGTCCTCAATGGCCTCGTTGATTTTCCTGAGGTCATGGAGGAGCCTCCACCTGTCTTTGCCAGGTTTTTTTATCACAAAGACAGGTGAATTCCAAGGGCTGGTCGATGGTTCTATATGGCCCTTGGCTAACTGCTCCTCCATGAGGGCTTCTAAAGTGCGCAACGTTTCTGATGATAGGGGCCACTGGTCAACCCACACTGGGTCGTTGGATTTCCAGGTGAGGGTTGGGGTTGCGCGTGCCTCAATGGCCCCGGCTAAAAATCCCGGGGTTGAGAAGGGATTTCCAGCTGAGCCCCCCATTGGGATAATAGGTCCCTGCCCCACAAAGTAATTCCAGTTTTTAGGATAAAAGGCCGAATGGTGGCAATCTGGCCCTCAGGACCCTCTACCACGATGTTATGGATGCTACACCACGAGGCTGCTGTCCCTCCTATACCTGAGATGACTCCTGAGGCTGGGGTCAGTCTCCAGTCTTTAGGCCACTGGGCATATGAGATTATGGTGACATCCGCCCAGTGTCTACCATCTCAGGCAGGCTACACCAAATTCCTTGGCAAGCCAGTGTACGGTCAAGTGTAGGCCTCCTGGAATTGATCATTTCCGTCCAGTAAATCTCCACAGGGGAGGAAAAGTCTATGTTAGGTGGAAGCATAAAGTATTGCGCGAAGGGAGTATCCTGTGCCAGCGTCCAAGCAGGACTATTACAAATGACGTTTACAAAAATCATTTGATTTGGCTGAACCATCTGTATCGTTGGTATGACAGTCAGTTCAGGTGGACCCAGAGTCCCGTCCCCAATAACTAAGATGTTTTGAGGGCCATCCGAGGGCCCCGTCTGGGTCGTAGAGACTTGGTATGTTATCTCCCTATCCAGTTCCACAGTCAGTAGGCTGGACAACACCCAGCTGTCTACATATGGGTGGGCCTCGGGGAGGCAGCAGGTGGAATAGGATAATTCGCCTGCTGATTTACTGTCCCAGTGTGGTGCCAATCTGCGCTCCACTGCCCATTTTCCTGATGGTGGTGGCACATAGGACAGGGTCCCCCTGAGTGTCTCCCATGCGGCAGGCCACTCTTATGCTGTCTGCAGTTCTTAGTAAAGTGGCCAGACTCACCACAATGGAAACACCTTTTTGAGTCCTGGTTACTGTTCATAAATTCAGCCACCCCCCTGGCTATAGCCATGGCTGATTTGTGTTCGGCAGATGTTAATTTTGAACAAGCCTTGATCATCATGTCCAGTGTTGGTTCTGGCTCTAAGGGGAGACTTTTGAGAATCCTCCTGCACTCCTCATTCACATTGGTCTTTGCCAAATTACACATGAGTGCTTTACGTGCCTCGGGATTCTCTACCTGCCTCTCCACCAAAACTTTGAGTCTATCTATAAACTTTATGAATGACTCATTGGTGGCTTGTCAGATATCTGAAAAGTTTAATGAGGGTGTGGTGTCATCAGGGGTTTGGAGCAGTGCTAGTTCAGCAGCTCTCTTGATATCTGATAGTACCTCCTCTGGGAGCTGCGCCTGGTCCTGAGGCCTCTCAAAGTCACCTTCTCTGCTCAAATCAGCTACTGACATGCCATTGCCCCCACCATCAATCCGATACTTACTTTGGACCCCTTTGAGATGTTTTTTCCAAATCCTCTCACATAAGATATACTCGGCGGGAGAGAGGAGACAGGACAAGATATTCTTAATATCATGGGGCACCAGTGTTAGAGCAGAGAAAGTAGCCTGAAGCAAGTTTTTAAAGTACGGTGACCCCCTACTGTATTTCTTAGCAGCCTTACACAATTCCCTTAGCTGTTGGTATAGTACTGGCTCCCATTGGGGCTGCCTACCCCTCCCAGCATAAGTCACTGGGGTGGCGAAAGGTGACATTCTGTTTGCCAGTTCCCAGTCTCCATCCGAGGCTGCTTGCCTCTTCAGGGCTACCCAGGGGTCCTCTGACTCAGTATCTGTATTGGAGGCCCCATCCTCAACCACACTTGGGGAGGAGGGGAGCCTTAGAGGCTGCCAGAGAACCGGAGCAGTTTGTTTTCAATTGCTAAGGGACACCAAGATGGCGTCTTTCTGGTGTTTTCCGCCGGGCCTCTTCCGGTTCCAGTGGTGTGGGAACCGGATGTGGGAAAATTCCCACGGGCAGAGTCAATGCTCGAAGGGGTGGCGCCAGCTAAGGGGGAGGTCCCAACAGTGTGGGAGGGACCCGACACAGATACACCCATCAACACAAGGGGAGGACCCAACGTGGACACACCCACCAACGCAGGGGGAGGGCCTGACACAGATGGGGTGGAGTCTAAGGAGGAAGGGGACCCGATGCCATTTTGTGGATTTCCGGAGGGGGGACCAAAGGTGGGAAAACAGGGTGAAGAAGGAGGAGACAAGATGGCCAGTGCCATGCGGCCAGCACCATCTTGGTACATGTTAAAACTTGACAAAACGGGGTACAAGGGTGGAGGTAAAAGGGTCTGGGTAGTGTCCAGGACGGCGTGGCCAGTGCCATCCTGAAAAGGGGACAGAAGAGATCTGGAGGGAGCAGGGAGACATTGGCAACCCTGTGCCAAAGGGCAGGATCTCCCTCCAGCTTCCCCCTGAGACAGGGAAGAGGGGTTAGGGACATGGGGTGAGGAAGGAGGGCAAGGGTGTTTCAAACTGGGGTCCCCAGAACTTTCCCCAGAACTTTCCCCAATACATTGAGAAATGATAGAAAGTAAACGAAGAAATTTTGAAACTGATAAATCCCCCCTAACTTGTAAAATGAACAATCCCTTCCCAACCTTTTCCCAAAACTCCTAGGTTAGAATGGTCTCTGGAGAAACCTCCGGGTAAAACTTAAAAAGCCAGCGAATAAAAGACTTCAGATCCCTCTTCGAAAACTTAATATCTCCCCGTTCAAGTGATAGCATAGGGTTAAAATGTTTCTAAAAGCATAGGCCTTGGGAATGGGAGCATAGGCCTCGGGAAAGGTAATAGATATTGTATCTGCTGAAGGCAGTGAACAGCGTGAACCTGCACAGGGCGAACCTGCACCTGGGCACCCACCTGTAGAGTAGCTGATGTGATGATTACTTGATAAACATAATTAATCACAACAAGAATCATGAGAAAGGACTAACAATCCTGTGAAACTCTGTGGGGAAGGGGGCTTAAACTCATGCTTGGGTGAAAACAGTATATACAATAGAACAATGTTAAAGTTGATGATTAACATATGATCGCATAACAGTTATGTAAGGGTGGGATATATAAGCGAATCTATTCCGACACCATGTCGGGACTTTGATTTGGGTCTGAACCCCTGGTCCCCAGAGCGCTCTCAATAAAAGCACCGGCATAATCATTTCGTGGTTATGTTTTTCTACGCTAACACAAGGGCTTCCACAACTTGGATATAGGTTTCTCGCTGACACTTGGGCAATTTAGCACCCATCCTCTTCCTCCCAGCACCCGAGACAGAAACAAGAAAGGAACAAAAAGACCCCAAATCTCAAACTCACCAAATCCCGGGTCAACGAAAAGTCTCGGGGTGGCTCGCAGGCTCTGGCCGGTCCTCTCTCTCCCCTGGAGGGTCTCTGGCCACGCCTCAGATCACTCCCAATAAAACTCAGGAGATCTCTTCGGGGAAGTGGCAGCTCCGAACGCGACTTGATGTCCAGCAGGCAAAAGGCAGCTGGAGACGCTTCCAAGGACATCCACAAGGGGTCACTGTTCGGGTGCCACTTGCCGCAGCATGCTACTCTGGGTGGTCAGCGGCCACGACCTTCCGAAAGCTTCTCCAGCCTGGGGAGGCGTTTGGCAGGGAGCTGCAGCCTGCATGTACACCGGGCAGCCCAGCGAGAAGAAACGAGAAGGGTCCTCGTATAGAGTCCCGAATGCAGGTTTATTGAGAGGGTCCACACACGAAGGGTTCCAGGGATGAAGACCAGGAGCAAGGGACTGACAAGGGGTTTTACACGGGGGGCAAGTAAGGAGCTACAACCAATGGGAAAAGAGGAGAGGGGCAGAGCAAAAGCGGGACAAGGATGCGGGAACCAATGAGCACTAACCGAGGGAATACTGACAACTGGTCAGCCAACGGGGCATCAAGGAAGGGAGAACTTTCTCGTAGAAGGGGAAGAACAGGGAACAAGGGGCGGGATGGCAACAGGCCAACGGGGAAAGAGGAATTTGAGTACATTCAAATGAAAATGCAAAGGATCATGGGGGTAGTCCTTTTCCTCTCCATAAGCTTAGGGAGAGTTGACAAAGGTGTACCTCTCCCACCAGTGAGTTTTCTGGTGATTACCAGGAGCAGGCTTGTCTGTCCCCACAATTACCTTCATGTGTATTTCCACTGCACAGTCATTACCACCACATGATTTTAAAAGGGCACTGGTTGGCACATTGTTATCCATGTGAAGTTGGAGTCATAGTGCAGTGCAGTGCCACTTCATCATTTTAAATAGAAGATGTATTAATAACCATGAAAGCGGTTAAAGAGAAGTGCCATCTTTTAAAATTCTTCTCCTATAGGATATCTGCAGTACAGTGACTTTTTGCGCAGCAGAGTAAGGATGCTTGACGGTGTCTCTGCTAATATTTTGTCAGGGGATGAATGTGATTTTTCACTTCTCTTTCTCAGGAAATTTGAGAACATCTACTTTGGCTGGGGTCACAAATACAGTCCAGAAAGTCACACTCCCGCACTGCCCCTGCCAGCGCAAGCAGAATTCCCCAGCGGGCCAGCAATCACTGAGACAGTAGACCCCACTGTGGAAGAGGAAATGGCTTTCAAGGCTGCAGAGGAAGAAGCCTTAGCCGGAGCTGAGGAAGAGGAAGGTGAAGAAGAGGAGGATGATTAAAATATGGAAGAAAACAGATTGTTTTAAAAGTTTGAACATGAACAGCATTTTCATAATGTAGTCATTTATTGGTGACCTCAAAAGAAATGCACTTGGAGCACGCTGGGTTTTTTTTAATTTCTGCAGGCTTTTCTTTGCAGCTATCTTCCTCTCCTTTCCTACCCCTCAAACCCACCTGCACTCGCATGAAGCCTTTTTCTGTGTTGGTTTGACTATGCAAACGTAGTCTGCTTGCTAAAATGATACTGCTTTGAACTAAGAACTACCATCCACCAGAAGTTCACACTGTTTTTCTAGCCCTCACCTTAATATACGTGTTACTTAAATAAATTTTTTTTAATCGCATGACAGTGTAACTTTTATGTGCGAAAGTGTACTATTCAGAGTCAGTAGGCAGCTTATTGAGGCACTGGCTGAGTGCACGGCAGTGATACTGTTCATCACTGGCATTAGGGGTTGCACCTCCAATCCTGTGCTCAGTTTTGTGCCCCTCACTGCAAGAGACACGGAGATGCTGGAGCGCATCCAGAGAAGGGCAATGGAGCTGGGGAAGGGACTGGAGCACAAGGCTTAAGAGGAGCAGCTGAGAGAGCTGCGGGGGTTTAGCCTGGAGAAAAGCAGGCCCAGCGAGACCTTACCGCTGTCTACAACTCTCTGACAGCAGGCTGTAGCCAGGTGGGGGTTGGACTCTTCTCCCCAGTTACAAACGATATGACAACAGGAAACAGCCTCAAGCTGCACCAGCGGAGGTTCACGTTGGATATTAGGGAAAAATTCTTAATGGAAAGGGTTGTCAGCCTTGGAACCAAGGCAGTGGTGGAGTCACCATCCCTGCGGGGTGTTTAAAGACCTGCAGACGTGCATTTGAGGACATGGTTTAGCGGTGAATGCGGCGGTGCTGGGACAGCGGTCGGACTCCACCGGAGCTCTTTTCCAGGCTAAGCCATCCCACCATTCCCTGACCAGTGCCATCTGAGTGCTGGCGGCAGGCGTGTGGGGGGGGTAGGTGTCGCGGGAGCTCTCAGGGGCTGCTCAGCCATCTGCTCCTGCCCGCGCTTTCCCTGCCCGCCCCGCCGGCTCCTGCCGAGTGGTACGCTCCACGCACGGCGTCCGTGCCTGGCGGGCCAATAGGAAGCGGCTCCGGGCGCGGTTCAAACTGCGGCGGCGGTTGGGGCGGGCGCTCTCTGCTGCCGGCGCTCCCGCTCCCGGTCCCTTGTCCCCCTTCCGCTCCTCCTGTCCTGGGCGGGCATGGCGGACGAGGGCGCCGTCACGGTGTGCGTGCGTGTGCGGCCGCTCATCGCCAGGTGAGCCGCCGGGCTGGCGGCAGGGCGAGGCTCCCTCCGCAGCCCTGGGGGCCGCCGTGCCTCCGCACCTGGAGCAGGCTGGAGCAGAGAGGCGGACGGAGGGATTCGGAGCGAGGAGCTGGCGAGGGCCGGGAGAAAGGGGGTCGCGGTAAGGGGCCCGAGTTTTGGGAGCAGAGCCCTCGGCCAGTAAAGGTAACAAGGTGTCTCTTCTTTTAGAGAAAATGCCTCAGGAGAAAAAGTGTCCCTGCACTGGAGAAGTGAGAATAATACTGTTTCCGAAGTGAATGGTACCAAAATATTTAGTTACGGTAAGAATGCGAAAGCAATTGCTTTACTTGGATCCTTATGCGGAATTTCGCTACTGTACTGCTTAAACTTGTCGACTGTGGTGAATGCCCTGAGCTTCCTGCAATGTCCCCCAACCTTCCCAGTTCCGTAATTCTGAAGGAATGTCATCGGGGCACACAGGATTTCTGATTTAGGCAGTACTGGGATGTGCTTTTGAGGTCAGCTTCCTGATGGACATTGCTTTCTCTGTTCTGGTTCATACTGCAGTGGCTTTGGAACACATGAGCTTTGGGACACATATTTTTTTATATGAAATCCGGTTACAAATGGCCTAGACAAGGGCTAGTCCAGAGCATTATGGGGGAACCCAAACCCAAAAGTGACTAGTATGAATGTTAGATCCTCATAATTAACTGGCTCCCTTTGAGTCTTTTGCTTCTGATCCGCTGTACTTGTTAATATGAATGTAGCCACTACAAAGATTTTCCCCAAAATACAGAATCAGTAAAAGCATGCAGCAGGCTAGGAGTTTAACAATTAGCCTGTCTTGTCAGACTTGAAATCCTCATAGATGAACTAGCCATAACTTTCTAGGATTAAATGGGATGACTGTTTGACTGTGTTCATCATTCTTAGGTTTTTATTACTTGTCTATCATGTGTGCATTGTGTCTTTCTTGATTTTTGTGTTTAATATTTATTTTAAAACAAAATTTTAAAAGCTTGAATTAATAGTGTTTTGGTGATATTTATATTTGAATTACCCTACAAACAGTGATGCCTATTTATTGGATTTGAAGTCAGCAATGCTAAATGACAGCTTGGTTTTGACTTGCAATACATGGGATTCACATGCTTTATTTTTTGTTTTTAAGATCGTGTCTTTCACTCAAGTGACAACACTCAGCAGTTGTATGATGGTGTAGCTGTTCCAATTATACAGTCAGCTGTGCAAGGTTATAATGGTAAGCTTTTAAACTGTGTTTAAATCCTTTTTGTAATGTATTTCAGAAATAGTTGGTAAAACTTAACCGTCTTTCTAGGCACAATTTTTGCTTACGGACAGACTGCTTCAGGGAAGACTTACACAATGATGGGAAATGAAGATTCCGTGGGCATTATCCCTAAGGCAATTCAACATGTGTTCAAAATTATTTGTGAGGTGAGCAATTCTATTAAATTGAAGTCACTGAAAGGACTAAAAATATTTGTGATGGTTACATAAAAGTTAATTTTAGTATCAAGAGGCTTATGAAGGAAATTAATTTATATTGGACTATATGTTGCAGTTACTTTGCTAGCCTGGCAAAGATGAATGGTATAAACAAAAAGCTAATGGGACTCTATTAGTTGAAATAAAATCAGAACAAAACTGAGGAGAGTTGTTAACCTTGCAAATATATTAAACATTGATTACAAATATAAATAGGTACTCACTTGTTAATGTGGTAGATAAGGTAATGTGAAGCTTTGTGTTTATTCTGCTATTTTAAAAGTCAAAAAAATTAACAATAATAAAGACTTTTTTTTTAATGGAAAGAATATGATACTACATTTACTTATTTCAGGCTTACAAAAGAATTGCTAATTGCTCTGTGTTAATAAAAGTAAGGAAAAGGTGTAAGTTAAAACAGTGATTTCCAAAACATGATTTGCAGGGTGCTTGCTTCTGCCTTGAGGGTTTCAGGTAACTGTTACTAGTGAAGTGAAATGGTCACTGCTCCTTTAAGGAGGTGCAGGGTACCCTTAGAGGGTTTATAGAAGTAACTAAAGGTAAGAAGACTTTCCTTGAGTCCATTGTGCAGCCTTTCCTCACCCCAACATCCTCTACCAAGGAGACAGGAAGAAGCAGCAGCACCACAGTAAATCCAAGCAAGCAAAGAGAGAAGACAAGGTATGCAAGAGGGGAAAGAGCCTAAGGAGGAGAAAATTGTTTATGGAAATGGCATTTAAGTAGTCAGACTATTATCATGCTTCTGTAGGGCAGTTATCTTAATTTTACCACCTATATATACCTATATAGTGGTATACCATTAATGCAGCTGGAAAGAGGTGGGATAGAAGAAAAATGATTCTGTATTGGTAGATGCTACTGTACAGAGAAAATGAGGGGAAAGAAATCTGTGCAATATCTAAATCTTTATCTCCAATTTAAGAATACGTGCATTAAAAGATGTCCATCAGTTAGTCTGGCTTTTGTTTGGTTTTTTTTTTTTCCCTTTCAATGTTAGATTCCGGATAGAGAATTCCTGCTAAGAGTTTCTTACATGGAAATCTACAATGAAACCATTACTGATTTGCTTTGTGATAGTACGAAACAGAAGCCTCTGGGAATTCGTGAGGATGTTAATGTAAGTGGATGTTATGTAGTGTAATTATTGTACCTGCTTGGAGTAAAAGAAGTGGGGAAAAAATGTCTTCTGAAGCATCTAGTGGAAAACTTTTTTGGGACAAACTGTGTGATTGTATCTTCAGCATTAACAGAAGGACACTTGATGTAGTAGAATAACAACAATGACTTTGGGCTTGCCATTGCTAGTTCACCTTTATAAATCTTTATAAAAGTAGACTAAATCCTCAAGTTTTCCAGGATGGTATATTTTATTTAACTTTGACAGTAAAGACTCAAGTGTTGTTTAGCTAATGACACTTTACAAGCATCATGTTAAGCTCCACATATTACAATTTTCCAACAGATACAGAGTTACTTTAAAATCATATTCGTATTACCTGCCAAGTAGAAACACTTCTCTTTTACTGTGATCATAGAATAACCATGAGACTAGAACTGTTCAGTAACATGATCACTATAAAAAAGAAATCTATATTAACACCTTTCTTTATATTAAGTTTTGTAGCAAATAATTAAAATTGTTTGTTTGGTTTTTGGGGTGTTTTTTTCCTTTGGTTGCCTTAAATGATCATGGGTTTGGAACATAGGAAGAAGGAAAATTTACCAGTTGTATGACTATGTCCTTATAAGATTTACTGAGAAATATACTCCAGAATTCCCTCAGAAAATGTCAAGAAGGATATTTCACTCAGCATTTCTATTTTAGGAAACTTTCTAAATCTATTGTTTGATTCTTGTGCCCTTAGGCCACAGTTTTGATCAAGGTCTAAACTTTACCCATCACTTGTGTTTGGAGTAAGAAGACATTCACCTGTTGAATAAATAGTATAATAATTGCTGGTAATGTTAACTTTATGCATTGAAGTAGTTTTTGGAGTTCAGTAAAATTTATTACTGTGTTTATTCTATAGAGGAATATATATGTAGAAGATCTGATCGAAGAAGTGGTGGTTTCGCCAGAACAAGTTATGGAATGGATCAGAAAAGGAGAAAGTAAGTATTTAGACAATGTCAGCTGGTAGCTTAAAAGAGTGTTGGGTAATCGGGTATATTTGGATCCATGGGGTATCCCTTTGGATTTATATTCATAAATCAAAGTTTTTCAGAAAGCTTTAAAATTGTACTTTTTGTCTGTTTATCTCCAGTTTATCAGATTATAAGCAGAAGTATTCTAATAATGTTTTCTGACAGGAAATCGCCATTATGGAGAAACAAAAATGAATGAACACAGCAGCCGTTCTCACACTATCTTCAGAATGGTAAAAACTGTTTCACTACTGGGAGTGGTTTTATTGTTTTCAAAGTGACAAAACTTTATTGCACTTTATTGCATTTCTAGATCATTGAAAGCAGAGAACGAAGTGACCCTGCAAATGCAAACTGTGATGGAGCAGTCATGGTTTCCCATTTGGTAAATGTCTATTTAATACCTTCTTGGAGTACATCTTAAGTAGAAAATTCACTGTTACTGCCTGTTTGAGAGAGTAATAGTACTTCATAATGACTTACAAGAATTCTTTGTTGTTAATTCTGACAGATGTTTCTTAAGTATAGAGGGAGACTCCTGGAGCATTATCTAGAGATCTTCCCACCAAAGGGAATTCTACATGAGAATTATTCATGCTGAACTGGAGAGTGTTACACCTTTCCAGGAGCATAAGGGATTGTGTCAGAGTGCTCTTGTGTTTTGTTAAATGTACCTTCTCCTACGATTGTTTCTGACCAGCCCAGTGAAATAACTTGTAAAATGCGTAACCTTAAGACTTCCCTTGTCCTTAGCTTCAGTTGTTGTTAAAAGAACATATGGCCTACATCTGCAATGGCCAAAAGATTCAATTTGTTCAAAAGTAACCCCACTTAGCATCTCTTTGGTGGGTTACTGGTGTATGAAATACCATAAAACGGGGGTAACACAACTGGGAAATGTTATGGTTTCAGAAGCCTTCACTATAGCCTTGCCTTGATTCTCAGAAAATTATCTGAAAAAACTGCAGGAATGGAACCAATGTAAAACTTATTTGAGCCTGCTAAAATCTGATGAGCGCTCTTACTCAAATTTGGAAGTAGCATTAAGTTAAACACATGCATGGTGGAAAGAGCTTTCTGCTCTGGCTTCATGTGAAAAAGCTCTGGGGTCGGAATGTAAACACTGCTCATGCAGTATTTCAGCAAACTCATACCTACCTTTTGTGCTTACCATAACTTATGGTATCTACTCTTCCTACACCACCCCCCCTCTGCCCCATCTCATTTCCCACTGACTTTAGAGTAACCATGAGTAACAGGGGTGAGGGGAGAGGGATTTTGACTCTCTTGGTCTATTGCTGCTTGGTGGAGCTACTACAGGTTTTTTTTCTTCTGAAGCAAAACCCAACTAAACTGAAGGCTACTTGTTCAAGCAAGTCATTATGGATGCCATAATGTTCTAGTTGACTTTGAACCAGATTCAGAGTGAGGCTTGTCCTCTGGTAGTTAATTTCTTTTCCTTAGCTCCAGTAACAGGCAAGGAGAGACATACAACCAGCTCAGGACAGGATGCCAGATAATCTCACCTAGGCTCCTTCCCATGAAAGATTCCTACAGCTGGAATTAGTAGTTAATACATCTGTATTGAGAAACGGTGTTTATCTTTTTGTGACCGAGGGTGGCGGTTGTTGAGCTGTAAGTTTGAAACACTTTTCGGGGTGGTATAGTAGAGTTCATACAAACTTTCTCCAGGTCCTTATGTACCTTGAAAATATTGGTTGTGAGTAGTAGCTATGCATTAATTCCAGTAATGACAGACCCCTTGCTTCTTTTTTTTTTTTTTGAAGTTTAGTTTATGAAATTCTTAGCAGAGATTTAGAATTATGGGGATTTAAAGTAAATTACCTCAGAACTAATCTGTGAAATATTTGATGAATTTGCAGAACTTGGTAGATCTGGCAGGCAGTGAAAGAGCTAGTCAAACAGGATCTGATGGTGAGTGTTAAATGAGTCTCCTCTGCCAACCACTTCTGTTAATTAACCCTTATGAGAAACTACGATAGAAAGGAAATTATTTAATCTATTTACTGTGTTATTTATTGTTTATAAATAGGGCCTTTTCCCCTTGGTAGGGCAGGATCTACTCAGGAAAATACTGTAAATGCTTTGAAGTGCAAACAATTAAGTACTAATGTGCCTTTTCTAGAACTGCAGGCCCAGCAACAGTCCTGAACTGAACTAATAGAATGGAGATGACTCATTGAAGATGCACTTGTAGTAACAAAATCACTATAAGCTTTTTAGCTTCTTCACCTTGTGTGTAAAGGTGAAGAGTGAATAGATGGCTTACTCTTTAGTTAAGAGGAAGCTTGTCTGTTAACCATGACAGCATAAAGCTGCACACAAGTGCCTTGATCAAAAAAAGTGATCTGAGAGTGGCACAAGGAATATTCTCTCTTACAAAGAATGACTAACCTAAAACTTGTAACTAAGGCTGGTTTGTTATGTGGGCATTTGCAAAATTCAAACAGGAAGCAAAATTAAAGTTCTTATGACCCAGCTGCTTACTGTGTAAAGGTTCTTAATGTTTGTTTGTGATTACTATTTTATTTCAATGCACTTTGGCTATTATAAAGGATTGGATACTGCCTGCACAGTACCCAATGGTACTGGGTCACAGTGCATTGTGGCACTTGAGATTCGACTCTTAGACAATCCCTCTGAGCATAACAGCACAAAAGCTTGATAGGTTGAAAATGTATCTAAATATTGTTTTAAATTTAAAATAGTATTACTAATAATAAAATGTGTCATACCTAGGTGTTCGACTGAAAGAAGGCTGCAATATAAATCGGAGCTTGTTCATTCTGGGTCAAGTTATCAAAAAACTTTGTGATGACCCTTCTGGGTAAGCAACTGTTTGTATGTCTGTTATAAGATAAGGCACTGCTAAACTAAGAAATTAAAATCCTTTATTTATAATCTTATGTAGGTAACCATTGCAAATAACCTATTACCTCTAGAAAATATACTTACCGTGTTTTTTCTGTGCAAAAATCTGACTTTTTTTTTTGTTGCCTCTTTTTTATCAGCTTCATAAATTACCGTGACAGCAAGCTGACTCGAATTCTGCAGAACTCCCTTGGAGGAAATGCTAAAACGGTTATTATTTGTACAATTACTCCTGTTTCTTTTGATGAGACACTCAGTACTCTTCAGGTAAAGTTTCTCCCCTGTTCTCCAGTACTAGTCATTGTAGACAGGTTTGAGGGATGGAAAATGTAATCTGCTGGATCTTTGACTTGGATCTTCTGAAGAGCTTCTGGAAATTCAGAACTTGAAATATTCTTTTGTACACAGCATCTTTTCCCAGTCATCTTGTGCTAGGTTGTCTACCTAGAGCTCTTTGGAAGTTTGAACAAAGCTCCTTCTCTCACTCTGAAGCCAGGAGACAACCACTCTTATCTCATTTGCCTTTTCCAGACATAGTTAGAAAAGTCTTTGCTAGCACAAGATGTTAGACAGACACTACAGGAATTGAACTGTTAATGAACTGTATATATTCTTTAGGTAGGACTGTCTTCCTTTTTGGTGATCTTTTGAGCTTTTTATTAAACAAAAAATGACTTGAGATACTCTTACTTAAATGTTATGTTTCACATTTTAGGTATTAATATCAAGTAAGGAAAACTTACCTTTTCAAAGCTTAGAATACACTAAAAATAAGATAATTCAAATATTTGTGTCCTATTATATGCTGGTCTTTATTTAATAAACTCTCCCTTTAATTCTGTTGGGAAATATGGGACAGAATAAGTCTCTTTAGATATTTCTTGAACTATTGCCCATGAAAGAATGTTCTTCCAGTTTGCCAATACAGCCAAAGGAATGAAGAATACACCAAAAGTCAACGAAGTACTTGATGATGATGCCCTCCTGAAGAGATACCGCAAAGAAATTCTGGATTTGAAAAAGCAGCTGGAGGAAGTATGTCATAAATTGAAATTAATCTATTCTTAGTACTGATAGCTATTTGGAGACCACCTGTTTTAAACCAAAAGCAGTTAAATTTGGAGGGGTAGGTGAACTGTTTAAAGTGATATCTGACATTTTTATTGAGAGAACAGAATTTGAAAATGTGATGTATAGAACAACTAATGATAGTCAACATCTCTGTGTGAAAGCTAAGACAATGAGATCCACTAACAGAGTGGCTTTCTTTTGGTAGGTTAACATAATTAAGAAATAGAAATCTGTGATGCCTCATAGCACACTTTAACTGATCAAAAGAAACAATTCATATAGTTAATTAATCTAAGAAGTAATTGAATGTCTGTTAAAGATCCCAGCTTCATATTATTTCTTTCCTTACTGATGTCTAACTTCAGTTTGAGTTGCAGGAAGTTGCAGCTGCATGAATATCACTGACAAAACTTAGGTTATGTATGGTGGAAGTTGCATTTAGAAAATGAACAATAGTAACTTCTCACCAAACAATGTAGTCTCTGATGTTTTGCTTTCTCTAAAAATCTATGGAGCTGTGGAACAATCTTGCAAGTCTTGTTAGACCCCAGATGACAAAGCACAGGAAAATAACAATGCTGAACATACTGTTCTAGTGCATTAAATCAAAGTATGCACATTTTTTATTGCAAATTATAAACATCCTTAGAGAAAATTTTTAGAAAAAGAAATTATTTCTTATTTTTAATGATAATGAATTTGCAACATGAACTTGGGAGTATGTTTCCTATCTTCTGTGTAGCAGCTAGTGAGTTATATTTGAAAAAATGCTTTTTTTTTATACCTAGAAAAATCTGAGGCTATATTGTTTCTGGGAGTTTTGACCACTTTTAAATAATAAGTCTGCAGTCAAATTGTAGACTAAATTATCAGTTTCATTATTAACGATTAAAGATTCCTCTTCCAGACTTAAAGAGTATATGTGTGTAGTTGTTTTTAAATATCAGTAATTGTGTGTCTTCTGTAGGAGTAGTTTCTGCTCTTAAAATGTCAGTTTGACTAATATTCTCTTTATGGAAGGTGTCTTCAAAAACTCAGATTCATGCAATGGAAAAGGACCAGCTGGCCCAGCTCCTGGAAGAAAAAAATTCCCTTCAAAAAGTACAGGAAGACAGAATACGAAACTTAACTGAGATGCTGGTGACTTCTGCTTCCTTTGCCTCAAAACAGAATGTTAAAGTAAGCACCTGTTCCAGATCTTACTTGATAACTCTGAAATACTTTGCAGAAGGTAATACTAAATACATAGGTTTATATTGATAATGAAGAGCAAGTATGATGGGCAATTTTCACATATTTTTCATATTTTTAGAGGGCTAACTTTTAAATTAACTTCTGAGTATCAATTCAATGTTGCCTTGTGGTAAACAGAATGCAGGGACTTTTTTGCTTTCCAACTAATTTTGAGGAATTGCAAAATACTGTGTAGTTAACTGCTGATACAGGTAGATACAGAGATAGCCTGAGGCAACATTTACTCTCTACATAGTGATTTGGTTTTATCACTTTTTCTGTAAATACTTTTTTAAAGGCCAAGAGAAGAAGAAGAGTTACTTGGGCTCCTGGTAAAATAAACCAGGCAAACATGAGCTTTTTTGAAGGCTTTGAAAATGCAATGCCAACCGAAACAAAAAAAATGAAGTTATCTCTGCCAGCAGTACCAGATGTGGAGGATTGTAAGTAACTTTGGGGAAAAAATAAGGAAAGTCTGCAAAGCAGCTTTGAAATCAGAAGTAATCCCTTTTTAATAAATCTATGTTAAAAAGCAAACTAATTTGCCAACAATATGAAAGTTAAATTTAATTGGCACGGTATTCAGATGATTTCACAAACTCAGTTTTAAAAGCTGCCTGTAAGGAAGTCATATTTGTCTGCCAGGAAAGAATGCTGCCTGGAAGGAAAGTGGATTTAGCACAATAATATTGGTAGTTCTTGTGCAGAAAATAAGGTTCACTTTATTTAAAAAGTGGGAGCATAATTCTTATTCTCCAGGTGAAATAATGTGTAGCATGGCCATCAGGTCAAGGGAGGTGATACTGCCCCTCTCCCTACTGTGCTCTTCTGAGACCCCACGTGGGGTGCTGTGCCCAGCTGTGGGGTCTCCAGTTTAGGAAGGACATTGAGCTGTTGGAGCAAGTCCAGAGGACCACAGAGACAAGCACAGGGCTGGGACACCTCTCCTATCAGAAAAGGCTGAGAAAATGAGGATTTTTCATCCTGAAGAAGGAAAGGCTCTAGGGTGACTTAATTGCAGCCTTCCACAGCCTGAAAGGGGGCTACAGAAAAGCTGGAGAGAACATGTAGTGATAGCAGGGGGAATGGCTTTAAACTGAGACAGTAGTTTTGGATTAGATATTGAGAAGAAATTCTTCACTGTGAGGGTGGTGAGGCACTGGAACAGGTTACCCAGAGAAGCTCTGGCTGCCCCAAGTGTTCAAGGCCAGGTTGGATGGGTCTTTGAGCTACCTGGTCTAGTGGGAGGTGTCTCTGCCCCTGGCAGAGGGATTGGAACCAGATGGTCTTTGAAGTCCTTTCTAACACAGACCATTGTATGATTATATGAAATTCCTGATAAATAACTTTGCAAGCATTGCATTACATTTCCCAAAGGGAATAAGTTGATAGTACAAATTAAAAAACAAATTAACAAAACTCCAGGTGTTCTTGTACACATTGTTCAAAGAAATTCCTTCTACCACCCTGGATATTGAGCTTTTAATTTCTTAAAACCAAAGGTTAGAGTTGTGAGGTAAATGGCAGGGTCTACACAAACACTTCTGCCATGCAGCCTACCCCAACCCCCCAGTTTTCTGGAAAAGTGTTCTTTAACACAGACTATCCATTCAACCCATGTTCTCCCCCAGAAAGGAGGAGAAAAAAGGGAGAGGGCTGTGTGTAAAATTCCACAATCCTCAACAAGAGAAGGAAGTCATTACTCAAATATCAGTTGAGACAGAGAAATTCAAGGACTCATAAGAGGAGCAAACTGAAAATTAGAAAAGAAATTTTCTAAGAAAATTGAACTGAAGACAAGAGGACAGTTCAACAGTATTGTTGCTGAATTACATCTTGCATCCTTATTACCTATCGTTCAGTCAAACTTTTTTGCTTGTATGTGAATTGTTTGGGGCTTCTTTTTTCTCTGTATGGGGGTGGGGTGCTTTTTTCTTTATATCTTGCAGGTTACTGTTGAGTGGTTCTTTCCTTGACACTCAAACTTTTCCTAGTCTGCAGTTAAGTATATATTCTGGATTTGGTTTAGACTCCATTAAGCTGTGATAAGGTGATCAAGATAAGTATAGCGACTGGACTTCAGTGGTGTTCCCTTTCATAACAGTAAATCATGAGAGTCAGAAGTCCTCCTCACTGTGCTGTGCTTTTGCTGTTGAATGATTGTTTCCACTGGGGTAAAATTATTTTATGAGAAAATTCTTTATGCTTAGTTTAAAATCTACTGGTACTTTTGTTAATACATTTTTCTTTTCAGCTGCCTTAGAGAATTCTGAATATGACAGCCCTTGCCTGATGGTTCCTGATCAAATTTCAGAAGCAGAATGGATTGCTGGTCCCAACATGAATTGGGTAACATCATAATCTGTTTTGATTTTCTGATACTGTGCATATGCATAACATGGTTCTCAGTTAGATCAGCCTTACTTTTCTGTAGAACACCAGTATTCTGTGTCTGCAGAATTATTGAAACTGGTCAGAAAGTCTCTTGGACATCTCTGTGTAGCTGTGGTATGGTTCTATGCTTCTGTGGGTTTGTGCCAAATGATCCAGTAAACTTTGGTCTTTAAACAGGATTAGCTGTGAAAAGACAAGCAACAAGGAATATAATACTCAACTTGCCTGATCTTGTAGATCTGCTGACTGAGAATGTTTCTTTTTCTAGACTCAGAAAGACTTTGAAGAATCTGTGCAACTCTGTGAAGCATTAGCACTAGAAAAGGTAGATCTGTTCTGAATTTTCTAGAAAAAAGGTTGACATTGCAGCAACAGCTTCTAAAGTTTCTCGTGCTGCTTCTTCAGGATATCGCTGTAAATGAGGTCAACGTCCTGCAAGCTAACTTTAATAACCTAGTGCTGGAAAATGAACAGTTGAAATCAGAAATAAATAAAATGAAAGAGAAACTGAAGGAAAAAACAGAAATAGATGAATTTGAAGCACTGGAAAAACAAACACAAAAAGATCATGAGGTAAGGTGCATTGAAATAGAGAGATATGAATTCTCTATGCTCAAATGCTTTCTAGAGTTTATTCAGTATACGTAGTCTTGGATGTTGATTCACAAACAAATGGTGTTACAAGCTACATTTAGCAACAGAATGAATGAACCCAGGTTTTAAACTGGATTTACTTGGAGTGTAGAATTCAGACAAATTTTTGGAGAGTTATATATTGAAGCCTAGTTAAACATGTATTTGTGTGTGTATATATCTTTATGTCATTTGTATAAACATGTGATCTGAATTTCACTCTAGACGTCTGCAAAGCAGTTATTTTGCTGCTTAAATACATTTTAAAACTGTTTTGAAGTTAAAGTATGGTTGCTAAACAATATTTCCCATATTTCTTGTGTGAAACATCTTGTCTTACAACCAAAGATAGCTCTGACTTTTGGTAATCCATGGACTACATGAGTATTAACTTTTAACATATTATTTAACTTAGTATTAAAATTATTTTTAAATAATAGTAAGAATAGTAAGGTCTGGAAAATCAAAATATTGTGGTTTGTGCCAGGAAGTCACAAAAAAATGTAAACTTATCTACTGGATAACTTAGAATATAGGAAATGCTGACTTTCAATTCTCTTCGCCTCTTTATGTGGTTATTGAAGATGTTCCTTGTTTGTCCAAATGTTTATGCTCTGATTCTGTAGTCTAAAATACTTATTACTACTAATACTTATACTTGTATTAGGTTCTACCTGCCTAAAGGCTAGACTGTGAAATAAGTTATAGCAAAAAAAACCCCAAAACCAGTAACTTGAGATATTGAGACATGGATGTATTATTCCATTTCTTTCCTGATACCTTTGCTGGACATTACTTGTGCACATTAGTCTATGTAATAGCCTCTGATCATGACACTAATGTTGAAGTTTGTTACATCCTTTTACACTGTTATTTCAGGTTACAATTTAACAATATCACTGCTTATTTGCATTGTGTTCCTGTCATGATCCAATTATTAGGTTCTTAGAAATACCTCTGCCCGACTTAAGGTGCAAACGAGACCATATGCCAGTCAATAGTGTGGGTTTTATTTGATAGTAAATATGAGAGAGAGAGAGATAGAAAGAGAAGAGAAAGGAAAGAAAAGGGAAAAAGGCTGAGGGGACAGAGAAGTGACAGAGGCAGAATAAAAGAGTATCACCGCTCCGTGGGTCCCACTGGCATCCTGATGATTCTCTCCTGCCGGTCTTCTTGATGGTGAAGGTCCCCCGAAAGCACAGAGTGCCCTGGGTTAATATACCCTCAAGCCAGGGGGTGATGTCCAGGCATATCCCTGGAGTTTGCAGTTGTCTCTTGCAACAGACTTTGGATCTGTTGCATCACATGTGGTCCTGAGTGCAAGGCGTCCGGGGGGGCGCTTTGGGGAGTCTTTGATGGTCTCAGCTGCCTCTCACGTGAAAGTCTCGTGGATTTGGCCTATGGGGTTGAGTTTCACACAGCTGGGCCAGTTTGTATAGTTGAGGATGGATGTTCAGTACCTCTGGCCAGAGGTTATGCCACACGCCCAAAAATCTCCTCTCCCCCACCGCACTTGGTTGGGGGGGAAGTTTGTAAGCCTGGCTTCTGTGAGCTGTGTTCCCCCACACCCCAAACTCAGCCAGGCATGATTCTCTCAGCACAGCTGGTGGCTTTGGCTTTTTGGGGATGCATACCTTTTCCCCCAGCCTTGTTTGTTTCAGGTGATTGAACAAAAGAGTTTTCCCTTTATCTAATCAGCAGTTTGACTTTCAGTCCAAAGTCCCAGTCTTCAGGGAGGCATCTCTGGTTGTTGCCTTTTGTAATATCAATGTTTGAGGCATGAATTATTTTCAGTCTCTGACAGTTCCCTACAATGATTTATGGATCTTAGAGAAAATGGATCCATAAAATACTATCATTTAGCTTGTATTTAAGATTCTTTTTAGAAGACCCTTTGTATGCTAGACTGAATGTGCTATCTTCCTTAGCCACTGTTCAACAAATCCTAAGTTACAGTTTTCCCTGCAGTGTTTTTGTGTATCTAATAACAGATGCAATGTCTAAAGTAGATTTTATTACAAGAATTGCTTTTTGAATTGTTTTCAGATATCTGAAGACAGTCCATAAAATATAAGCATTTATTGATACCCATGTAGCAGATTAATTACAGTAATACTAAAAGGTTGCATACTTCACCAAATACATTAGATTAAATATACCAGTTTATACAGGTAAACTACATAGGAATATTCCCAGGAGAATGCTTCTTTTAAAGTTTTTCACTGATCTTAAATTTGCAGATTAAGTTTCCTTACCTTTGCTTGTGACTATACATAAATACTTGTAGATGAGTGCTTGTTGTAAAACTTTTTTAGCAAAGACCTAAAGAAAGATATTGAAAAAGCTCCTATCTGGTCTTCTACTTGTTACTTTTTTCAGAGAATGCCACTGAATGTGTTCATGGCTTATTCTACTTTCATTTTGGCACCTTCTCGTTCCTGTTAGTGACTAGATTAAATCATAAATACTTGCACCATGTCATAAAAAGCTGCTTAACATGACTAGAATCTGAGGCATCGTATCTGTACAATTTCTGCATTAATTGCTTTGATCACATTGCTCTTGCTTGACAAACTGTTGCAGATTAAATTGTACTTGAATTCTTTCTAATTACTGGGAAGCTAAAACAGAGCTTTGCATCTCATCTATCCATTTTGAAAGAATATGTAGCCTCTTGCTTTGTAGCTGTTTAAGTAGATGTGTGAGTATATACACTGTTTGCCCACTAATAAAAAAGAAAACACAAGATAGATCTGGCTTGTTTTCATGGTGTTGGCAACTAAAACTACTGGTGTGGGTGCTTTCTAACATCCTCAGCAATTTTGCTTTAATTTGCTCCACAGATTCAACTAATGCATGAAATTACCAGCTTAAAGAATCTAGTTTCAAATGCTGAAGCATACAATGAGGAACTTGAGGT
Source organism: Orthonyx spaldingii (assembly GCA_013397795.1). Lineage (NCBI taxonomy): Eukaryota > Metazoa > Chordata > Aves > Passeriformes > Orthonychidae > Orthonyx > Orthonyx spaldingii. Next base: position 27,304 of record VZTJ01000755.1, read on the forward strand.
GAGCCTCTCCATGAATTTACAGGTAGTAAGACTTGTATGAAATGTGCTTGGTTTATTTAACTTGAAATACTATATCTGCTGAGGACAAACTAGACATCACTGGGCTCTCTTTAGTCTTACCAGCTATGAGGAGGGTATGTCTAAAAACCATAAATACTTTCTATGTAGGTTTTGCTAAATTCTGACCTGAAAAACCAGACTGAGCACTAGAATCTTCTTTCCCCATTTTTTTCTCCAACTTTTAGGCAGAAATAAATTCTAAACTGGAACAGCTGAAAGAGAAAGAGAACAAAATAAAAGTATTACAGAATCGTGTGGAAGAATTACAAAAAACAGGAGTGGAAAAAAAGGAGACATCTTTTTCAGTGGTAAACTTGAGTTTTCTGCTAGGTTGAGAGATCATTTTGGTTTTCCTGAGTTGGAATAAATTTAGGTATAACCTTGGTATGATAAACATCTGCTTCCCTACAGATGTTAGGAAGTTTTGTTTTGCAAAGCTTAAAATGTTAATTGCTACATATCATACAGCAGTACTCTGGGGAAGTCAAGCTATGAGAAATGCAGCTCTTTATCCCATCTCTCAAACAACCTGTTACTCTTCCTCTTAAAGTAAACTTACCAAGTTTTCTAACCCTGCATTTACATTTTAACCACATTAAAATGAACACTTTTGATTTATTATGACTCTATAGTTTTTTACTTCGAGTATTGTCTTTTTCAGGGAGATTCTGATAAACTAATTGAGGAAATTCAGCAGCTGAATAAATCCCTCTTAGACAGTGAAGCCATAGCCTTGGATGCCAAAAAGGAATCTGCTTTTCTCAGAAGTGAAAATTTGGAGTTGAAGGAGAAGATGGCAAGTACCTGTTCAACTGTATTTATAGCTGTACCAAATGTTGTTAAGGGCCTATCTGCTTCCGGACTAGTGAAGAAGACAATCAGTGTGGTGGAGCACAAGTCATTAGCTTTCTCCAAATACTCTTAAGTAATATTTTTATTATGCAATTTGTGGAAAATAGGTCTTCAGGAAAGAGATAAAAAGAAAGTAAAGGCTTTTTTCCACAGGATTGGGTGGTTAATTTTAGATTTACCAGGAGAGAGAGAGCAAAGAAGCAGTCTTTAGGGCATTATTAGGACATAATATTTCAGACCTAATTTTACCAGAGAACAAAGGAGCATAAGAGATGTGAACTCAGAATGGGTATGGAGCTTATTTTGAGCTTTGAAAGACTAAAGACAAAATAGTAGCAGCAGTTATGGCCCTGACCTTTAAGATATGTGTTGTTAGAGGACTCTGACAGGAGTCCAGTTGTTAAACTGTGCCCTGTTCTGCCATATTTATCAAGGTCAAAACTGGTCAGAGTGACAACAGGAAATCTACCATATGCGTTATTTAAATGTCAAGCACGTAGACTTTTATTTTGTGTGACTTGCATGTTGTATTGTTTTCCTAAAGAATGAACTCTTAAATAACCACAACCAAATGCAAAAGGATGTTCAATTATATCAAAGCCAAATAGAAGCGGGAAAAACCAGTTACCGAAAAATGCAAGCTGACTTGCAGAGAGAGTTGCAATCTTTATTTCAAGAAAACACAAGATTAGCTTCACTGATGGAGGGTAAAGTTCCAAAAGGTACTGTTCCAGGTGGTGCCCTTTTCCTGCTCCCGCTCTCCTCCTTTTTCCCTATAATGGTGGGAGGATAGGCAAGGCTTTGGCTCTTGTCTTCCTCAATACTTGCAAACTCTATCAATATAAAAATACTGAAGTATCTGGTATTGCTGGCATGGTATAACTACTTGAGCACTTTCTTGAACTTTTTGGAAAACTGGAGCTTACAGAAGGTTTTATATTTTGCATAGTCAAGTTAATGAATGTTGTTGGAGAGAATCTAAAATAAACTGAATATCAGCCTAACAAGGGTTGACAGAATTCAGATCAGAAGCTTAGTCTTTTAATTGCTGGTCACAGTAAAATATACTTTTCTGGAATTATAATGATATAACATCCAGAATGCATTGTAAATTTTCTGCTTAATTTAAAACATGCTGTTTTTCTCTTGCATTCACTTATTAGTCTAAATTTAATTTTCTAGATTTGCTCTCTCATGTGGAGCTAGAAAAAAAGGCAGCTGACTTAAAAGGAGAACTAGAAAATGCTTTGAAAGAGAATGCTCTTCTACAAAAACAAGTAAATGAGCTATCAGAATTTCAATCTCTACCAGATACTGTTGAGATGCAGAAGAAAGAGGTAAAAAAAAAAAATCTAACTTTTTTTTGATTTTGTACTGCACTTCACTTGTAAGGTACTAATAAGGGCCTATTGGACAAGAAGTTTTAAAGCCAAAAGTTGTCATGAGTCAACCTGGGATTTTACAGTTAAGTTTGTTAAATTGTTGCTTCTGAGATATTTAATATTTGTACCTAGGAATAAGTTTATGTTTAGTTTAATATGTTTAGTCACTGCCTACTATAATTAATCATGATTTTCTAGTCCAACATTTGCATGTCTATTTCCCATGGTCACCATTGATAACTGAAAGTATAGTTATAATGGTGTTTGATCCTGGACACTATTCTAAAACTGATTTTTTTGTCCAATTGGGCAAAGAGAAAATGTCAAGATCTCTTAGAAATTCTGCTTGAGAAGTGAGAGATTTACCTTGTAAATTCTGGAAAACTTGTTAGGAAACTTTCTTATTTCCTAGCAGGTAAGGGCTTAGTAGACTAAGTATGCTGTAAGTGTTTTAAAGGGCGTGTTTGCAAACACTTCCTAGCTTTCTTTGTCCTAAGAATCCCTTGCTACACTGCTATGTGCAATGAAAATTATTCAGGGCAAGTAATCTACAAACTCATTAATGCTTTGCAAAAGGTTCCAAACTCTCCAGGGGTCTACTTCCACTAATCAACAAAACTTAATTAGATGTTAAAAACTTCGTCTCTGTATCATGAAGAAAGTATTGATACATGTAAATATTCAGTTTAGGAGTCCAGTCTTAGCTCAAACATAGGAAATAGGAAGTATTGAAGAACATCTAAAGAGTTGGAAGAGAGATTTCAAGACTTGGGAAGGGGCTTGACTGTCTTCCTTCTCTTTCAAGGATTCTTTGCTAGACAGTTCCCTCCCAACAAAGCAAAACCCAATGTATTGGGTATATGTTTGTCTGTACTTTATTTCTTATATCTGCCCATGTACCTGTTTTGTATTATATAGTTATGGCAAACACTAATTTAGGAAACACTATATATTAATATTGCTTTTCTGTTGGCAGATTCTTGAAAAATGTGAGGAATTATGCTTATTAAAATTGGAAAATGAAAAACTGCTTTCTGAAGTAGCTGATAATGAAATGAGACTTAAAGACATGACTGAAGAAATTGAAAAATCGAAAGATAATCTAGCAGATGCACAAATGAAATATGTGAAGTCTGATCAGAAATATATAACACTTAAACAGCTCCACGAAGAAATAGAACAAAAATACATAGCTGCATCAGAAGCCAATGAACAAATGAAGCTCCAAATAGAATGTCTATCTAAAGAAGCACAACAGTCTAAAACAATTTTGGATGAAGTGAAATTAGAGGTCAGTGTCACCTTGCTCCTTTTTGCATATGAGACTTGAGAAATTAATTCATAATGTTAAAAAAAGTTTATGGAGAAATACTCTTAAAGGTGTAAATGACAATATCATTGACTTTCTCTGGCATGAGTGGGTATTACTTATTCTATGCCAGGGGTATGTTGAAGGGTTATTCAGCTCAATGGTCTCTTTGTAGGCAAAGAAACATATGTTGTTCCAGGTTCTCCTTCTGTGCTTGACCTTTTAGTTCTTCTTTTCCCATTCTTAAGTAATATCTTGATATATATATCTATATAATTTTTTTTCTGTCAATGCTGCTCTCACCTACTCTATATAAAGTCACAGAAACAGTTTCCTCCTTGGGAACTGCAGACCCTTTAGAACACAAATCCATTCAAACCATAGAGAATAACCACAGAAATTGGCTGTTAGAAATAAAAAATAAATATTAAAAGACTGAAGAGTAAAAGGAAGCTAAAGATACATATTTTTGACAAAGCTTTGGGCACTGCTATGGCTGTCATATTCCAGCTATGGTTTAATAATTCTTAAGGTATGCTACAGTTTTGTGCATAGTGCTATGTTTTAGTAAGACTTTTGCTGCTAAGGAGCAATCACAGAAACATCCCATAAACAAATGCTTATTTATTGTGGGCAAGAGTATAAGCCGTGACTTAAAGAGAAATTATGAACTTGCTAGCTAGCATGTCTCATCCTTTCTAAGCTCATAAAAGTAGAGAACATGTACACATAATGGAGTTCTGCATTACAATGAAAGTGTCTGGCCTTTACTTTGCAAACTACAGCTCTCTAGCAAAATGAAAGAACTGGAAGAAAAAACAGCAGAGCAAAAACAACTTTTTGAGCTAAGAGAAAACCTTATTCAGACTCAGCAAAAGTTAAGTGAAATGGAGCAATTAAAAGAGGAAGAAAGAATTAGTGAATTGCGACTGAAGGCCAAGGATTCGGAGATCCAGGCAGTCTTGCAGCAGCTTACTGACTGTCGGGAAGAAATAAAAACTCTAACCCAGGAAAGAGATGACCTGAAACAAAAGGGGGAGTCTCTCCAAGCTGAGACAGAACAACTCAGAGAGGATATAAAGGACACTGTTTCAATGGTAGGAATTTTGCATTTTTAGAAATAGATCATACATGTTAGGAGGAAGACTTATAAACTATATTAAAATATTCAGAAGAACATAGAAAGGCTTACTAATATTACAAAATATTTGTAATTTCTTTGTGGATTTTCTCTCTTGTATTCTGAAGAACATCTTGGCACATGAAGATCTGAGAAACACACAAAATTCTCTGAAGGAATCCCAGAATACTGTCAAGAAGTTGGAAAAAAGTATTTCTGAAAAAGAGTCTCAGATTCTGAGTGTTGAAGAGGCACTAGGGAAAACCATTAAAGAACTCCAAATACGGGTAAAACTTTATGCAATAATTAAAATAAGTCCAGTTAATCTGCTTGTAGTTTCTTCTGTGTGTCCTTAAAAACTTTCTAGGCTCTTGGTAGCAAGTGGGTAAGAAAATAGTGCTGCCTAATCCAAGTCTTTACCAGCTGCTGTCTGTTTCTGTAGAGCTTCAAGCTGTAATATACAGTCTAATAAATCTGTTCTTAACAAGTGTGCCCCATGACTGTGGATTTGAGTGGTGGCATTGGATGGTAAGTGGAAGAGGAGATAAGGGTTACTGAAGGGTAAAAATGAGGCTAATGATTTGTAACAGTCCCAATGAAAAGTGTAACGTGATTGTCAGTGGCAACTCAGATCCCAACATACAGCAGAAGGCTGCTCCACTGGATTTTGTGCCTATTCAATAATTGGCATAGAAGTGTGCTGAGAATATTGTTTGGTGCTCCACTGGCACAGTTTTTCTGGCAGGAGAAGACCCATTACGTCAGATGGGATTTTTCTCAAAGGGTGTTAACTACCAGTAAGTCAATGGTGGTGCATTGAGAATTTGCATGCTTTGAAACAGATGCATAAAACATAAGCCAGTAGGCTGCCTTTTGACTTCTTCCTTTCAGACATTTTCCAGATAAAAATCTGGCCAATATTCCAGAAGATACGACCAAACAGAATTTAAAGCAAAACATGTGGCAAAGGCAAAAGAGTTCGTTTTGGAGCTTTTCTACTTTGGTTATGGTGGTTTGATGTTAAAAACACTGTAGGGGAGTGAATCAAACAAAACTTTGACGTTTACTTTTATTTTGAATTGAAGAAAATGCTGTCCTTGCATATTTCTTTTAATAGATCTCAGAAATGACAGAAGAAATGAAAATCATCACAGCAGAGAGAGATCAGCTTGCTGAGGAAAAATTAGAAAGTGCTCAGCTTCAGGTTCAAAAGGAACAAATCATTTTCCTTACACAGGAGAACCGCTCATTGCAGGAGAAGTTGGACAATTTACTTTTGGAAAAAGAAGAGTTTGGGGAAAGAACTTTGGTAATGATGCTAATGCTGTAATGGAAAGCTTGCTTATTTAATTTTTCATGCAAGTGAAATAATTGCAAAAGACACTGCAGAAAAGGATCATGGCATTTGACTGTAGCTCATTAAACTCCAAGTTTAATATGGTTAAATTGAGATACAGGCCACCCATATTGTTATATATGGGCATCTAGTAGTAGAATATGACTGTAAATAGAATATGAACTTGATACAGGATATGATCTGTACTGGTCTGCACAAGAATGTTCTATAATAAAATATCCAAAGCTGAATAAATTGCTTATCTGAAAAGAGTAATTCTGCTTTTTTTAAGTATATGTAGAACTGACTTTTGCCATGGCAGTGAAAGGGACATGGCAGCCAACACTTCCTGTAAGTGCATGTGCAGATTGCACCTCCGTGTGTGTGTTTTTAGAGCAGTGCCCCTGTTTGTTATATGTAATCGACCTGTCAAAGGTGTCAGATAAGTTTCTCCTAAACTTACTTCCTAAAGGTGTTGACATGTCTGTCTTATAAAATAGATTCCACTGAGTCAAGAACAATCTATGGAGCAAGTGTTATTTCTCCTGAGAGAAGAGCTGAGCCAGGCACAAAAGAAATTGCATGAATTGGAGGAAGCAAAGGCCAATGAATACCAAGGAGAATCTGAAAAAATGGAGAGAACAGAGGTTATTCCAAAACCACATGATTCCCGGGAAGTGAGCACCCAGACAGAAAGAGAAGATGATGATGGTTTTAAAATGCAACTGGAAAATCTCCGGAATGAGAGAGACCAGCTAAGAGAAACTATACAGGAGACAATTAGCAAGGTAATAAAAGTCCTCTTCCTGTAGGAGAATAGTTTTAGTAGATTTCTGCCTTAGGTTTTGGAAGTGGTGTTCAGGTGTTAATGTACTTTAATTGTGTCCAAAGAACTCAGAGATGCAGGAGGAGTTGAGATGTACTCGTGAATCTCTTGGACAACATCAGGAGACTATTGTGGAGCTGAAAGGCAGTATTTCAGAGAAAGAAAATCAACTCATGAAGGCACAAGAGGCATTGAAGGAAAAAAGTGATGAACTGCAGCAGAAGGTCAGAAGCAGTTTTGTCAAGAAAATGGAAAGTTCTGTTGGGTTTGGCAGCCTATGTCTTCTGCAAACTTCAGTTTGTAGGGCTCCAGTAAATGTAATACACAAAATTAATTTCAATTATTTCCCTTTTTGTTTTGCTCTGTACTGCTTCTCAGAAGAAGTCCTTGAAAACAGAAGCAGTGAAAAGATGATCAAATGCAGCTTGATGGGCAAGCTACGACCAGTATTTATAACTAATTATGTCTTGGTGCTGAATGACTGAATGTTAGTTGGAATCAACAATGCATTTTGACCTCTGTGCATTTTCCCAGTCTTACATTTTTTGCATTTTAACAATGTGAATTAGCTATGTAATTCTGATGATCCTTGAGCAACTTTAAGGCAGTTTAGCTCAGTCTTTAAATTGTTACACTATTATAAATTTGTTCTCTACTTATTATTTTCATGTCTTAAGCCAGTGTGGATTTTAGGCTTCATTTTTAAGACTTGGTAATGTCTCATGTCTACTGTGGATACAGAAATTGAGGCATTTTTATAGATTTAGAATGCCTTGCATGTTTTTCTACATTTACTTTTGCCTACCACTGACATTTGATTGGCTTTTAAGCAGAATTGTTTGGTTTTTTCTTTTACTTACTCTACCAGGAAAGTATTGGGGATGTCTTCCTTAAAACAATCCGTTTATAACAACCCATATGTACAGATTGTGCTTCTGAATCATGGTCCAATAACACTCTTAAATCAGAGCCTGATTGCTGGGACAAGAAAATTTAGGAACTTAGAATGTTGGTGGTTATTTTTTCTCCAAAGCATCAAATTATTTTTGCCCATGCAAGAGGTGGTTACAAATATCAACACTGGTTTTGATGTGTTCTTTGCAGCTCACTGAAGTAACTGAAAACCTGACCCATGTCTCAGCTGAATATGGCAAACTGCTGGCAGAAAAGGAACGAACTGAAAGAGCAATGAATGAGCAAGTGTGTCAGCAGCTTGAGAGAATCGCTTTACTTAACAAGGAGAAAGACAAGCTACAGCAAATGGTAGAGACTTCTAAGGAAAGGGAAGAACATTTCTTAAAGGTTCAGAGGCAGTCAGAGATTTTGAAGGACAGCCTAACCAGCAAGGTGAGCTTTGGTGTTTAGTCACTATTAATTCTCAGCTTATCATTTTTATGGTTGGTAAACAAACATGAATATGAGCAAAGAATTTTGTCTAAATTAATTTATTGATGTTTAGTAATAGCATCCTCGACTTGTCTTTGCTTTGTAACCCATTGGATTGGTCCATCTTTGCAATGAATGTGAATTTATCAGATGAGTGCAGGTTTCATGTAATAATCAGTAATTGTACATGTGTTCTGACCTTAAAAGGCATTGTATAGACAGCATGAATTTAAGTGGGTTTTGAATCTTTGGTGGTTTGCACATTTTCTGAATAACAGACGATGTTTGAAAGTCTTGCACTTAGTTCTTGCCGACTTGCTCTTTTTACAGTCTTTACTTTTGAGCTTTGCACCTGTCAAATTCTTCCTTTGTAGATCAAAGAGTATAATTGAGGATTGCTTCAGTTTAGCAAACATTACTCTTCAAGAGAGAAAATATAAAGATATTCGTCTTTATATATCATATTTCCTCTTTATATGCATCTTTATATGTCCATTTTTATGCTCATCTTCTATTTATTTTAATTTTCTTATCATATAGACATAGGTTGACTGCCTTTTTTTCCTTTGGTTCCTCTTGCTTTACAGAAGACCAAAGTTGGCTGAAGTGGACTTTTTTGGGTGTCATGATATTCCCCTTCCTTGTAAATTCTTTTTCTGAGTTACTAGAACATCAAAACTATTTTTACACTTTTCTTACTGCTAGTGTGAATTTTAGTAATTAAAAATTGTGTTCTCTGTAGTTGTCACAACTGATTTGAGTACTTCATAGGGTGTAAAAAGACCATGACTACCAAATTGTGATTTGTGTTTTTCTTCGCTATTCATTGTAGATTCAACAGTTAACTGAGACATTAAATAGTGTATCATGTGAGAAGGACCAGTTATTAGCTGAAAGAACTAGTCACTCTTTCCAACTTAAAGAACACATCTCATTGGTTAATCAAGAAAAGGATGAGCTACAAAAACTTCTTCAGGATGTCAGGTCTGAACGGGACCAGCTCAAGACAGAATTGCAAAGAAATTCTGAGATGGTGAGTGTTGCAATTTGCATACCTGAGTTACTCGTAACTTCTTGTTTTGTATGGTACTTAAATATGTGTGCTTTTATTTTAGTGTGTTGAGACAAATGCAAAATTGGAACATGCTTTAGAACAACTGAAGCAGAGAGACCTGAATAATATGTCCATTCAGGTAAACCCAGTGGATATTGCAGAGCATGTGGCTGATGATAACTTGAAAGAAAAAACTTTGAAAATTAAGGTAGGCTTATTTTTCTGCTTGTTCTAAGGGTGCATGTTGGAACTTAATGACACTTGTCATGGAACATAAGCCTTTTGCGCCTTATGTATAGAATGGTTTGCATATCTTGCTAAGATGCTGCATACCATGGGATCAGTTGATTTGCTGTTGCTGTTCAGTGATTGCTCATCTTGTGTCAACTGAGAAGTTCAATTTAATGTTCACAGAACATCTTACTTGTTTTCATTACTGTCCAGCCACCCCAATGAAAATAACTAGTCATGTAGAATCATAGAATCATTTAGGTTGGAAAAGACCTCTCAAATTATAGATTTCAACCCTTAAACCAGCACTGCCGTGATCACTGCTAAACCATGTCCCTAAGTGCCAGATGTACACATCTTTTAAGTAGTTCCAAGGATGGTGATTCCACTACTTCCCTGGGCAGCCTGTTCCAATACTTGACAGCCCTTTTCATTGAGAGATTTTTCCTAATAACCAATCTAAACCTCCCCCAAGTGCACTTGTTACTGGAGAGAAGAGGCCAACCCCCACTTGACTCCACCCTCCTTTCAGGTGGTTGTAGAGAGTGATATGCTCTCCTCACACTCTCCTTTTTTCCAGGCTAAACAACCCCAGTTCCCTCAGCCACTAGTCACAGGACTTGTGCTCCAGACCCTTCCCTAGCTCCGTTGCCCTTCTCTGGACATGCTCCAGCACCTCACTATCCTTCTTCTAGTAAGGGACCCAGAACTGAACTCAGGATTTGACGTGTGGCTTTGCTAGTGCCATTCGCTTCCCTAGTCCTGCTGGCCACACTATTCCCTCAGCTGTGGCACTGCATGGGGAGGTTGTGACCTGGCAGTTCGCCTTGCTGAACCTCAAATAGAAGCACTTTGCCACTTTGGTTTTTTAGAATCCCCCCAAATCCTTCTTTTCATTATTCCCCATCAAATAATAAATTGGTGTCAAATACATTAATTTCATTAAAGCACTTCTGCCCTCAAAACAGGAATTCTTCAGACTGTTTGTTAGTTAACTATCCTGAGTATACATTCACACAGATATGAGAAGTGCTAATAACCTACTGAAAGCCAAAATAAACCAGGACTTATGAACGTGTATGGCACACTTTAAATTGCAGTATCATTGTACTGCAGTCTATATGTGCAGCAGATTTAGATATCATTCTATATGGGGTAAAGAAGCCCAGTGTGCTTCAGTTAACACCTAAGTGGTAAAGAACCAAATTGGAAAAATCAGCCATGTGTAGCTTTCTCCATTCTTTCTGTATTCTATCCTACATCAGCAGCAGGGAGATCAGAATGAGGGAAGTTAGCATCAACTGATCCCTTTTAAGGGCACTCTCCCCTTCTGACTTCTGTAATAGGTAGGATCTTGTCTGCCTTTTCCTGATGTTTCGATGTTTTTACTGTGGGGTGAAGAGTTAAAAAAAAAAAGGTGAATCTTGGTTCTTTCAACTAAGAACCAAAAATGCAGGGAGTATGCCAAGGGAGTTTTATACTTATTTTAAAATGTATAACACAGACTTGATTAAACATGATACTGGAGTTGCAGTTTTCTGGGTCTTCAACCCTGCAGCACTACTGAGCCTGCTCACTGCTTGTTAACACCTTCCTTTTCATGGCGGAGTGCTAGGAACAACTTCATGAGCCCTTTCCTTCAAGAAAGGAGAAGTAGATAAACTTGGGAGTCCATACTGAGGAAAGGCCAGCTGGCAAACTTGTAAGCAGGCAACAATTTTTTTTCATGCCTGATATACAAATCTTGGTGTGGCCAGGCAATCTAAACCACGAAGACAATTTGAGCTTGTGAAATGATTTCCTGGAAAACTAAGAAATTATCTGCTTTTGTGCCTAGCTTAATGTTTTTGTCATATCCCTGTGGCAAGTCAAAACTGAAGTCTTAATCGTAACTTTCCTGTTGTAAAACCAATACATAATTGCAGGGTTTAGTCCTGGAGTTGGGTCATCTATTTTATGTTTCTGTTTATAGCTAATCACACTTTTCCTTATTGTGAACGAATTAATTTGTTTCATTTGCATTTAGGAGCTTCTTGAGAAATTCCCAAATATGGGGAAGAGATATGAATGTCTCTCCACAGTGTCTCTTAAGCTGAAGAGTGAACTGAATAGTCAGAAAGCACTGATAGCTGTGATACTGCCTCAGCTTACATTGGAGCAGAGTAAACAAGTCAAAACACTTCAAACTAAAAATGAGGAAATGAACGTTCGTCTCCAGAAGTTATTGACCAAACTGAAGGTACCAACTTCAAATGCTGAATACGTGGATGCTTCGTATTGCTTGGATTTGGGTTTGGGGTTTTTTTTAAAAAGGTCTCAATGGTAACAGCTAGGATTTTATATACGCTAGCTTTGGGTTTTGAGAATCCATACATTGGAGAAAATACGTCGATAGTAATTGCTTTACAATCTTAGAAAACTGGAACTACTTAGTTATGTAAATCAAACTTAGTTTTTAACTGTAGTTCAGCTGCTTTGCACAGTATTATTTCTTTAATATTATTCCATTTTAATTGGGAAATGAAATTTTATTTCTGTACTCTATAAATCAAATTATAGATGAGTAAGTATGTATTTCTTTGTGGGGGAAAGAGATATGCAAGATGGCTTGGAGATGCATGCTTACTCTGCAAAATTACCTAAGTAGTTTGATTTTACAGCCTTGCAGATCTTCCCCAATTTGGAATCAGGTTCTCCATTGGACTAAAATTATCAGCAAAAAGGTTAAGGGTAGTTGAGAGAGAATTCCCATTATTGTGTAGTAGAAGTACAGTAAATGATAAAAAGTTTTTTCTTTTTCTTTATTTACCATGAAATATTAAGGGATGGGGGTTTTTTTGGTTGGAGCAGTGAGGGCAAACATGCACAGACCTGAAGAGAGGGGGTGAGGTTGCTGAGAGTCAGTCATGTCTATAAATATCCATTACCTTAGAAGTTAAACTAATATTCCAGAGAGCCTCATTTCATAACTTAATACAGTGATTTTGGGTTTAATTTTTTTCACAGATGTCTTTTAACTTTCATGGTTAAAGATGTTTAAGATTCAACTAGCAATCTCTGCTAGAATAATATTTTAAATCAACATGGTGATATTATTCTCGTAGACCTTCTGCACCTTTCACAATTCTAAGAGAAAATAAATATAACAAAGAATACTTTTCTTTTCAGAGTCAACGTTTGTGGAAGGCTGTCTAGAGCCTTTTAGACTTTTTGGAGTCTACAAAATATAGAGTACTGGAAAAGTGCTGTCTCAGCTAAAAGGCTTATATGCCATTGCTATAATGCGCATGTGAACCCAATTTTCTTAGTCATGTGTTAGTTATCCTGGACATTTACAGGCTCAGAGAGTAAATAGGTTGAATTATAAAATATGGAATTTTAGCAGGATGCAGGGTACCATTTTAAAGCATGTTCACTGATGCATCCTGTGCTTCCGCAACAGCTTCTGTTCAGTTCTGTTTGCACAAAGAAAAGAGAATATCATGCTACTCTTCACAAGTATGAAATGAAATTCCTTGAGGAAAAGAGAAAACAAGATCACCTCCAATCCCAGATGCAATGTTTCAGGAAGATATATTTGAAGCAGAATGAAGTATCATCTCAAGAGATAAACAGCAGTGAAGGGCTGCAGAGTTTCCACTTGGATGCAGAGGTAATGTTTGGAAAAAGGAAAAAAAAAAGACATAAAGACTCATGTTTCAAGGCATGGGGTCATGTGGTGGTGGTAATCTAATGGCATTGGATTGCTCTGTTAAAATTTCACTTAAGGGGAATGAAGGAATAGAGTTAGTATTTTTTTATGCTATTAGTTCTATAATATGACGATTTTGCTTTGTAAATCCTCTGAAAATAAAATTAATAGATTAGAAAATAATGGGAATGTTATTTACTTATTCGCCCTATAAAATACATACTATCCAATACCACGATGACTTGTTCTAAAACAATGGACTAAATTTTTGCTAATAAGCACTTTTTTTCCCCCTTCCCACTTGCCCCAGGAATGTAGATTGTCTTCTCGCTTTCCCAATAGGGTGTAATTTTAAGTATAGCTAAACTCCTTTTATATGATAACGAGATGCTAAAATAGACTTCCTGCTATATTGATAGCTGAGAGGACAAAAGGTATGTTTAGACATCTGATAATCAAACCAGTATCTAAATTTTAATTCCCTTTTTTTTTTAAGAGTATTCTCAAAGATGTATCAGAAATGGAATGTGAACTTCTCTGCATAGAAGCAGAGTTACAGCAGGAAGAAAGTGCTAGAAAAGAAACAATACAGTTCTGGGAAGCTTGTTCAGGAACTCACTGGGATGCAGACAAACTGAAAGAAGAACTAAAGAAAGATAATGAAAGGCTTTTACAAGTCTTTAAATTCTGGACTCCTAAAGTAAAGGTAAAATTAAATTTTGTAGATGCAGGAATGTATTTTGTGTAAGCACTCTGCAAATGCCTATGATTGAAAACAAAACAAAAAAGGCTCTTAAATGATCATTCATTTATTATCAGCACTTACTCATACTTTAACTGTAAGACGTAGGAATACTTAAAAGATCTTTAAAGATTCCTCAAGCATCCAAATATAGAAACATGCTCTCTAAAAAACTTTCTAGGTAATAAATGGGAGGGCATGTAGAATTGTTTATTTGGGGTTTTATTAGTCGGAGTTCTGGAAAATGTAGCTTTTCTTGCCAAACTTTATCAAAAACTACTTTAGCCATTTTTAAAACTCAGTTGAAATTTATATTCATGCTCCTTTCTTTCTTCTGCTTACTTCTTGCCTCTTTTGGAAAACTGGACAGCATTTCTCAGGGTTTAGTGCATCATGAACAGGATTTCACAGGATTTCATCTTTCTGATTAAATCTTAAATTTAGCTTATTTTAAAAAGTTTCGTCTGTAGAGTCAATAGCCAGTCTTGACTTCTTTGGGATTTTGCAGTGTTGGCAAGGTTTTTGGAAGAATTTCCTGATCTTAATACTATGTGGATCAAAGCTCTTAACAAACAAAAATCTAGTAAACATTGTCATTTCGTGACAATTGTGAAGTTTTTATTTATCTGACGTGTTAAACATGTGGAGTTCTAGAATAGTCCAATGTGTAGATTTAATTTCCTTTAGTCAGTGAATACATTCTAGTAAAAAAATCTGTGAATAATTTTTCTGTTACCGACATTCAAGAAGTCTTTCCAATATAGTTCGTTTCTCTAATATTAGTGTTTGAGTTAATGCAGAAATACTGATAAACTTGCAATACACTATCATCTTCTCTTGTGCCCCTTCCTGCCTCCCTCTCTTTTGGAAATGTAACCATTTTTTAAGCGTTAATGATACCATTTCTGATAGCAAGCATTTTCAAATGGGGCACTGAAACACCAATGTGAAAATAATACAGGCTAAGATACTTCCTGTTTCTTCACTTGCCTTATTTCTAGCATATTAAAAAATTATTTAAAATTATTCTGTGTGATACTACTGATTTTCCAGGTACTCCTTGAACTTTCTTCAGAGCTGGATGCCAGAACTGCTGATTATAGTAAAAATGCTGATGTTGAATTAAAACAGAGAAAAGAGAAAAATGAAGAGTTGCTTCAGGATCTAAACACTCTAAAAGAACATCTGGCTCCTGGTGGCTCTGCCAGTCTGGCATTAGAAGAAGAAAATTATAGGCTTCATAATAAATTAAAGGTTGCAGAACAAGATAAAAAGGTACCAATACTTGTTTCTAAGGAAAACTTCTTTGATGTTTGCTTTCTAAGTGAGACTACTCCAAACTGAAAATAAGGATTGATGGCAATTGTAAATCTATGCCACCACAATACAAACAGTACACTTTATTTTAGTAGCTCTTTAATTTCCAAAGTGGAAGTTTGAGCTCTTGCCTGTAATGTGATTATTTTAATTGCCTGATTTCTGTACACAAATTGATGTTCAGTTTAGAAACTGGTATGAAATGTTTTCATTTGCTTTTGAAGTATTAACTTTAATAGGGTGATACTCTTGATGCTTCCTGTAAATATATGGTACTTACTATGTCAAACATGAAGCTGGAGAAGAATTCTCTGTATAATCGCAGAAATTGAGGGCTCATTTTCTCTCTCCTATTTTTTATCTCGCAGCTACCCTTCTCCAAAGCACTTTTTGTGTTCTTAGACTTGAGTGTTCTAGACTATTAAAAGGTGACACCAAACAGTGACCTGGACATGAAGAATTGCCATACAGTCTGTAGTGTTGGATTTTTTGGTGTGGTTTGGGTTTTTGCTTGTTTTTGCTAAGAATATGACTGTGCGCCGTTACTATCTTTTGACATAACTGCTCATAACTGATTGATTGATATATCTCAATAGGTCATGGAAGTAAAAATTCAGAAGTTAGAAAATGTAATAAATGAAGTAGGAGAAAGTGTCAAAGAGAAAGATGACAGGATAAACAAGTTACAAGCACAGGTAAGAATACAAACAGAGACAAGTGAGCTCACCCAACTGCAAGCCAAACTGAATGAGATGGATGATTGCCTCAGGACTGCCTTAACAGAGAATCAGAGTCTTCAGGTATGAGCAAAATACACTCTTTCTGCTCTGATGAAAGACACAAAGCATGCTTGACAACAGTTGTAGGTGAAATGTTGCTCTCTATAGTCAATGTATTTGTTCTGTATGGCATTCCTACTGTAAAACACTTCACTTGCCTGTTTAGCAGGCAGTTTCACATTCTACCAGTGCAACCTTCAGTGGCAACATTTAGAACCCATATTACAATACTAGAAGCTAAATGTGTCACTTGTATGTGATGCATTTGTGAAACATTTAAAACATTTTAAAACTTTTAAACCGAAGCATGAACTGTTTATTCAATGTGATATATTTGCATGCTACTTTAAAATTACCAGATTCATATCTGCACAGAAGTCAGCAAAACTTGCTAAAATATAATTGCATGTAATACACCAGAGTAGGATACCAACTGCTACTATCCTGCTAGTTGTTAATGTGGGCCACCTTAGTGAAAACTAACTTCCTCCTCCTGGTCTTGTCCTGCAAAATCTAGCAGATCATAGTAAAGATACAAGGTAAACAACCCTTAATTTTGTTGCTAAGTCACAAGCTCTTGTTTGTACTAAATATTTTATTTTCAGGCAAAATTAGATAAAGGTGCTGAGTTGTACAAAGAAGAAATTGACCATCTCAAAACACAATTGGTAAAATGTGATCTGGAAAGAATGAAACAATGCAACTCCTTTGAAGTGAAGTAAGTTCAAATTTTATCTTCTTACAGTTCTCAACAACTTTATTCTTAGCTTCTACTTCCCTCTTTATTTTTTCCAAATAATAACAAGTAAGCATTCAGCTTGAGGTGTTTTAAGTTTTTACTGTAGTCAGAGAAAGTAAAATCTTATATGCACCTTGGATTGCTTACAAATACTCCTTCCCTATACATCCACCAAAATTTCTCAACTAACCATGTTCACCCATAAATGAAATAACTGTTCTGACAAATGAAGGCAAGGGGAAAATAGTAATTGAAAGCACTCACTACTTCACTAGAGAGATAGGATGCACCAAAAATAATTAGTCCAACTTTTGGGTCCACTTTACCTAAAATCTGTGTGCACTTTACCTAAAATCTAACTGACAACCAGGTTTATGTAGTTTTTCTTGTATTACTTGGGTATGTCTTGTATTTGATAGCTCATTGGAATTCAACTGACACTG
This sequence comes from Orthonyx spaldingii, assembly GCA_013397795.1. NCBI lineage: Eukaryota > Metazoa > Chordata > Aves > Passeriformes > Orthonychidae > Orthonyx > Orthonyx spaldingii. The sequence goes on from VZTJ01000755.1 coordinate 44,571, forward strand.
TAATAACTATTAAACTGAGGTTTGCTGATTTTTTTTTTTTCCTCCCCTCCTGCCTCATATAGACTTGCTAATTATAAAGCCCTTGCAGAACACCAGGAACAACAGTTAACAAAGCTAAAAGAAGAACTGAGAAGAGCACACCAAGAGCAAGATGTTACTGGTAAATTAAAGATAAATAGCAGGGACTCCTTCATGTTAAACATTGAATTTTGAGGTTATATGGTTAAAGACCAGATCAAGATGCAGGCCTTGTACCTCAAAGGAGAATTGGGTGCATTGGAAGATGAGATGGAAAGTAGACTACATTAGCTGCACATAAACTTCATTACAATCACGGCAGTTCTTGTGTTTTGTTCCAACCATGTTTGCACTTGTGGAGGGATAAGCTGCAGTGGTGGTAGCTCATGTTGCCAATTTTCCTTGACATATGAATACCTAGTTCTAATCAAAGCTATGACATACCTGAAACAATAACTATTTTACCTCTAAATGGCCCAGTGAAAAGTCTTTCATGTTTCTTGGTATCTCCCTGGCAGTGTGAATACTGGGAGGTGTGTTTTGTGTAGAAAAAAGAATAACTGTTGTAATGGCACTTGTAATCCAGTGAAGTTCCATATATAACACCACAAGAAGGAATAGGCTGAAAAATGTAATGGCTTGGTTTTAAGCACTCTCCAAATAATGCATACACATATGTACAAATCTGTTTTCTAGTGCTGAAAGAAGTGGATCCTCAGCAATACCAAATACCCCTTACTTGTGGTGGTGGCAGTGGTATTGTGCAGAGCACACAAATACTTGTTCTAAAATCTGAACACGCTAAGCTACAGAAAGAGAACTTGCATCTGAAGAAAAAAAATGACCTTCTACTAAGGTAAGTGGAAAACTGACTAGCAATATGTCAAATCATGTGTTGTATTTAACTATGTACATCATTAGAGTTTCTGGGAGCCCTATAGAAGTAACTGTAGAAATCTATTAATTTTAGATTTCACATCATAAACTTTTATTTAAAGCAGTGTTTTGTGGCTTATGAAGTTGTAAAGGCATTTGAACTTTAAATTGCTTACTTTCCTAAGAATTTTTTAAATGCTGAAAGATACACTTGAATTGTATGTTGGAAGGACTTTCTGCTTAAAGAAAAATCCTCTGAAACCAAGAGACACACTTATTGCATTGACATGTCTGTCATATGTCATCTGAAAATATAGGAACTGTCTGTTCTTCAGGAATTTTTCCTTAAAGTAACTGCTTTAAACTTTCCTTACTTGAATGCTGGGGGTTTTTTCTTTGCAGTGATGAACTTCAACTGAAAGAGGAACTTAGGAAATGGAAAGAGAGAGCACTAAAATGGAGAGAACGATCCTCAAGAGAAATCACTCGAGAGACAATACCAAAGTCTCCTAAGAAGACAGTGTCATATTTCTTTAAAGAGCAAATGCCCTCGTCCTCCAAGGAAACTGTTTCTCAGGAAATAGTGACTCAGGACCTATCAAAGCCTCTGCCTCTGACTTGTCCAACAAATTTCTTCAATAATTCCAACTTGGGTGTGCTAACAGGTACGTAACAGTGGTAGTGTCCTATAAAGATTTGAAGATGCAAAATGTAAGGGATGGCCTGAGTTGAGGGTAAATGCTCTACTTACATATTCAGACCTGAAACTTGCATTATAACAGTTTTCCTGAATGGTGTGTCATCTCACTGTTGAAAAGCTGACTATCTGAGCTGTGAAGCTTCTGTATGCTCTACAGAATCGAAATACCAAAATGAATCCTTCACCCCCTGAAGAATATACAAACTTTTTTTTCCTTTTCTGAGTGGAAGTGTTGACGAGTGACTTTTAAAAGTGAATCAGAAAAATATTATTAGATAGCTGGTGCTCTAAAATGTTTTGCTTTTTAACTTGGTTAATGTAAAGACTTACACTAAGCACAGACTTCTGGGAAGACTATATAAGGTTAACTTCTAGTTAACTTTTTCCTGAAGTTTTTCAAGATGGTAGACTTTAGTCTTTGATGTTGCATATGCTACTCTGCCTGGCTCCAGGTGCAATAATAGCTGTTTTGATGATAACTTCTGTTCCTCCACCCCTCTTCAGATTTCTTCTATCTGGCCTGCTGACTTTTAGTGATCTACTGCCCTCATGCTTCTCACAGCTTTCAGAAGGCCCCAGCAGACATGTCGAAGAGTTAGACAGTTTTTGAGGTATTAATAGCAGTCCTCCAGAAAGAACCTGACTCATTGCTGTTTTTGTGATGGCCGACTTGGTAATAGCACGGCTTGCCTCACAACACAAAGCTCCTAAGAGGGAAGCTTTCATAGCTGACATACAAAACACTAGTCAAGATTAAATCACTGTATTTCTGCAGCTTGTCCAACTGAGAGAGGCTTTAATGTTCTTGTCTTCTGTACAGATACACAACCTGTGGGCACAGAGTGCACAGAAGAACATCTTAAGCACTTGTTTGGGACTTCAGACAAAGACAAAGCCCCTGATTGTAGCACCCAGTAAAGATGCTCTGTTGTAAGTTGCCCTTGCAGTGGCTACAGCCAGGATCTGCATCTACAAAGGAAAATTGCTTCAGGTTAAAAGCCATCAGCCTCTACCATCTTTGCTGTCTTGGAGCTGCTACTTCCCACAACTGGGAAAGCTGGAATATGAGGACAAAAATGGAAAACCAGACATGTTGCCCCACGACCTGTTCATCTGCTGATGTTCTATTTCCATGTTTTGATGTGGATTTTTTTGATGGCAAGGAGAAGCTAATGTGTTGAAGAAAAAAATGGAAAAAGGAATGGATCACAAACTAATCTACTGTGAAACTTCTGTCTCACACTTTTCATTCTGTCATTCCTAAAACAGCCCTTTTCTGAGGGGATATTTGTATCTTCAGAGTGCTGTTGACTTGGAAAGAAATACTCTTTTTGTTTCTTTGCATGGGATTTTTATACCACGCCTTCTTTAAGCCAATAAAAACTGCATTTTCACCACAATCTTGACCTCTTTGGACACTGCAACCGAAGTTACTGATCTTCTGTTTGTAGAGCACACAATCAAGGGTTCCTCTTAAACTCCTTAAAAGTTTCTGCAGCTCAGCCAGTTATGGTACTGTGAGTAACTTGGAATTTTGCATCATTTTTCAATATACCTGTCTAAAGTTGTGTATTGGAGTTTTTTTAATGGTAAGCAACAGACTTAACACTCTCCTGCTTCTCTAGTGAATGGAAAACAAACCAGATCATTGGAGCAAGATGGACTCTTATTAACCTACTTATTTGTATTGCGAGGCCTAGTCTTTTGTATGTTTTATATGAGAAAATTTAATTTGACAATAAATTTTCATGTGTTAAACATGTAAAAATGTTTTTACTGTTCACTTGTGCTATGATCCAAGGATGTTGATTACAACATTCAGTGTCTAAATGTTACCAAATGATCTATCTTTTATACTGATTCCATCACTTCCATCATTATTATGCTTCTTTTCTCTGTGCTCTATAACCTTCTGCAGCAATTATTTGTGCAGAAGTTTACTGTTGCACAAGCCTGTTGTCAGAGTTTTGTTTAATTCTTTGAGTGTATCAGAAAATGATTGAAGTCTAAAACATAGACCCTCCTCCCTTTCTTCCCCACCATGCCTTCCACTGCCAACTAAACAGGAATTTGGTACTCAGAACCTGAGATCAACTCTATTAAGAATGAAATCATCATCATGAGATGACAAAGTCATACCTAAGAAAGATACCACACCAAAAGCATCATCCTTCTTTTATAGGAATATAGCTCTCAGTGATGCTAGGTCCTGTTTGGGTCACCCAAACTGACAAGCAAATGGCTACACTGACATCTTCCTGAGCATTCAACAGTTACTGGAATTGGGAGAGTCACACAAGGATTACGTACCTGATGGAGGTACTTCTTTAATAAAGAACCAACCTTCTATTTACTTTGAATAGCTGAAAACGGCCAACTAAGGCAGGAAAACCGTACCTACTAAGAAGTTCCAAGCTTTTATCTCAATTTCTGACCTGGAATGTGCTTTGGGAAGCTATTAAAGGCATAACTAGCCAAAAATATACAGGTTCTAAATACTGTTACACAGTTGAGCACTACAATGTCTTGTTTCTGACTACAGCCACAGATAGGTAAGGAGCAATTCATTTTCTGACAGGGATAAATGCAAAGTGCTGGTGTGTTTGTGGTGGCTTTTTTTTGTTTTTTAAGTTGGTTTTGGGTTGGTTTTTTGTTTGGTTTGATTTGTTACTTTTTTTATTTCCCACTTTCATGAAAGGGATTTCCTTTGGCTACCAGCATTTCGGTGTTCTAATAAATGAATTAGACTGACTTTTTTCTTCCAGACGAGAGAAAGGAGGTGTATATATAGATCTACTTCTTTCATATACAATTTCCAATGCATTTTTTGTGAATTATTGCTTATTTGGAACATTTCCAGATTTGGTGATTTTTTTGATGATTGAACCAAAAAAAGCAGAAACTTACTGCAACAGGTCTGTGTCTGAATTCATGTGGCAAAAGCTGAAGGGCAGAAGGATAAATGCTTTTAGAAAATTAAATCATTAAAGATTTTGTTTACTGGGGAGCTGATTTTAAAAGCCTTAAAAGCGATCATAATTTAGCTGAAAGACAGGATAAACTGAACTTTTGTGTATGTGTATCCCAGTTTAGCCACAGAAATGGTTTTTCTGAGGACAAACTAACTGAATTTTAGGCAGGACACCAAATTCCTTAAAAATACTACCAGTAGCTTTAAGTCTGCTGTGAGTTTATAGCTAAATTAATTTGTTCTAGAATTTTTCAGTCTAATGATATTAATTCTGCTTTAACATATGCAAGTTAAACCACTAGGAATAGAAGATACATTGGCAAATCACCAGTTTAACAACAACAAAAAAATCACATAAGTATTGTCCTGGTTTGGAATTTGATAGCTTATATTGCAAAAAGACATTGCTTGGAAAAACATGTTTGTGGCCTTTTTTTGGTGGGAATGCTATTGATCTCTTAAATTCCCATGGGAAGAGAATCAGCTAATACTGGTGATCTTTTTGTGTCCTTTCCAGTGCAGGAGAAAAATCACACTTTTTTAAAATCCTGTCTCACTAGATGGCAGCATCTCAATATTTCAACAGGAAATTACGTTCGTATAGAGAAACTCAGCAGTTGGACTACAAATCCCAACAAGCACACTAAAAAAAACAAAACTGTAGAACTTCCTTTTGTACAAGGGTCAGTAAATATAACAAAGCTGTTTGAGAGCTCTTGGTGAGTGACTGTACTAATATTTATTTGTAAATATTTCACAGAATCAGTATGGCAAATGTTCAGAAAACCTGATTGTTAGATTGAAAAATGTATTTATAATGCATTTTGCTTCCCATGTGTTACAGTGATTTGGGGAAGTACTTGAACTGATCCAGGTGGCTTTTGGAAAGAAAAGAATTTTTCCATTACGTTGCTTCAGAAGTCTGATTTGTTGAATCTGTAACCTTCAGAAAAACATTTTTGCTGCAACTTTTATCAGGAAAAAGTCTAACAAAACAGAATTTCTGATCAAAATAAAAGAAATTAATAATTGATTCAAAATGTAGGGCACTAAATTCGACTTGGTAATCTGAGTCGCAGCACGGATTTGAGCATCTCTAGAGGACAGCATTGGCTGCTAACATAGGGAAGATTATGGCACCTTTATCTTAAATTCACAGTGAAGTACTTGGTGTGTTGGATTTATGTGTATATTTAAAGACTTTGTGTTCTTATGATACCTTCCTACACTCATATCTACATAGATGAAGTTGCTTGGAGGATTATGAAAATGCAGGAGTTTTGCTTATGAGGAACTTGGTTAACAAACTCCAGATCCTGCACTGTGACTGGAACACAGTGACTTCACTTTTTAGGAAGATCTTTGAAACTTCCCAAGAAGTAATTTTCTCCATAAATAATCAAAAATCTACAAGAATGAGAGGATGGTGTTTGTTTTTACTTGTTTGTCTGCATTTTTAAATGCTGTTTTTTGTTAAACCTAACACAGCACTTGAAAAGGGCTTTATTTTGCATTTTGGCTGCTCCATACAGACTAAGGTAGCAGCTCTTAGAGGTTCCCTACTGCCCCCAAGCATGCTCAGTGTTCCCTGAGAACAAGGAACAAGAGGCAAGGCTGGCAGCTTTATTCCCCCAACACCCTCCTGCTTTATTGGGGCTGGGAATTTATTCTGCTGGGAGATTCTTAAGACAACTGAGAGCAGATACCAAGGCCCACGGTATTTTGTGGAATTTACTGCAGTCTAGGAAGCTGAAGAGTTTGTAGTTAGAGAGAAACAGAAGACACACCTGCTTTCTGAGAATACCATGGACAGTGAGTGGACATACATACTACGTTACTAATTATTGTACTGCTGTTTCATCCTGGGTATTTTTTTTTTGCCTGTTTAAGAAAAAATAAAATCCAATTCCTGTTATAACGAGGCTTGATGTCTGAGCTCAAATGCTTTTTGATTTCTTGATGTCCTTACATATAATTAAAAAAAAAAAAGATTGGGGTAGCCCTGCCCCTCAGAACCCTGGATAACTGAGGGTCACACAGCAGCCAAACAGGACAATTGTGATGGCAGAAGTACACCCTGGATCATGTCTAGCTTTGGGAACATATTAGCATCCAATTCCCAGGGGTGGTGTTGGCTCATGTTTTTGTTAAATTCCTGTGACATCCCGTGCCTGTACAGGTCAGCACCATGGGGCGGCTGGATGGCAAGATCATCCTGTTGTCTGCGGCAGCACAGGGCATTGGTCGAGCAGCTGCTATTGTAAGTTGGAAAATGTTTGTTCTGCTGTGCCTGTGCAAGGTCTCTAATGCTAGCTTGTCCAATGACACCTGCACCAAACTAATTCTTTAATTAATAAACCATAGACGAAGTCAGGACTACACTGTGAAAAAATCAGGGAATAATGTAGCCACTATGCTGTATCATGCAGGCTTTGTGCTGTTTGAATTTATGAAAATGTCCAGCTCTGAGTGGAGATGTTAGATAAGGATAAGAGCAAGATTTGAGGACAGCTGCATCTGCTTTTTTAACAATGTATCGTTGGTACTGTCTGTACATTTTATCCAATATCTCTGTTGCTTTTTTCTGGAAGAAAATATAGATGATAGAGGGAATATTTCCTAGTCTAGGTCTGGATACTGTGAGGATCCCTTACAGTAAAGCAAAGATATTTTACCTATATTCATGATTGACATAAGTAAGTCTACATGATACTAACAACACTGCTACACCATTGTTTGCAATGAGCAACTAAGAAACCTTTTACAAATTTTGTTTGATTACTGTTAAGCAGAATTCAAGGTATGTATTAAATTTCCAGTTAGCTTGTAACTCTTAACCAGTTCTTCTGCTACTTCCCTTTTCCATGGCCAATAAAAAACCCAGTAGAGTTATCTCGTTATCTCTGTAAAGTAATCAACAACTCACAAAAAGCTCCCGTAGGATTTTTGCCAGACTAGTTGGTTTCTCATGCATGTGGTTAAGAACACAGAGGACTGCTGATTTTGACTCTTACATAAATCACTCAGTCCAAGGAGCAGGTAATCTTCCTGATGGTTTCACTTTGTAAATACCCAAAAAGCCATGGAAGGCTAGCATGTTTAATGCCACTATCTTCTTGAGCTGCACTTGAGACACTTATTTTGAAGATTAGTCCAAGATGTCAGAAAACTTTTGAGAGAGTTTACTTTGTTAGCTGTTGATTTATCAGTAATCATAATACAAAGAAAGAGGCTTTTGAGGAGACCATCAAGAATGAAACAATGTCTCTGGATAAATATCAAGTCATGCTGCTTTTAATAGTGTTCTATTCCAATGATTTAGATACAATGGATTTTGTTTAAAAAAATCCTTGTTTACGACTTCTGCCTTTACCTGTCAAATTTCATAACTTCATTTAAATCTAACAATACAGACAATTCTAGCCCTATATTTATAATGTGCCTACTAGTGCAGCTAATAAGGGCAATAATAATATCCATTATCTTAGTCTAGTTACTGTTCTTATACTTTACTTAGGGATTCCTTACTTTAGGGAAAACACCTTAAATCTGTCTTATCACACAAAGTTACATAGTTGTAACTATATCACAGGATGTGTGCAACTCCCTGATACGCCAGAATGAAAACCAAGAGATCAACTGCCTTCAGCCAACTTCTATTTCAAGCCAAAAAGGACCTGAGAAGAAAATGGATTTTATTTCTGGTACAATCTGGAAGACTTAAATATAAACTGCTTATCTTGTATTCTCCAGGCTTTTGCTAAAGAAGGAGCCAAAGTCATTGCTACAGACATCAATGAGTCTAAACTGCAAGAACTGGGGAAATATCCAGGTAAATGGCCTACAGCAAGCATTAGTTCAGCTCTTACAAGTTTTGTGTAGGCTGTCTGAGATATATTTTGAGGATAGGAAAACTTCAAAAAGCCAGAAAAAAAGGAAAATATCCAGACAAATTATTTAGATGTTAGCACTGCTTTATTCTGTGGTGTGAAATAGCAGAGATTTAGAATGTAAAATATTCCAACATCAGCACATCAGATAGACTATTATTCCAGGCATGTGGAATAACTGAGTTTCTTATGTTACAGAAGAAGTTGATGTTTGTTTGCCAGAATAGCACCCATTTCAGTTACCTTGTGGCATCACTAGGCTAATTGTCAAGTGCATCACTCTGGAAGGCATGGAATGCTTTTCTCTGATCAAGAGAACATCCCACTATACAAAAAGGTAGACCTAGTGTCTTGCATTTCTACGGTCCTTCAATTATCCTTCTAATGCATTCCTTACTGTCTTGTAGAATCTATATGTCTTCAGAAAGTTAATTCTAGCAACACTAGAGACACCTATTCTGTTTGTACAAATGTTCAGGCCTGAAGGTTACTTTTCTACTGACACCACAGGAACATGCTTCAAGGAGCAGGCTTTGCACAGACATGTTTCTAATAACAAGTAATACAAGTGGGACATTTACCTTAAAAATTATTTTTTCAATATTGAAATAAAAAATAAGACCTGAGTATATTTCACAACTGAAAATGCTTATAACTTGATGTGAGAGAAGAAAGTGGATTTAATTAATTCCTACTACAGGATGACTGTAAAATGCACAAAACCACAGCTGGCACAGCTTTTAGCATGAATATCAGTCTCTGCCAACTGAAGTTCACCACAAGCAATCCCTTTGTAATTCTTTGGGAACTTTAGGACTTTTCAGGTTCCTTCTGAGGGCTTTTGGGAAAGTGTTGCATTTTTTCCCTCTGCTAGTATGCTCACAAGGAAAGAAATAATTTTCCATATACTCAGAACCATTTCCACCCTTTAGACATAAGATTAGTCAATCTATAATTCATCAAGACTTGGCATGTTGTGGTGTGAATTTTATCCAGGAGAAGTAATTCCAATGTGATGTTAATCACCAGCCTGTAGTCTGATTGAATCATTATACACAAATCTCTTCAAAAGGGTCTGTATCATTTAACTAAAGCATATAAAGCCTATTCACGGACTTGTCAATTTGGCTTCAAAAAAACCAAGTTTTTATCCATTTCAAATCAAATTCTCCTTTAATTTAGACAACACTTAGATGCTTTACAGACAGCTTTAAAGTAGTTCATACAATCATATCTGCTGGGTGAGACTTCTGGAGGCTATGTAGTCCCATCTACTGCTCAAAGTGGCACTGTTAGACCAGGTTGCTCAGGGCTATGTTTAATCAAGTTCTGAATATCTCTAAGGATGGAATTTCCTCAATAACCTCTGCAGGACCTTGTTCCAGTGTGACTGTCGTCATGATTTTAAAATAATAATTTATGCAAAATAATTTTTCCTCATTAATTAAATGATATGAAGCTTGTTCATAATGTCATTGACTACAGGGGAATGTAGCATGTAATGTTACTGAATGTGTGTGACACATGTAACTAGTTCCAAGTAATTATTATTCTATGATAACGAGCATGGAAGCTCATTATGATTATATAGGCTCTATAATTCTTCTGTGTGAGAGTATAGGGGAATTAAAATTTATTTGGCATGCTTTTTTGGTAAACTATGCTCCTTGTGTCATGCTGTATAACAATTAAAACAGTTGATCATTTTAATTCTCTCCTGAAATTTTAAATAGCATGATACACTGTCCCAGTTTAACCATTGCACTTACTTAATCATTAAGTGCAGCTCTCACCGAATAGAATGCAATTTTCAGCACATCAGAAAAATAATCAGCTAATCGTTAGTCAAATACATTGTGTTTTCTAGGCATTCAAATACAGGTTCTGGATGTCACCAAAAAGGAGCAGATAGAAAAGCTGGCCAAGGAGATTGAAAAGATTGATGTCCTCTGTAACATTGCAGGGTAACAGATTCTCTTTGCTACTACTATTTTTCCAGTATTCCCTGTCCTTCAGAACTACTTTCTATTACTTCAATGCATTTTATTTCTTATGTTTTAATGGATTTTATACCCCTAATACAAACTTTCACATGTTTTCATCAAAACTGAACTTTTTGTGCACAATCACATAAACCAGGCCAAGATAGAACAACTCTGGAACTTATGTTTTCCTCACTCTATGGGTACCCTGTACTGATGCCTTTGGCCCTTCTAGCACAACAGTGAGCAAAGCTGACAGTCTGCTAGTGCTCTATTTTATTTTTTTTTTATTATTCTTCTATTGCCAATCATTTTGTTGCACGTATTGAGTTTGCCTTGTGTCCTTGATACTTATCAGAAGAAATACACTGCTGAATGCATTCTTCAAAAGAGCTCTTATCCCTCCTTTTCAAGGTTGGAAAAGTTAACTACTACAAAATAGTAATGGGAAAAGGGCCATAGAAATGTAAACTACAGACAGTAATCCACTTCATGCATGTATTTCTAGGTTTGTTCATCATGGAACCATTCTGGAGTGTGAGGAGCAAGACTGGGACTTCACAATGAACCTCAATGTTCGCAGCATGTATCTAATGATCAAGACGTTCCTTCCAAAGGCAAGGCTTGGTTGCCCACAACTTTTAGTCTCTGCTGCATTGTTTAAAATATGAGAGATCAGAATTGTTGCCACTGTGACAAAATACAAGTGTGCAGCTTTGGGTAGGGGATCATTTAGATTACAGTGATCCTACTATAAAACATTCTCTGCATTGCATAATATTTCAAGTAGACAATTTATCTAAAGGATATGGTAGAGAAAATTTATTTGGGGAAGTGACCTATGTAAACTAGCTAAAATACTTCAGGTTTTATACAGCACAGTGAGGGAGCTATTGCAATACAGTGCTAACGTATTATGCTACAGGACACAGCTGCACAATACCACTGCTACAAAATATTTATAAATAATGTATATTAACGTGAATTTTATACAGCTCTGGGGACTCTCATGGGAAGAAATTCAGGGACACTGATGCTAATATGCTGATTAGAGCAGAACAATTCAATGAATGTAGTAGTTTGAGGGTGCTTCTTGGTTTTGACGTAATAACTAGGTTTGGGTCTACAAAAACTTGCAGACTGAATAAGGTGCTCGCATTTCTGTAAATGCAAAGGCCAGATTTGAAAGCTGTAACCATGACTGGATTACATCTACTCTATTCAGTATTGTTCCAGTTCTTTATGTTTTGCTGGTTTGGGTTTTTGTTTGTTTGGGGGTGGGTTTTTTATTAGCTCAACTTAAGTTTCAAAGATTGGGGTTTTTTAACTACTTTAGGCATATCAGGTTTTGGGATGCGTAAGAAAGTCATAACTTAAAGAAAATTAGCTACAATTCATAGATGTTAGAGTGTTGTGCTTACTCTTCTTCAAAACAAGAAGAATTTGAGTGGAATCAGTGAGTTGCTGCATTAGTAGATGGTATGAGCAGATGTCTGTGTAGGGTAACTTACTGTAGAGACAAGTAAGGCAATGATGGAGAGGTGGCAACCTAGGGAAAAAATCCATTCCTGGCATAGTTTTTAATCCTGACATGGCTTAGGGGATCTGAGTGAGAATTTCACTCTGCTTTACTGCTTCAGTTGATGCCTTTTTCTCCTGGTTTCAGGAATGAACACTAGACACGGCTGGAGGTTAGAGGGTTGAGGGTCATTTACCTCAGTATTATAATAGGATCTTGTTCTGATACATCACGTCACGAAGCCCACCATGCATGCATGCTTTTCTCCCTTCTCTTCTTCTCTTCTTCTCTTTTTCTGTTCTGCTGTATCCTCTGTATCTTCTGTATCCCCCCACTCTACTCACGTATACAACTTATAGACCTAATCTCCCGGAGGGGCCAATAAGTTTACAGAACACGTTCTACTGAGGGGAGCCATGGCTCCTCAAGATAGTAGGATGTTTGGTATCTTAGCTCTACAGGACCTTGGAGCTATCCTGAGTTATCAGACTTAGAGAAGTGCAAGTATGCATGCTAATACTTGTGGATACACAGAACTGTGTAAAAGGTATAAAAAGAAATAGCAAAAAATCCTTTTGGCATCACAGTCAATGGCACCTATCCATGACAATCAAGCTTTGCTACCCTGGGTATCAAGTGTACATAGGGCTGTTCTGTGAGTTGCTGGGGGCTATTTTACTGGACCTGCAGGTGACAAACTATTTTGCATTTGAGTGACCCAAGTACTCTTTTGCAGATGCTTAAACAGAAATCTGGAAATATTATAAATATGTCTTCTGTGGCATCCAGCATCAAAGGTCAGTAGCTTGCTAGAGTTCCTTATATAAGTCTTGATGGATATGCAAGATTAATATTGCACAACTTTGAATTTAGAGAACGTTCTAAATTCAAAGCTATTTCTAAATCCTGTGGAGGGATACAGTCAGAAACAAAAAAAAGTGAACACATTCAACTCAAACATAAATGCAAGGACACAGATGGAAAATTGCAGAAACTCCAAGATCCTTACCTCCGAGCTTTTTCAATGTTTTGTAGCATCCTTTTTACCAGTTTTTATTAACTAAAAAGGAATATCTTCCAGTGATATCTTGCTACAAATGTTCTCCAGAGAGATAATGAAAAGATGACAATTATGTAAGTGCTGTAACTCTGCTTTCAAAGCAAGCCTGATCATGACTAACAGATGGATTTCTGCTGTTCCTAAATCTTTGTCGCTTGTTACATTTTCTAGACTAGTCCCCAAACTTAAACTATTGAAAAATTGTGTGCTTTCCTCTGGTGTAGACCTGAGTAGAATTCTGCCAGTCGGCATTCTAGTTAGTCTGCCTTTATGGAGAGGTTGCAGCTGCTACAGGAAATGCCGGAGTCCAGAAGCAGGTGCATATTGAACAAACTTGGCTCTTTCCTTTTTTCCTTTTTTCCTTTTTTCCCTTTTTTCCTTTTTAACTATGTTTCTGTGCTGCCTTAACACAAACCTTCTGTTAGGAGTTGTGAACAGGTGTGCCTATAGTACTTCAAAGGCAGCAGTTATTGGGCTAACAAAGGCTGTGGCTGCTGATTTCATTGAACAAGGCATCAGATGTAACTGCGTATGTCCTGGTAAGTGTTCTTACATTATTCTGTAAACTAGGAGCAGATGCAAGAAGAGCAGATTTAGTTTGGCTATTTTAACAAAGAATAGACTTGCAAGTGGTAACTAAAGTTACCAGCAGTCTAAAAGAACATAGCATGCTTGAAGGGCTTAATATAGAAAAGTTGTTATTCTGTGGTTAAACTGTATGTCTGATTAACCTAGTATGTACACTTTATATATACGTTACACAGTATTTGAATGGTTGTTTGCAAAGATCCAGTCTAGGAAGTTAGAAGCAGGCAAGAGCTAGGTAACAGTCTGACCATTGTTTAACCATTGGGAAAGTATTGAATCTAATTCTCAAAACTCTTGCCTTCTACTGAAATTTAAAATTCTGTACTGTATCAGTAGCTTTGCAATCTTTCTCCTGAATTATATTATGAAGTTACACATAGGTGTTAAGACATACAAATAGAACAAATAAACTTTTGGCATGATTGCTGATGTAGTTGATTTTTAACACTGAATTTAAAATTTTGCTTAGGAACTGTTGACACACCATCTTTACAGGAAAGAATCCAAGCCCGGCCTAACCCAGAACAGGTGAGAAAGTAATTTATTAGCTTGATCACATGTGTATATGTGTTTAAATCCCTTTAAAAAAATATGTGTATATAGGTGCACTTCTGTCCATATTCAGGAATGTCCTCAATTTCAGAGTACTGTGGATAACTTAACATTACTGTCTCCTTTGAAAGTGGGGTCAGCTTGTACTCAAGACAGAAGCCTTAAGGCCAGACTAGGACTGAAGCCTCAGAAGGACACCATTGCTTAGCAAATATAGAGGGTCTCTCATCCATGGAAGCAACTCCAAGTGTAGGTTACAGTATCCAGTGCAAAAGCGGAGGACATTTTGTATTGTGGCATATATCGGCCACAAAATAGTGCAAAAACATGACAGAGCATTCTGGCCTATGCATTTCAACATTACTTGGGATGCTTAACCATCCTTATTAGAAAATTGCAAGTTCTTATTTGAAGGACCAGGGAATATCTACCACCAAAGGAAGAAGGATTTTATGTTGGCTTTATTCTGGAACCAGAGATTTAGGTGCTGTCTAAATGTCTCCTGTTTTTTTTCAACCTGAAATTCACATGACTGTTGATTTTATATTTTTCTAGCATTAAATCACTACTCAGTGCACTGAAGAAAATTATGACTGGAGGCCTGTTTCCAATATCACTTTGTACATGTCAATAGATTAAAAGAATTGCTTTTTTATTTTCGATATACCAAATGCTCTTTTATATCTAGGCATTGAAAGACTTTCTAGCGAGACAGAAGACTGGCAGGATGGCTACTGCTGAAGAAGTGGCCCATCTCTTTGTGTACTTGGCCTCTGATGAAGTAAGTGTAGACAACAAAATGTCCTCTCAGAGAATCTCATGCTACTTTGCTGCTTCACAGTAGAGAGGGCATTTGTTTCATGACAATTTATATCGTTTTTGAGCTGGATTGTTCCAAAAATAAAAACCAAATTATGTTCTTTTACTGAGTTCAACCTGAGATACAAAAAGTACCCTGAATGTTGGCAGTGATTGCAAGGCATTATATATTTGGTGCCATAGCCTGGTGGTTTCATGTCACCTGAGCAAATTGACTGACCCCAGATCATCCTGAATGGTAAGAGAAATGAGCTTGTCAGCTTTAACAAGCTTGCCCCATGGCTAGATCATGTTTCAAGGAGGTAGAATTAGTAGTCATCACCTACCTTTACTATTCAAGGGCAAGTAATCCTGTAGAGCTGCTGGAGATTTTAGCTGATGCTCAGGGTGACTCTGCCATTTGAGCATAAGGAAAACAACAGACCCACTGTGGTTTTTACACCTCAGACCCTTGATGACCACTGCAAACAGCACCAACACTAATGAGCACACGCCAACGTTATTTCAGCTGCTTTGAATTTACCGAGACTCAAAAACTGGACTAGATTTGTCTGGATGTGTCCAGCAATCCTAATGTGCATGCTAAAATACTTTAATGGATTTAGTTCAATATTAATGTTACTATCTATCAGTCACCTGTTTCTCAGTTTCATCTTGGTTTTAGTATTTCCATAATGCTACTAATTTTTGCCAGTCTGCTCACAGGGTCTTCAATTACGTGTGAACAGAATCCTATTTTTTCAATATATCCAGTATGTTTCAGCACTGACATAGGGAAGAATGTCAAAAGCTCAGTTGCTTATTATACTATCTGTATAATCTAAGTTTGCGGTTAGGTCCCATTGTAATTATTGGCTGACCTGGTCAGATTCTGCTCAGCTGGACAGAGCTAATAACATCATAGTGTGAGGTATTTATTCCTGCAGGTAAGATATCTGAAGTCTAATTTTTGTAAATTTGTACTCTCAGGATGCATTCTCAACTTAATGCCTCTAATAATACTTTAGCCACACTTCATTGAATTAAGTAAAAGGCTTAAATTTCCAAGTTTGTTTATATTTAGATATTATATTACTTATTCAGATATTTTTGTAAAACAAAAATGTATAAAAAGAAAGCAGATTTTTTTAATTTTAAGAAAAAGTGTTTCCCTATAATTAATAGTCATTAAAATTATTTCAAATCATTGTTTATTTTATGTAATTTCAGTCTGCCTATGTGACTGGTAATGAACTAATCATCGATGGAGGATGGAGCTTGTGACTGCCTCTACCTGCAAATGGAAATTCATACTATGATGGGCAAAAAATGAGGATGGTGTTTCTAGCAAAGATTCAGATCATGCATGTAATGTCTTTCCAAACAAATTTGCTGCAATCTCTCTCTAGATTGATCTTACTGATTAATTTTTTCTTAAATAGAGAAAGACTGGAGTAAAATATACTTCATGTGGCTTCAATTTATGGCAACTTCAAAAACATGAAAGAACAGCAGTTTAATGCTTAAGATTTCAGGGGGCTAAAAATATTATTCAGAGTACAAAATCTGAGTTGTGTTTTAAGCAAATCTAAGTGAAAGGAATGAAATACTATCTTTTTTCTCATCTTCAAAAGTATTTGGAAACTAAATACTCACAATTAGATTTTCATGGAACTACTATGCAAGGGCATTACTCCTGCAGGTATAAATGGGGGTATATGTGAGAGAAGTATTCTTAAATACATGGTTGGGTCTTCATGAATATGCTTAACTTGTAGCACAAAAGTGAAAGGAGTGGATTTACCACTCTAGATAGAGCCAAAATATTTCTCTCTAAAATTATGTACTAATATTGGACAAATTCTGTAAAATCTGTTGCTAGGTGCTACACTTTGATGCTCTGCCTTATTCTCAAGTACCAATACAGTTCACGCTAAAGCACAAGGGCAAATTTCTCTGAAAAGGACTGTTTCTACAGGAGTATGTGGTGATGTTTTTATTGTGATAGCACATGGTAGCTTTGATTCATGAAATAGAAATCTATTATTGTCAAGTTTTATACTCTGGGAAAAAACACAGGTCCTGACCCAAAGATCTAAGGCAATGAATAACCTGAATTCACAAAGCATTTGTTTTGCTGACATACTGCTTAAAACCAACATGAATGACGTGGTCTGACTGCTAATAAATATGGCTACCTTTAACAATTGCATATAGCTCCATTTATCTAGTACATAAATGAAAATCTATGTAGTTTTTTACATATATTCATATACATTTAATACATATATGTGGGGGAGAAATTACAGAAGAAATGCTACTGAGTATGATGTATTAGTAATCAAAGCACAGGAAATTGTAAAATATTGTGTGTGTTTCTGTAACAACAACTGCCATGTTTATAAAATTATTGCTTAAGATTTTCAATATCAACTGAAGCATTAATATAAATTGTTTGATTTCATAGATAATAAAACACATCTAGTTAAAATCTGGTCTCTTATTTTAAAATAATTGTATGTAAATGTAAATTTTACAAGTGAGGAAAGTATTGTGGATATTGGCTTCCTTGGGCTCATTATGGATTTAACGCTTACCTTTAATCATCATTGGAACATTCTGACCTTGCGTAGTTTGTTTGTGGGGCTTTAGAGAATCTAATATTTCAATCAAGTGATCCTGGCAGCCAAGCAGGATCAAATTGGGGCACAAATCCAAAGTTATCCAAAATGGTTCCACAAATGTTCATTGACATAAATTCAAACATTAAAAGTTGAGGCTGGCAGGACACGGTTTCAATGGTTTCAGAGTTTAATATGAAGGCCAAAGTCCTTCTTTTGGAGTACGTGCAGAAGGCTTGCTCAGGTGTTCTGAACAACGAATCAATATGATTTCGCAGAAGCCATTTATTGTTTACAAAACACTCTTATTTATACTTTTACAAGTGCTGTACATGCAATCACGCATTACATGACTGGTCCCTCTATCTTGTCCACGCGCTCAGCATGCACTTTTCAGAAAATATAACTGGTTCTAGTGTAGTGCAGCACAGTCTTTCTTTATCTATTTCTTGCTGTCTTGGTATTCTGTTTTTCAGCTTTTCCTTTCCCAATTTAGCACAGCTTACATTTCAGTGGCCTTGATGAATTCTTGAGGGCTCTGATAAGCATAACTAAAGATGGTTTTGGCTGGGGCATGCTGTCAGTGTTCAAATGCATTACAACAAAGGCTTACCTTGAAAAGAGGAAATTTCCCCACTGCAGTTACACAGGGAACTTGTACTGTGTATTGTGAAAATATAATTAAGAATCTGAGACAAAATTTGTTGAGGTTCATGCTTTGGAAGAAGTGCTGAAATGCCCGGCTTCCCAGAGTCTCAGGAGGCAGAATCAGTCCCAGCTCGGCTCCTCGGGTCTGGGCAGGATCAGCACTCTCGAACACACAACAATCTGACTAACTTCTCTAGTAGCACCGAATTAAAGAGTCAGGAAGGTTCCTTCTGTTGGCAAAATTCCACGTGGGAGCTTTATTTCCAAACCCCGCACGTGAAAGGAGCACAGGCAGAAAGACAGGGATGGAGTAAAAACCAGGGGTTTTATATGGAGGCGGGGATTCGGGGGACTGGGGCCCGGGGACCAATGGGAAGAGGGGAAGGGGTTTCCTTTGGTGTGAAGGCAGGGGCCAGCCAGGATGGAAAACTCAGAATATGTTAACATAATAGAATGAAGCATCCTGGCGAAGCAGTTTGTCCCCATGGCTTGGGGTATGTCACAAAAATACATTATAGTTATTGCATATTGAACATCATTACTTAATGTTTCTAAATTCACTTAGAAGTGATTGTAGGTGATTGTAGTATACAGATGCTGTTCAAAAATGGCTGCTGCTGCTGTTGTTGTCAAAGCACTTGTGCAACAAAATAAGTACAACCTGCCTTTAAATAGCAATAAAGGTACAAAAGCTTTTTTTAGTGGTAGGCTGAGAATCTGATGGACCAGAAAAATAAACATCAGCAGAGCTTGCTGCCTCTTGTCTTACTCGCAGTGTTTTTCATGGAGTTGTTAACAGTTGCAACTCTGAAATGTGTTCTAATGTCATGAGGTCTTTCAGCAGACTTGCTGGCATTATTAAAGGAAAATGCCTCTTAATGCTCTCGTGACCTCTTAATTCCATGGTCTGTTTTTAATGGAACGGGGTAATTCTCTTTGTTTTCTTTCCACCCCACTGATAATATAAAGGGGTTTTTTGACCTTTCAGATTCTAGGTCAAAATTTCCTCTTGTGCGGGAGGGAGGAATAGCCTTCCCCGATTCAGAGTCCCTCTGGAAAATTTAATCTGACCAGAAAAACGCTTGGATTTGTAGTCAGCTTAGTTCTGTGTGATAATACCAGGAGCAAAGCAGCAACATGCAGCATTTGACTCTGCTTTCACATGCACTCTGTGTAGCTTGCAAAGTTAGGTTGAGAAAAAGAGAAGGTCTGTCTAACTCCCTCATGTGCATTTACAGATGAGCTGGATGAACTTACTTTATTAAGAAGTCAAAATGCAAGGATGGGAACAACATAAATATGCGAGTTGGTTTTGTTTGGGGTGGTTTTGGGAGTTGGTTAGTTGGATTTTTTTATTTCTCCTGCCTGCCCCTGAACTTCTTCTGCGTGCATCCAGAGCAGAATCAGCAAGAGCTCCTTACTCTTTCCTTGCAACAAACCTCCAACTCCTCCAGTGCTGTAGTCTGGGTTAAAGGATTGCATGTACCTTCCCCATGCATCTTCCCACAGCCTTGGGAAAGGCAGCATAGAAAACCTTTTTCGTGTGTACGGGATGGAATGAATGTTGTGGAGGACTGGCTATGAAAGACACAAAAATCTTCTTCCTGTGTGCCCTGATAGGTATCCAGAGCCTTAGATGGGCTCAGGTCTGGTCCACCACTCACACCAACCTGACAGCTCGGACCGTGGCCAGTCTCCTGCCACCTCTTCTGCGGTGACCCATTCAGCAAGGCATCCAGGAAGCCCTTTCGGGCATCCCCAGCTCCAACTGCTGGCCTGGGGATGCTGTGGCTGTGGAGCAGGGCCGGTTGCGCCAGCCAGCAGCAGCAGGGGAGGAGGAGCCGGAGCCGTTCCTGTCGGGAGCAGGTTGTCCCCTCCCGGTGCCCGCACTCGGAGATGCGCCGGCTAGAGGCTGCGCAGGGAGCGGGTCCCTGACTCTGGTCCCCGCCGTGCCCCAGGTGAGTTTTCTGCCCCTCTGTCTCGTTGCATCCCCATCCCCTGCAGCAGGAGGGGTGACGGGGTTGGAGGGGAAACTGATAACAGGCTTGGCAGGCAGGAGGCTGCATCCGGGTTTGCTTAGTGCCTTTTTGGTGGATAGTGATGGTCTGGGCTTCAGTGTTTTGATCATTATTTATTCTGAGTGCCAGTTGCTCTGATGGTGTTTGCGGTATTTCGTTTGCATTCCTTTCTATACCTTCTGTGTGCAAAGCAGAATGCTGAGAGTCACCAAGGCAGCAGAGCTCATCCCATAGGCATGCACGTACTGTCCCTGTCAGTCAGCTCTCCCTACCCATTAGAAACAACTAAAATGAGAGGATCTAATCAAACCTTTTCTGCTTTCAAAACAAGAAAAGTATATTTTACAGGGAGGTACTAACATAAGTCTCTTACTGGCTCGTTTCCATGGGACAGACCTTAACCCTGAGGTATAAATTCCGCTCAAAGATTTCTCAATCACTGATTTTGTTTGCATAGAAGGTGAAATTTAAAAACCAAAACAAGCCCCTGTCCTAAAAAAAATCCCCAAAACCTGTGAACTTCCAAAAGACTCATGCTGACATAAGTACACTAACTACTCACTTTGGTCCCATTGATCCAAGAGGACAGTTCTTGAAAGTAGATTCTTGATCCTGCTAAAAGAGTGAAGACCTGCCACAAAACAGGTAAGGACAGCACTTTTAGACTCCTCATTCACTCCTTGAAACCATTCCTGCTAAACAGAACATTCAATATCCCTGCTTAGTCAATTTTTCCTGTCCCACACACTGCTGTGAACAGTGCTTTCAGGACCTGAGGCTGTGGTGAGGTGGACTTGCCTTTCTCAGGAGTATTAATGTATTTTGTGTCAACTGCTACATGGCTCCAAGATCTGCGATGTTGCCTGGGCAAAGCTGGATGGAGAACAATATCCTTCTGTCCTTTACTTGCATGCAAACCAAGTGCAAAATTAAGTACATAAACCCACGCTGGGAAAGTGGTCAGTGAAGGGAAGGAGGGAGGCACTGGTAGGTTGCTGATAATTTTTGTTCCAGTTAGGAGGACTGACTGGCATTTGTGGATTCCCAGCCCCGATGAAAGGATGAAAAAAAACCTCCAGTATTATCACTGATGTCATTAAAAAAACCCTAAGAACACAACTATTTGGTTCCACAAGTAGTAATTAAAAATACTGAAAATTGAGTAAATAAACACTTCACTTTTAAAAAGGAAAGGAAAAAAGCAAAACTATTCACTTAGAACACACTGAAAATGTTTGCCTATGGCTCTGTATTCTTATATGCCTTGGCCATGCCTCAGGCCAGTTTCATATCAGAACAGTTCAAATAAAACCTCATAGGTTTTAGAACCACCCTTGTCTTTCTTTATGGTATCAATTATTCCCAAATATCAAATATTTCATTTTAATCTTGAGGCTTGATAATTGTGAGAATCAGCTCTGATGTACTTCTAACAATCTAGCAAGGAAGGAATTTCTTGGCTCAAAAGTTCTGGCTTAACTTCACTGGTGTTTTTTATGGCCAGAGCAGTATAAAAGGCTTGAAGAAATTTTGCTGATGGAGAATATATTCCAACCATTGCTGTAACAGAGAACACTATCAAGCCTTGTCTCTAGATGTAGGCATGCCCCCCTTGCTGGCTTACACTTGTGATACCACAGTAAATATGTGCACCAAAAAAATATCTGACATACAAAACAGTGCACTGCCATATCTCTTGTTAGAATCTATGGGGCAAGAAGTGGACCAGTTCAAATACAATGATAATTACCCACAAACGACTTGGATCTTATTTCCCACTTTGAGAAGTATCTCCATGGGATATAATCAGTAAAAAAGAGCCATATTTAATCAGACTGCAAGCTGTGAAAAATCCTGATTGTTATTCAAACAGGCATCTTCACTTTCTTAGATACTCAGTCACTGTGTTTGTAACTAGTGGCATCTAACAGAAACACATTCCTAAAATTCGTCTGAAAATCAACCTGGATCAGTCAGGCTTAAATTGGGGGAAAAGTGTCCCCTCCTGAAGCTTTAGAAACCTCTTAGAGTTTTAGAAACTATAGTTGTTCTAACTTTATTAAATGGTCGCTTGCACTGCCATGTACACAGGGCCTGTGACACTTCCAGAACAAATGATCCTGTTAAGTGGTGCTGACAGCAAATAACCTTTATTATGTGCTGAAAGGAGGCACAAATAGATAAAGATGTATTACAGCCATACTTCTAAGGAGGAATGAAGAGATTAGCACAGATAATCATGATTCTAAAACTTGGATTTTTTAAAAAATCATTTTATTGCGTGATTTTGTAAGCTTAATGCTCTTTTTCTGTTAGTTTCTCTCTCTTGTTCTTGTGTACAGCACACAGAGGCACAAAACCCATTAAATTTGTAATTGAGCTGTTAGGATTTTTTCACCTGATCTATGGGGAAAAGACAACATCACTGAGAAGTCATCCATGTGGAAAAGAGTGATTATTTGCTTCTCTTTAACTTTTTCACCTTTATTTCTTTCTTTACGTCTGCAGTAATGGTAAAGGAAGATGTAAATGACAGTGAAGATTCTGAACCATCCGTATGAGAGAAATGGCATGATTCCCATGCATGATCAAAGTGAGGTAATTAACTAGGATCTCAAAGTATCGTTCTAGTCAGAGAGAAGCCTCCTTTTCCTTTCCTTTTCCTTTTTTAAGAATAAAATTCTTAATGCAAAAGGGACTTAAAAGTAACCATATCGTATTGAGTGTATCTCATATAGATTGTCTATATGACACATCTTTAGGCACATAGTGATCACAGAATCATGGGGTGAACAAGTTAACTCCATGCTGAAAGCTCACGAGATTTGTGTTCTGATCATGACTCTGAGTAAGGAATATATAGAGAGAGACAGAGGGAGGGAAGAGAGAGGAAAATAATCAGATATGTGGAACTATTGGAGATGGGCCAAACCACACTACAGGCAGAATTCCATATCTACAGTATGACAATATGCTAACATGAATAATCATATGGGACGGTAGATGATTAACTTATCAAAAATAATGCTAAAATGAACTGAGACACTGTCCTGGGATGATGTTATGAACTTCCAGTATTCCTTACCGTCTGCTTAATGCCTGAGGCACCTGTATGTTTAAGATGGACCTGGGGGGTGGGGCTGGAGCAGCGGGACCCCGGGTGCGGCTCTGACTCCAACGGCTCTGACTCCAACGGCTCTGCCGGGCTTGGGGAGGGAGCGCACCAGCGACGCTGCGCTGCTCTCCTGCGTTCGTGCTAGCTTGGAGAAAGGTTTTGGGTTTGTTTTGTTTCCTTTTCCTTTCTTCCCCCTGACCTCCCTGCTTACCTTCCCTTCTCCCCGACCTCGGGGGGCCTGCGGGGTGGCCCCGGCCGGTCAGAACCCCGAGGAAGATCAGGCCGGTAAGCGAAGGCGCCCAGAGATCCACCAGCATCAGTTGCTGTGAGGAGAAGAACCGGCGACTCAACCGGTTTTTTCCATCTGCCCTTCTCCAGCAGCCTGCTGTGTGGACTCCCCTTTCCCAGAGACTGGAAGGGGGGAAAGGAGGGGAGACGACCAGTTGTCAGTTTCCTCGCGGGCACGCCTTTTTCTTTCCTTTTTTCCCCTTTTTTCCTGGTTTTCCCAATTTTGGGTTGTGTTAATAAATAGTTCCGGGTTTTTTTCAACTTTCACTTGCTTTTATTGATTTGTCTTATTGGCGGAGGAAAGAGGGAGACCCCTTTCCCTTGGGGGGGAGGTGCTCGTTCCAGAGTACTTCCTCCTGAGAGTTTTGTCTCAGAAACCGAGACCAAAACAGATACCCAAAAA
Organism: Orthonyx spaldingii; assembly: GCA_013397795.1. NCBI lineage: Eukaryota > Metazoa > Chordata > Aves > Passeriformes > Orthonychidae > Orthonyx > Orthonyx spaldingii. The sequence continues at coordinate 68,618 of VZTJ01000755.1, forward strand.
TGGTCAGAAAGTGCTTTGGCTATGAATATGGATAAGTAGATGTACTAGTATAAGAGAACAACTTCAAGGAATTTCAAGGGAATAACTCCCAGAGTAGTCTTTCTCCATCTCTACTTTGACTTACCAGCTTGAGTCTTCCAACAATGGATCATGTGAGTAAAGCTTGCACTGGCCAGCTGTGCTGTTTCTTTCATCTTTGTTTTGTTATTTTGGTTCAAGGCTTTGCAACAGGAGTTTTTTATATTAAAATGCTTATCTGTATCTACTTATCTCTACACAGGTGCCTTGGTTCACTGGCTGCACTGCGTGCAGTTAGAACATCACATCCCCCTTTGGACCATTTCCTCATATATTACAGGGAATATTTTAGCTTAGTCCCAACCATGGCTTCACAGAAGAATTTTCAGCTTCCACATTGAAGCACTCCTCATGCTCCTCCCTCCAGGCCGCGGCTCTGCTTCTCTCACTGACTTTCCGAGTCTCTGTGCTGTGTTTCTGTAGGTGTCCTCACTCTTTCTCTGTGCAGGGGAGAATGGGTGTCTGCAAGTTTCATCTGGACAATGAAGGGGTTAATCTCTCTCTTGGGCCTCTGCAACAGTCTCATGATCTCTGCTGGGTTGTTTAGAAAGTCAGAGCCGGGTTGTAGAAGCAGTCAGAGTCTCAGTGGTCTCGTTCTGTGAAGCTGGCCCGGCCTGGCGGGGCCGGCCTGGCCCGGGGTGATAGAGCAGGGCCCGAGTCAGATGGAGCCGGCCTGGCCCCTGCCTATTTGCTGAACTGAATTCGAGCCGGAGAGCTCAGGCCAGGTCCTCCCCCACACTCACTTGCACTGCTGCTCCAAACTCCCCTTCCCCACCCTGCCCCCTCTGAGGGGGANGGAGGGGCGCCGGGGGGGAGGGCAAGGGCCCAGTCTTACCAGAGACAGAGGCTGAGGACCTGCTTCTCTGGCAGCAATAGGACAGAAAAAAAGGGGTTTTTTCTCAGGTGTCTCTCTTTTAAATATGTTTTTTTTCCTGGAGGCGGAAATTGGATTGTATACTTACCAGTACTCAACACTAGCTAGTCACTGGCTCTGTCTCTCAGGAAGCAAGGTGTACTAGTTCCTGCAGCATAGGTCACTTTCAAGACTGATCCTTCCTGGGCAAACCCAGGACATTATCTCACTGGAATGATGCTAATCATTAACTGTATTGTAAAACTCAGTCTGGAAGAAGAACCTTAAAAATTTGTAGAAAATATTAATAAATGTTTCGTTTTGTACACAAGACAAGCTGAGCCTGGCCTGCTATTATTGTTCTTTCATCAAATATTTAAATATCACTGTGCAGGTGATATATCTACTGGGACAGGAGCCCTGTCAGTTGCAGACAAAAAGGCAAATGTCCTGCAGTTTCTCACATGCAGTTCTATGTGCCATGCAAAAAACAAACACAGAACCAAAAATGCCAAAAATATGTCAAAGATGGACATTCCTACAGTGGTTGTTTAGTTAACATAGTCATCTGTAGCCAGTGTGGGTCCAGTGCATCTCAGCTGACTTCCGGTCTTGCACAGTACTTCATATACAGACAGTGCCACTTCTCAGGGAGTCTCCTTGTTTTCATTCAGCAGGGACCAACAGCAGATGCCAAAGGTACTGATGGAAATATACAAACAGAAGAAACTGCTCTCTTGAACCACTGCACTCCGCAACCTCCAGAACCAACAGCAAGGTCTTCAATACCTGCAGGAACATGGAGGCAGATATTTGCTTCTCCTCCTCAGGGTTTACTGGCCCAAACAGTGTCAAATGGTAGGTCAGACAGACAGTTTAATTAAGATGAGAAATGGCCAATGAAGTACGTGTTTCTCTGAATGGGATTATATCTGTCCATTGTCCTTGAAAATACCTGTGTTTTAATTATCACACTGTGGTTTGAATGTTTTAGCCAGAGGAGAAAAAATGGTGAAACAAAGATTTGAATGTATAGTTTTTATTTCTCCAGTCTCTCTTAAGTGTTTACTATGGTAGGTATGGTTTTGTACTGCAAAATGTTTGTATCAGAAGGACCTCCTAATTTTTGCCTTGACAGTTTGTCGTTAATACTCCAGGCTTGCAAAGCCAAGAGTCCTCACTTCAAGGCAAACTGGTCTATTTTGTTTAGAATTTGTCCTAAACTGAAAGCTCACAAAAGAGATGCCAGGCTAGCCAGTTATTTAAGATTTTTCCTAACAAAAGACACTTTGTGTGTTTTTGACTGCTTCCACAGTCACTTGGAAATTCTTAGGCTTTTATGTTTGGAAATTATCGGTCTTCCCTTTGCCACCTGTCACTCTCAAGTACGATTAAAAAAAAATTCAATCTGAAAATGCAATACATTTATTCACCACATTTTCTTCCTCTCCTTCAGTGTTCTGTTTTTTATGTATGCATGCCTGTTCTCGTTGGACAACTGTGGGAGCAGATTTGTGAATCTTGAAAGAGCATAATGTTTTCACATATTTTATAATATTTTCACATACTGTTCTCATAATACTTTTCAGGATTTTTTTCCTCTCTCTATTATCCTGCTTTGATTGCAGTATCAAGGGAAGTATCTGTACTCCAGATGTCTAGAGACATGACCCTCTTCAGAATTTTTCTTCCCAGGGATAACAGTGTATTGCACAAACACATTCAGCCAAAAAGTATGCTTCAATTCTTCTAAAAATTAGACTGGAGCTGCAGTCATCAGCTTAAAGGTATGCCAGGCTGTTCAGCAGCAGATTTTACTGTGGTTCTGAAGTAGCTGAAGGAAGATAAGCAAATGCAAGATAACTTAGTGAAAATCTTTGCTTTAAGTTTGGAACCTGTGAAGTGCTTTTCATAGCAGACCAAGACTCACTAAATTCATTTGATATCTGATGATGTTCCTGTTACCAATTTTAAAGTATTTTATCATTTATAAAATCAGAACATGAGTTTAGGGACAATCAAAGATTAATGGCATTGTTATGATTAAACTAATTTTTAAGGTAAGTAATTTTATTTCTAAAAGTCATGGTAACTTTTTAATAGAAAAACAACGGTGATCTAACAGCAAAGTTGTTTCTGTGAGATGATTAAATATTAATTACTTCTTGTTCTATTCCAGTTGCATTTGTGGTCCTGGTTTGGGCTGTGGTTTGGTCCCTAACTGGGGCTGTCTCCCAGGTGGAAATCTGTTTGGAATTCTGTTTCTTTATTTCTTGGCTGTCATCGGAGGTAAAATTTTTGGATTCATTAAAATATAAACACTACCCCCTCTCCCTGCTCTTCTGGGTAAGATATTCTTCCTTCTTTTTTTCCTGCATATTTTGTGTTGTTTAAACCATTAAGTAGTACCTGTATGGTAGACATGTTTGGATTGAAAACAAATAAACTGTGTCACACTCAAAATCTGTATCTTTTCCAAATGCCTTTTTCTGGTCCTCTCTGAAAAGGTGGAAAATTCCCAAGACTGGCTCAGGTGAAATTGTAACTAAGGCTCTCTTCTTAATTCTTTGTGGGTCGGCGAACTGTATGCCTACAGACTCAAAGTTTATTGGTCTTCAGACCCTTCCGTCACAGTTACTTAATATTTGGGTTTAATAACACCAAACAGGGATCTTGTTCCAGTTATCATTTTACAGCAGAATAATAATTTCTTTGCAAAATTATTGCTGAGCTGTTTCTTTAGTGTCTCACACAATGAAAATATTTTCCAAAGAAAACGTTACAGGAATTCCCTACTACTCGTAGTCCAAAGGATTTCTTTCTTCTCCTTACTTTATCTCAAGATAATTGAAACCTGAGAAAATAAATTCACAACAAGGAATAATCCTTCTGCAGAGAGTTACTCTGATCCAATCATAACATTTGTTTTCACATCAACATCCTATTTTATTTTACATAGAAATGCAAAATAGATAAAGGAGGTGAAAATAATGTTAATTCTGACATCTTTATAATTGTTTCAGGTTTCTTTCCTAGAGGAGGTTTTATATTTGCTTAGATGAGTACGATATTATGACGTGCTGTGATGTCAGTGAAGTAGGAAATGAAGCTCCAGGTTCTTCTCACCAGCTGTATCCTGTTCCCTTGTGATGTTCACTGCATAAATGAGTAAAGCTGTTGACAGACAGTAAAACTCCATGGCAGAGGAGTAGCAGTAGAGTGCACAGGTGTGATTCCGTAGCCTGCATAGCTCATGTTGTGCCTCAGGCAGGAGCTCTGTACACAGCTCTGTCCAGGCAGCATGTGTGTTCTTGCATTGCTTAAGTTTCACCAGGGAGAAAAAATTCAAATGAGAAGGAGGTAGGTTTTGCATATGGAGTGCATGCCTGCAACAATATGAACACGGAATGTCACATGCAGGGAGTCTACCCTTTCTAAGTAAACACCCCTCTTTAAACAAATAAAAGTATTTCTGACCATTTAGGTTCTGTTTGTTTGGGAGCTTTTTCATTCCATCTGTATCTAAAAGTTATGAGTTCAGCATGGAACTGCTTGTCAGACAGGTAATACTGGACAATAGAAACTTCAACATAATAGCATGTCTGTTGCGTTGTTTAGGACAGAGTTCATTGTTCCAATCCCCAGTCTTTGAGGAAAATTGGAGAAATCTGTGACTCAGAAGACAAGATAGACAATGTCTGTGAATATTCTGTTTTTACATTAAAAATACAAACCTTGTACTCTTACATGCCTTTAACCCACTTTTTCTAGGTCCAGTAGAGTGTAAGGTGACTGGCTGGGCACATAAGCACCTTATAGTGAACCTCTGTGTCACTGAAACAACTGCATTGTATATTTCAGGTGCACATTGCAGAGAGGTTTCTGCAGCAGGAAACATGGAGCAGACCAGTGAAAATATCCTTTGAGCTGGACATTTTTACTTTGTGTAAGTAGATTTCTAGATCAGGGTAGCTTCAGTGACTTGGACCTCATGCATACATTGCAAAGAACATGTGATCACAGTGCTAGCATTACATAATTGTCATGAGGTACCACAGATTAATTATGACACTGTTTTTTTCTGAGAGGTGATGGGAAGAATAATGTCTGAAAGTTTAGAGTGTTGCAGGAAAAATCAAGTTCACAGTCAAGGCCCACACCAAGCTGGGACCAACCTGAGCACAATGATTTGTTTATTTTTTGTCTTTCTTTTGTTTCCTGTTTCTAAACGTGGCTAATATAAAATTATGCCACAAAAATGTATCTTTGAATCATCAGGACTCACAATGAATCTCTGTAGATCCATATTTAAAGTCAACTTTTCCTGTACTTTTCCATAACCTTCCAGAGCTATGACTTCAATAGCTTTGCAAGAAGCCTCTGATTTGACAGTTTTACTAATATTTGCAAAAGGTTGTATCTTGCAAGTAGCTCAAATAGAGGATAAGACAAAGTTTCTGATTTCCCTTCCCCTTTTTGTCCCCTCTTTGCCTGAGAGTCTCATTGCCAGAGCACTTTCAAATGTGTAAGTTAGGCCATGATAGGCTGGTTTATATTTCCTAATGAATGCAGCATTATGGTTCCTGTGATACCTGTATTTCTTGCACCTAAGACGATTTTTAACAATTCCCAACTTTTGAGATAAATACGTAATATTAGATGATCTTCCTATTTTTGTGTTAAAACAAGGTAACAAGAAAGAAAATCTTTAAGGATGCAGAGGTGTCTTTGCTTGTGGTAAGTATGACATGCACCTCGTGAACAAAGCAGAATTCTTTTGGCTCAGACCAAAGCTGTGTATCAGCATCCTGCTGATTTATTCATTGGTGACCTGCTGTGTTTTTAGGCCACTTTTACTACTTTTAAACATGTTTATCTCTTTTTATACCTCAGCCCCATTATTAAAACATGACTAATAAATCAGAATACAAATTGCTTCTTCTTCTCTCATAAAAACATGATATGGTGTCTATTTTAAAGAGAGCTTTTCTTGTGCAATATAAAAAATCATTTGACAGGAGCTTATTTGTTTTGACTGAAGGAATGCTACTTGCTGGTTTCCTAATCTGAAATACCCTGTTCGTCAGTGATTTTGTCCAGATAAACTTACGCTGGTTTGCAGCACTGAGGAATACTGGTCTTTCCATTATCTTGACCTGAGCAGGACTTGGCCTAGATCCAAAGGTATGGCACTAGCCATTTGTGTGAGGCAGAGTATACAACAGCTATCAAAAAAAATTGAATAATTGGTTCCATTAAAAATATTGAACTGCTCAGTCTTGGAGCATCTGCAAATTAGATCATTACAGAAAGCATAGTTTCTGTTGTATAATTATATGGGTGTTAATACTGGCAGTTGGCTTTGTACAGTAGACAAGAAATCCAACAAATACCTGAAGAAAACTGATTTTATGATTGTTTTAATTTCCTGAATTTTGTGAGCAGAACAAACTGAGGATGTGTGCTCCATCATGGTCTGTCAGGAAGAGTTTACACTCCCTGACAAACTCCCTGTTAGTTTACACTGAAAAACTGAAGCAAAGGAAGGGATCCCCAGTCCTTGAAAGAGAATATTTTTGTGTGGACAGAAATAAAAAAAACCTAACCAACCACAAAAGGGTAAACCCTGAGTGACTTTTTAAACTTTTTTTTTAGTCATTACCATTTTAATGCAAATATGTTAATTGCAAAGATGAATCCTGCTGTACTACTGAAACAATGATTCACATCACAGTGAAGCCCTTAAAAGTCCTGTGAACAAAAAATAGTCTCTCCATCCCAAGAAATGTGATATTTCATAAATTGATGAAGGCAAGGTTTTGCTTATTCAAAACAAGCTGGCTGAAGTAAAGCTGTACCATATTGGCCCCTACCTGTTGAAGGAACCACTTAGAGTTTTATATAAAACTTAGGTAAAGTATGGGTAGTTTTAGAACATCTAAACTGATTTTTCTTAACCAAGGAAAAACTACAGAGTTGCCAATGCTTCAGTTATTTGGGAAAATAAGGCTTTGTCAATATTGAAAAATATGTGTTTTCCTACATTATCATCATCTTATTTTCCAAGATATTGAAGCTTCTATGAGCATGGACTGTGTGTTGTGAAACACAGCTTGGATGACCAGTTCTGTGAGATTGCATTCTTTCTACTTCATTACAACTTTTTTTCCTGAGGGAGCTTCATTTTTGACTCATTTTTCTTCCATGTGGCAATGAAACTGTCATTTGGATTCTGTGTGTGGCAATGCTTTGATGCAGTTAAAATTGTTCCTCGTGTAATTGAAACTGTAAAGACAAAGAAGTCAGTTTCTCTGCTCAGCCCTGATTATGCTGGGATAAACTGGACTGGTAAAAAGTGATACTCACTGATGATTTTTTTTTTTTTTTTTTATTCCATGTCAAAATTAGGGACCTGTCCTAGCAGACTCATGTCTGTGACTAACAATTAAAGACAAGTGTTACAATCAAATATACCAGTTTAGAGATTTTTTTTTAAAGTTGCTAAGCCAAAAGGAGCTTAATCACTGAATATCAGGTGAGAGAAAGCTGAAAGATGCTCGGGTCCTTGCACTAAACTTATGTAGTTCTACAACTTTTCGTGATTTGTTTATAGATTTTGGGGTAATTTTTGGGGGTGCTTATGCAACTTCTGGGATTATAGCAAAATCTTTTGGGGATGGAGCAAATTATAAGAAGCCAAACAGAATTTTCTGTCACTCCTTCCCATGACATGCAGGAACCTTGTCAAGCCTAGATTCACTGCCACACTTGAAATTTTATATCCAAATCCAGTTGGGTTTGGGTCTACCTCTAGTTTAGGCCATGTCATGTCCTATAGTGCAGCTCAGACAGGATTCTTTAATAAGCCATATCAGATTGTAAATGTTTTTCCTCTCTGTAAAGCTAAGGGTACTGACACTATTGTCTCTGTATTATTGCAGGCTCTTAAGAAGCTCAAAGCCATCTGCTTACGGCTTGCTTTCGGACCTTGCCTCTCAAAACATGCACAGCTGCTGTCCTTGCCTACTTGTTCCTGCATTTGCCATGGCAATGGGGATTTATATTAGGGTAACATACTACCTTTTCTCCTGTATGAAAAATGTGCCTGTTTTCAGCCTTCAGCTAAATGATCCAAGTGTGGTTAGTTCTCTGGGCCAAGCAGAGACCTCAGTTCCATGTGAATTGGGAAGCTGTGTTTATCCCCTGTGGTCTTTTGCTTACCATTTATGTCAGGCTCTGTGACTAATTTAAAGGTCATATTTTCAGGCTGTGGAAGAGTACTTGCATCATTACTCTTCTGTGTTTGTGACCTGAGTACTTGAAGAAGGAAGAAGGATAGTGCAATCCCTGAGTCATGAACCACAACACAGGGGGCTTTTAGGGACAGAAAATTATACCACAATTTGGAGAATCTTCATACTGGAATTCAGAACTTCCACACAGAGAGATGCACATAGGACAGCCTTCCTGTCACAAGTCAAGGATAAGAATATGGCATGGTATATTCTAGAGTAATATCCTTGAAGAGAAGACTTTTTCCATCATCCTGTCTAAATTGGTGGACTTGGTCCAGACCCATACACTAGAACAAGATGGGTAAACTCCTTTTCTGACACACTGAATTTTATGAGAATGAACTGGGCTACCGAGTCATAAGCGTGTCTAGACCGGGTTTCTACATGGGACCATCCAGGTGTCTGTCGGGGAGCATAACTGGCCTGCAGTGTAGACTCCAGTTTTAGTCTGTGGAGCCCTTTACTTTTAATGTTATTGCGTTGGGCAGAAAGTAAGAGCTGATTGCAAACCTACATAGAAATATCCCTGCTTGTAATTAGAGGGGAAAAGTTAGGAGAATAACTTACATAAAGGTCTATTCATTTATACTTCAAAAGAACTAAGGTCAGAACATCGTGAAGTTTTTTTAGTTCCGTGCTTTCTTTTTGAGACGCTGAACTTGTGTGTTTTCAGTTTTGTTCCAGGTGCAGTCTCCCCTGCTGTGGTGGTTCCCTCAATACTGATTTTACAAGCTGGGGATATGGGGTGGAGAAAGGTGTCCCAACTTTGCTAATGGCAGCTGGCAGCATTGATGACATTCTGGCTATCACAGGCTTCAACACTTGCCTTGGGATGGGTTTCTCCTCCAGTATGCTGGTTAATCTGTACATGGTGAAATGCAAAACAGTGATATTTTGAAGAATGTGTGCTCTGTTACGGCTGACTGGTTTGTAACTTAATGGCACCTCCTTATAAAATTCAGATATGGCCTTGAATACTGAGATGGAAATTACCCATGTTCAAAAGTTAGTGTAACATCGTCAGCTCTGAGTTGTGGGTCACAATAACTTCCAGAGAACATTTTTCCCGGACCGCTCCCCTAGTTGCCAAGTCTAATCCCTGCATGCCCAACATAATGCTTTGAAGTTTCACTGGGTTTGGCAGTGTTCTTACAGTGGCTCTTTCTCTGACTTCTCTTGCACACTTTCTTGGCATGAGCTTTCAGAGAAGGAAAGTTGCACCATCCAGTTCCTTCAGTCCCACAGGTTCCCTCCTGAACTCCTTTGCACCAAGTAATTTAAAGCAGACACTGTCCTGGAATCACCCTCATAGGTCTAGAGCATGGTTTGAGTGAAGGGTCTGTGTATGACTTACTGAACATGTTTTTCTTTTGCCAAATAGGTTCTACTCTGTACAATATGCTCTGTGGAGTGCTGGCGGTTGCTGTTGGCATAGCAGCTGGAGGAATTCTGGGAATGTTTATTCGATATTTCCCAAGCCATGATCAGGTAAAAACCCAGTTAAAAAAAAATATGGATATCATAAAGAGATTCTTTACTTATTAATTTCTAAGCTTCCAATAAATCTGGTTTTGGGGCAAGCTTTTTACAGTGGTAGCAGGTTCCAGATTGCAAAACCTATCAAGTGAGGATATGTTTTAAAAGTGATTACTTATTTACTGCACCAATAATAATGTATGATCTCATAGTCCTTCCTGATGGAAGTTTGGAATCTAGCTCACCATCCTGCTCTCATTGAAGGTAGTGAAAACGTCCACGTGTAAAGAAGGAAGGGTTTGATACCCATTTCAGACAGTAAAATAATTTATTAAATTGATGCAGGACACATTTACTTCTTTAAGATGTATCCAGTAGGCCTAAGATTATCAAATTAATAAAGCAGATGTATTGGAGGTTTTAAGTGATTGATCATATCATTAGTATTAATTAGAATGTGTTACTTTCCAAAAAAATTACATTTATAGAAAGTGGTAGATGAATTTTCTGTCGAGGAGTAATTAAATTAACAGAAAATTGTGGAAGAAAGTAGATACATTCTGCACTACTTAAGTCAGCATTCAGAGCATCTATTGCTCTCAGTGGCATCAAATTTTCTTATTAAATAACATAAAGAAGTGTGATACCAGAGCTAAACAGTTAGATAGAAATGAGGAACAAGGGTAGATAACTGTCTGCTGTGAGGCTGAATGAAACTAGATTGTTCATATGCAAATGTTTAACTTGTCCTTACAAAATCTGGTGGCAAAGATTTCGCCTTTCCTTGGATAAGCTGTTGTAGTACTTGACTGCACAGGTAGAAAATCCTGCTATCATAGAGTTGAGGCAGAGCTGCTGGAACAGAGCATCATGTTCCTTGTGATAAAAATAGCCTATTGGCAATAAGATTTCAGATGGGTAGAGAAAAAAAATACTACATTTTCAAAATTTGTATTCTTATGAGTTAATGTCCAGAAAAAATCCTCAGTCCAACTGGGCAGTTCAAGTCTCACTTGAAAGCTTTAATTCCTTCAAAATGATTAATTTTTATTTTTCTTTTCAAGTTCTTATTTTCAAAATTAACAGGAGTAACGTTTTTCCTCCATTTCTGAAAGAAATTTACTTTTTTGTTTGTCTCTTTCCTTGGCTGCAGGCATTTTTGACATGGAAGAGATCATATTTTATACTTGGACTGTCCATGTTTGCTGTTTTTGGCAGCATCTGTTTTGGCTTCCCTGGATCAGGAGGGCTCTGCACATTAGTCTTAGCTTTTTTTGCAGGTGTGGGATGGTCTGATGAAAAGGTGAATGTTTACATAAGAAGCATACAAAGTCTTGTGAATGTACAACCTGACAGGAGCTTGAATTTCTGCCAGGAGTAGTAATGGTGTATTTGTGAAGCGTTAGAGGGTGTACAGATTTAAAAAACAAACAAACAAACACAACCAAAAAAACTCCCACCAAACCAAAAAACAAGCGGTACATTCTACATTTATTTTGGAAGTCTAACATTTTCCATGCCAGAAAGTTCCCATGTATATCAGTAGAGCAATATGTATGCCAATACAGAGCCTGGCATACTGATTGAGAAATGCTCAGCTTTTCTTAGACATCTTAAGCTATATGAAGGAGACTTAGTTGTGAAGGCACTTGACAGTAGCAATCCAAAGCTTTAATTCCGAGCTCTGTGAGCCTACTTCATCTTACTGCTGCCGCCCCACTGCACTTCTGTACCTTGTTATGTCTCACTGCCCCTTTGCTTGATACCATCTACATTTAATGTTTTGAGGGCATCTTTTTCTCCACAGCTGTAGCTTTGTGATGTTCAGTAGAAAAAGGGGAAGAGAAAGGAAAGGGGATTAGATATAGCAGAGTCCATGTCATTATCCCCATCTAGACCCTGACTTCACTAAGAGCTCAAGGTTTGTTATAACAGTGAAAAGAAACTATGATTGTCCAATTTTAAAGGGTGAAAAACTCTTCTTGGGACTTAACTAGTTAAGGACATTATAACTGATCAAGCTCTCTACTGAAAAGTTTTTAAACTATTTCAGGAGGAAGGACCTTAAAAGAGTATAGGCAGTCTATAAAGGCTTAGTTTAAATTCTTTTGATCTGTGAATGAAGCTTCATGGCCTTAAGTATATTGATGTCAAATGCCTTAGCTCTTTCTTTCTCAGATAGAGACAGAGATGTCTGTGTACTCAATATATAACTAAGGTTTTCCTGCTGAGCTTCCCAAAGGCCACTGCCTCCCGTTGTCTGTGGTGGAAGGCACTTGGAAAACACTGTCTACAGAGAACAATGACCGTTGAATCTATTGCTGGAACAGTTAATGGGCAGTAAACAGGCTGCAATCTGTAAAGAGGGGATTTCTGGTTTTTGTTTTGTTTTGTTTTGTTTTGTTTTTTATTTTGCCAGAACTGAAATAACAAGGAAAAATGAGACAAAATGTGTATATATATATATATATATATATATATATATCTCCACCTCATTCTCTTTAAGGTTACACAAGTTTTTGTATTACTGTAACCATTGACTGAAGAGCAAGAGGGGTTGCAGGATCAGTTCCAAAGAGAATACCAAGAATGAGACATGTCCAGGCCCTGGACTGCTTACTGAGGGACAGAGCACTGCACTTACATTTTCCACACACTCCAGCCTGAAGGTTCAGTTGCTCTTGTAGAACCCACATAATTAAATGACAAGTGCTATTTGAGGTGCTATGTGTACCTTTTCCTGTAAGTGGAAGATTCCTGTTTATCCTAGCAGCAGTTGTTTTAGGAAAATTGTGTGAAGTTCAAGCATGAGGAGAAGAGATTGTTTTGCCTTTATACACTATATTGCAGTGGAAAGTTCAGCATTTGTTACTGGTATGTGATTTCAGACTTGCTCAGACTAACTTTGCTTCTGCTGACATAGAGAGAGGCCTCTGACTGAGTGCAGCACGAGCAGAGTTAGGTCATGTCTGAAACTTGGGAGAGTCTGACTGCTCAGCTACAAATGAAAGAACATGTTTAAGCATGCAGTTCCCAAAGGCTCAGAAACCTCATGGCAAAGCTGTTGAAATTGCATCTTTCTAAATACTGAAAATCAACAATGCTTTATTTTCCTCCTCTTGTCTGAAAACTGCTCTGTCAACAGTCAGTGCTTTTTATTTCTCCTCTCAAGACATCAGATATTTACGAGAAGAGCTAGACACAGTCTGACCTTCAAAAGGTGTGCAACTAATTGAATCTTTTAATATTAGCTCAAAGAAGGATGAGCAATTCTGGACAATCTTTATGAAACATTTTCACTTTGTCCTGTGGTTACTTAACTGTTGTGTCTACTTGGCCATCTTTTTGTCAATTTACAGATTAGTTTTGTTTTCATTGCAGAGGGAAATAGAAAATGTGGCAGTTGCATGGAATATCTTTCAACCTTTTCTTTTTGGTTTAATTGGAGCAGAAGTATCCGTTACATCTCTTAGGCCTGATAACCGTTGGTAAGATCATTTACAAATTATCCAGCTTTCATTAGTGGCTTCAAAAGAATCTCTGTAAAGAAATCTAAAACAAAGCAGACTATGGCTTACCCAAAAAACCAGAAGCATCTATGCAAAAAGTACTGAGAAGTGTTTGTCTGTTGCAGGGCTCTGTGTTGCTATATTAGGCATTGCCCTAGTTGTGCGAATCATAGCAACGTTCTTGAAGATGTCTTTTGCTGGTTTAATTTCAAGGAGAAGGTATTTGTCTCACTGGCATGGATTCCCAAAGCCACTGTTCAGATAAACAATCCAACATCACTTTCATTGCAAGCTAAATCTATTTTCCTTAGCAAAACTCCCTGTAACTAGCACAGCAGTAAGCAGGGAAAGGTTCAGGCTCAATGACAGCAGGATGTAGTATATTGACAGTTCATATTCTAAAACACTCTAAATTTGCTTGAAAAGTGTGTGAAGAACCTTCTAGGTGCAGGTGTTCTGCTTGTATCCTGGGTTTACTCTTAATAATGACAGTGGATTGTACATACACCACAGAAAATTTAACAATTTCTCAGCCGTTGCTGATTATTGTACCTTCACATGCAGATTCTGAGAACCCTCAAAATAGAGGTAAAAGCATTTCCCTCTTACACATGAAGAGTCTACAAGGGCAGTCACATCAGAGACTCAGAATGGGTTTCGTTTTGTGATTATTTTGGTAAGGAGTAGTCTGAGAGCAGTATTAATAGAGATGCCTCAGGCTGGCTACATTCCTGCTCCTTTATTTCAGTGATTGTCAAGTCATTTAGACTTTGCCTGAATAGCATGATTACTTGCAAACAAAAGTTAATCAAAACAGGCAAGGCTTATTAACGCTGTCCCTGGGGGGGG